>CM021697.1:19852693-19926226 GCA_011074415.1 Stictonetta naevosa | reverse complement strand
TTCAATGCCATAGAGTTCTAGTAAAAAAGCTGAGCCATGGTGGAAGGGGAATTATTGTAATGATTATTTCAACATACCCTGACTAAATTCTAATTAAATATACTAATAAGATCATTGTGTTCCATTAGAAATTGACTGATAGAGAGTTTTTCGTGTTTTTTTTTTTTTTTTTTTTTTTTTACCTGTTTGTTTGGTTCCTGTGGAAAACCAATAATATGTTTCTCCGTTCAAGTATTCATTGAAAATGAACTGGGAAAGGTAACATTGCATAGGGAAACAGAAGCTTTAACAGATGATTTACACAAAATGCAAAATATCAAGTCTCCAGATTTTTATGGTTGCTTTTATATTAGCCTCACCCCACCCAAAGCCAAGCCTTCCTGCCTCAGCAAAAATTATCTCCAACAGTTTCCTTTCTCAGTGTTTCATTTTTGTCCAAATAATCCCAAATATTGTAGAAAATACAGGTTTTCTCTTGAATGTTTCTAAGAGAAAGGATTGGAAAATTGGAAAATTAAAATAATTAAGAATATTAATAGTCATTGCATACATTTCCACAGCCACTTTATTTAACTTTTGAAAGATGCTGATAAACACAGGGAGATGCATTGTAAAAGACCAGTTCACATAACATGCAATTTTAATCTAGCAACTAATATATTTTAGAAATTAACTCTTCATAGTTGATGTTCCTCTGGTGAAACAAGAGGACATTTTTAAACACCTGAAATCCCAGTGTGTGCTTGTGGTTGCCTGCAACATATTCCATCTGTAATAGAGGTCAGTCAAAACACTTTTGCAATCATGCATGGTCCTGTTCTTAGAAGCTGCAGACTAAACATCCCAATTGACTTTGGTCAGTGTGCCAAATCTAAAGCACTTCTAAATGTGTGTGCACAGAATTTTGCTTACAGGTTCTTGCTTGTAAAATCTGTCTCTTCTCTTCAAATAATTAGTTTTCTTCTTCTGCAAGCCTGATGCATGAAATGTAGGCATCACTTCTTCCCTGAAGGAGCACTCCAGCTCAAGGAAATAAGAGCATTTACAGTGGTCAGACTTTTCAAGCTTCCTCCTCAGTAAACAGATAAATTTTCTAGGTCCTGATTCTGGGCCACCCTAAGGAGAAATCTCCTCTACTTAGCAGTTTCTGACTGAGTTTGTGACAAGTAATCTGAGCTCATGGTCACAGCTCAGGATAGGTCTGAATTTTCTTCTTTTCTTTGGCTGTCACTACTTCATGTGAAAATTTTAATACAAGTGCTTTTGCTTTGTGAAGTACATTTAGAATTTGCTTTCCAGAACTATGTTCTTAAGATTGAGTTATTTAATAGAGCTACAAGTTTAAAATAGTTTTAAAATGCTACACTGAATGAGATTGAGCAAACATTAACTGAGAATCAATGTTTTTAAAAGAAATAGCAAGAATCACTCTTTAAACAGTGATATCTTTATGTTTAATGTTGGATATTGGTTTACAAATGATTTTCATTTATTTGCAAAATGAACTGTCCAGTGAAAGGGAAAAGGTAGCTAAAAAAAATTTCACACAATTTTTGAAGTTATATTAGCATAAAGTTTCCTTTCTGTGAAATCAGTGTAAAAGTGCCTCCTTTGGATTTGATAGGAAAATATTTCAAGAAATTCTAAAAAGCACTAAATATTATAATTCTTTGCTGAGACCTGTAATTTTAAGCCTCCAAAAATCTGGCTGAAATAAAAATACTATGGTTTAATATTTTTTACTGCATCAGCATGTGGTGGTTTTACCGTGCAAGGCAACTGAACACCAAAACCGCTCTCTCACTCCCCCTCCTCAGATGAGGAGGGGAAGAAGTAAAGGAAAGAACAACTCATGGGATGAGATAAGGATTATTTGATTAAAGAGAAAAGAATTATTAAGGAAATATTATTATTAATTAAAGAATTCAACTAAAGGGAAAAAAGGGAAAAGGGAAGAGGGAAGGTAAAAGGGAAAAAAACAAAACAAAACAAGTAAAGGCTATGTGGAAGTGCAGAGGAAAGAATTTACTCTCTACTTCCCACAAATGAGCTTGATGCTTGACCACGTCCATGAAGCAGGGCCTCAAGGCACGTAGCCGGTGTTCGGGAGGAGGACAGACCTTTTCGCAACGAGAGCCCACCCCTCCCCTCTTCTTCCTTTTTCCACCTTTTATTGCTGAGTGTGACATCATATGGTATGGAATATCCCTTTGGTTGGTTTAGGTCAGCTGCCCTGGTGATGTTTTTTTCTCACTTTTTTGCCCACCCCCTAGGAGGGTAAGAGAAAGTCCTGATGCTGTGCCAGCACTTCTCAGCAGCAGACACAACACTGGTGTGATACCACGGCTGTTCTAGCTACAGGTGCAGAGCGCAGCACTGTATGGGCTGCTGCAGGGAAAGTTAACATCCCAGCCAGACCCAGTACACAGCAAAAGTCTGTTTGCCATTACCTTACTCATTTTCTTCTGAAGATGTGAATGGTCATTTCAAAAATATTAGCATATGCAATAATAATGATGGTTTAATATGCACAAATGCTAGTGTTTTAATATGTTCAGTTCTTTGCACTTTAGGAAATGTTAATATTTTGGGTTCATATGCTTCACAATTCCTTTAAAAACACATGTAGATAATTGTGATAATAACCTTATTAAATTACAGTGTCCTGGTCTGACATTGGAATAAAGCTTTTTGTACCATGTCTGAAATGGACATGACACAGACAGCTTTTCCTACCTGCCTCTGCATTGTTGAAGTTGCTTCATAAATCCATTTAGTTTGGGAAATAAATTACTTTGAGAATACATATCTGTAAGAAGCCCACTGAAGGGAAAAATGCTTCATTCAGGACTTGAATCTACCTTTGTTAACGTCAAAGGCAGATGTGCACAGGTAGCTAGCGTAGGATCAGCCCTGCAAATCACAATAAAATTATATTTACACAGCACTATGCATATTAAAATGTAAGTTTGAGATCAACATCTTATCCTTCATATCTGAAGGCATAGTACGCTTCAGTTATACATACCATTTTAGTCTGTCAAGAACTGAATTAGTTGTCAATTCAAATGCAGTGTACTACAAGAAATCATAATGGTTCTTGAAATCTATTTAAATATTTCAGACTTCAAGTCTGAAAAGGCAAAGTGCCTAATGTATTCTGTTATTTCTCAAATGTCCTTTAGTATACTAACACATCAGTTATTCACAAGTATACTTCAGAAATAAAGAAAACTTTCCAGAAAATAAAACATCAGCTACAAAGCTTTCTATTTTCAAAGCCACTTGAAGGACTCAGGAACAATGTCCATTAAAATAAGTGGAAAATATGTTGCCTATTTCCTTCAGAAGAATCACTAAATATATTCATAGCATGTCTTCTTGATTACATCACAGAATCACAGAATCACATGATTTGACGTGAGGACTATATACACTTAGATGTTTTAGATGTTTTTGGAATTATATTTGGAAACATAATTGATTATGGAGATATACTGTATAGCTTTAACAAGAACAACCAAATAAATATGACATAAAAAAACCTCTTAGATATATTTCAGTGAACACATGTATGAACATATATATACATATATGTATATAACCTACATAGGTTTGTCCAAGAAACTGGTTTAGATGAAAAATACAGTGAAAGAGAACTAACATTAATTTTTAGTATCTTTAAAATGAATTTTAAAACACTGATCTTCGAAAAAAAATAATATTTATTTATTTATTTGTAGATAAAAAATAATTTATTGGCATTAAAATCATGGAAAGGATTTTTTTTTTTTTTTTTTTAATGCTTGAAAATCTACCTAATAGAAAACTCCCTCTTTTAGTTTAATACTCATAAACTAATGGAGTAGCAAACTGAGAAGAAACACAGGCTGATTTTTTAGATGACATAGTCATACTTCTTGTTCTATGTCATCATATAAAAACATATTCATGAATTAGAGGTGCCAGTTACAGGCTCTGAAAGAGCAAATATTTCATTGGAAGGACTCAAATAGGACCCTTGTGTATTGTTATCATACTTTTACTATGCTTTCCTCCAGCATGAGGAAAAGATGTAGCCTGACAATTTTTAGACAACCAGTATGTGCTACTTGCAGCCATTGATAGTCTGAATTACATTATCTTAGTGATACTCTGCAAGTATTATTTCAGTAAGTATTTTCAGTAAGGAGGAAAGAGCAACAGCTTTTCTAGTGAAGATGGAGGTGTTTCTTTTTGTGTGTGTGTCCTTTTTTTTTTTTTTTTCCACATTTTGCTTTGGATTGCTATGTTTTAGTCAAGTGTCCTGAAACTTATAGCTGCTTTGTCGTGTATTTAATGCCTACCATGTAGTAAAGCTTTATATGTTTTCTAAATGTTATTTATGCATAGTGAATATAGCCATTATTTCAATGAACAATGAGCACACATATGTAGACAACCATAGATAAGCACGTATGTAAAACATTTATAGAATCAGAACCCATATGAACCAACATTCTTTAAAATTCATGGTCCTCTGTCTAAAGTAACACCTTCATTAGTAATGCATGATCAACACAATTTCTTGTTTGTAAAGCATGAGTTCCACGACATTCATTAAACTCAGGGAGAAATCATGATACTAACATACTGAGTTGGATAATTTTTTTTTTCTCATTTTATTTTAAGGTCAAACTAAGCACTTTCACATGTTTTTTGACACCTCTTCTTCAGAATAGTCCAGCTACTGAGCTTTGAGTGGTGTCTTCTCTTTTTGTCTCCTCCTCTCTGCACTATACAACTACTTTTCCTACTCTTTTTTTTTTTCTTCCCTCCCTGCTCCTCTGCTTTTCTCTGTCTATTCTATTTCCCAAAACCCCTCTTTTACATCAAAAGTTAGTTGAAACTCAAAATCTCACATTTTTGTGAGAAATCAAACAGGAACAGATGAACTACATATTTTAAATGGTCCTGAATTTTTTTCCTGTAATTGCTCTTGGCTGGACTGAGAAAAAGGCAGTGAAAATGTGTGTAGGACTTACGAGAAAGACTAAGGCAATAAAATAAGTATAAAAACATGAAGAAAAATATTTGAAAAGTTATCCCTACTTGTTGATAAGATTTCAGGTGTGATCTCTTTCAAAATTTGCCCAGAGGTTAATGCTGAATTGCACTTGATTTTATTCCTCACCCTCATAATTTCTGGGAAAAACAATCTCTAAATGTGCTGCATCGCCATCCAGGCCTCAGTTGCTACCTAGTACTTGCACCATTGTTCTGAATGATAAATACAACCATTCTCTGCCTGGGGCTGTTCATGATGGAAACTTTCCACCCACAGTCTTGTTAGCTTCATAATTGCTTCCCACTCCTAATGAATGCAGGATATAATAAATGTAAAGCCAATCTTTTGGGTTCAAATCCAGAGATCTTCGTCAAGACAATGAATGTGCATTCATTAAGTAGGACCACGTTGAAAGTGTTTTTGCCGTAAGTATGGTATAATACATTTTCCTTAATGGGAATGTAGTATTTTAGCACATTATTTAATTAAGGATGAGCAGACAAATAGAGTTAGTTCCTTCAGCTTCAGTGAGTGCAGAAGAAGTAGTACATTTCATTCAGTACATTCATAGCTTAGGGAGCCATTCATTACAGAGAGCCACAGGCTGAAAAAAATATATTTAAAATTTTATATTTGGTAAAATAAAATTTAATAATTCTAATGCTTACAGAAAAGGTTAAGTCTGGAAGTGGCACAGCAGATCATCTTCTTTGGTTTCATCTCTGGGGAACTGTGATCAACTCTGAGATTATTTTGATACTGTCAATTGTCTATTATGGCAAAGTGTTACACAGCCACTCAATTTATGAGAACAGAAATAGCCAGAATCATGCAATTCAGTAATTAAATGCATTTACAGACTTGTGTGGGAAAGTCTGATCTATACAAACCAAGACTAAATCTGGCAGAGCTTATTCTTAAAAGAACACCATGCTAGTTAATATAAAATGTTTTCAAAGTTTCAAAAGTTAAAAAAATGTTCAAACTCAACATTTTAAGTGAATGTAAAAAGTCCCATGACTGTTAAACACTCCAGTGTTAAAATGCTAGGATTCATTTATACAAGTATTTGGCTGCTGAATATGAAAAACTGTAGCTGAAAGGAGACAGTCTCTACCGTTTCCACTGAAAACAGGATGGAGTATTACTCTAGTAATTTAATAACTTGAAACTTACATGAAGAGTAACCTGTAGAAGAACTTTATGCCCCGTGTTCTGTAGTATATCAAGAAGTCCAGTACAATTCTTTCTAAAATAAGATCTTTGGATGTTATACTCTTTAGTCTAGAGGAAAAAGTACATGGAAAATATCATTCAGGTAAATATCATCAAGGAAATTGCATGCAATAGTGTAATGTTTGACAAAAGTAAAATATTCTGAAAAAAAAAAGTGATTTATTTTTGTTCCATATTATTTTTAAACCAACCTTTACTTGCTAAATATTTTTCTTTTGTAAGAAGGAAAGTATTTATGTGAGAATGTTCACATTTTGCTATCATGTCAGAGAGTTTCTCTGTACTGAGAACTTGCTGGTTAGGTTCCTTCTTCTGAGGTTTTGAAGTCCCATTTCTCCCACATCTCCAAGACTGCCCTGTTTTCTCCAGGCTGTTGTGATGAAGCAGTGTATTCTAAATTTCTCTTGTGGTCATCTTCCTGCCTTGCACAAAGGCCTGAACGTCCACTGTAATCCAACTATCATCTTCTATGTGCAGCTAGAATAACATCCATAGAGTCTTGCTGTCAGTCTTAGCAATTGTTCAAAATACTGCATTTTAAATAGCATAAAGCAAGTTGAATGATTTGGAGTACTGTGTCTCAGAACACCCCATAAATGGAGTAAAGAAATAGATGATCTCTCTTTAACCCACAGTACAAATAGAAAGAGTTCATTTAGAACTGCATCCACTCTGTAACAGTTTGAACTTTATAGTAGAAGACACTCCACAACAAGTTTCATTTCTGAAATGTTTCATTTCTTGTGGGCGACTTAAATAATTACTGACATTTATGTCTATCAACACAGGATGAAGTTTCCTGCACCATTCCATAGAGTTTTTCTCAGATTCACCTCATTTTAAGTGAATCTCTCTCTTTTTTTTTTTTTTTTTTTTTTTTTTTTTTCCAGTGGAATCAGGGTGGAATCAGGTGAATTTGGATTCTGACTAGCTTTGAATGATAGTGTGAACATAGCACCTGGATTCCAGTATCTGCTGCAGAGGTCACTTGAACTTCTTGGGAGAAACAGTATCAGCAAGTGGCATCCTATCCTAGCACAGTGTAGGGGAACGTAACTTCAAAGAACTGTAGCAAGCTGGGAGTGTTGGTTCTTGTCGTTCAAATATAATCTGTTATTGATTCTGCTAAAAGTTTCTAAATTGGGTATTATTATTTTTTATTATTATTATTTTGAAAATAGTTTCATTTCTCAGGCCAAATCTATTCAAGTGATCATGCTGAATACATTTCTCCTCCTGGCTTAGAGGAGAGGGCAGCACCAGTTTATGTCACACTCCACTGGATACTCAGCTATAGATATAGATAATATAGATATAAAATAAAACTTTTTTTTTTTTTTTCTGTATTCTATGACTGAATATGTGGTGATGTACATGAATGTGATTATTTCTCGCATCAGGATTGGCTGGTATCCTACTATTATTATTTTTTCCACCACTGTTATTGGACATAAAAATCTGCTGGGCAGTGGTGTTGTCCCTCTTGTGTGGTGTCATCATTCCTAAAGAGGTCTCAATTCCTCCATAAAAGATTCAGTATAGAAGTATTTAATTAGTTGGCATCATATCTGTATTGGACTTGCAAATTTCTTATGTACAGATGATATTAAATCACGTCTCACTTGTAATAACAGGCTACTCACTGAAATGTCAGTTCTTTGAGTCACAACATTTTATTTTTAAGAAGAGACAATACAATGTATATCATTTGGCTTCCCACAGCTAAATAGTACTTTTACCTAAATGAATAATTCTAAGGCATTTCTCTAAAGACTTTAAAATTACCAGGGACTTTGATGGACAGAGAACTAACTTGTTTCTCAAGGAACCACAGTTTAGATGTAGAAAGGTGTACAAGTAAGGACGGTGAGATATTCCCTGAAGTTTACATTAGTTATTTGATTTTACATTAAAATATTTAAAAGTGCATTCTGGGGGAGATTTCAATAAAAAATATAATAAGACAGAGGTCACATAAGGTAAAATAAGATATAAAACTTGTTTTCCTGTCACCATGGTTCATCTTACCCTGCATGGTACAGAACAGATAATGTCACAACTATAACTACAGTTCAAATACTAGATTATGAAGATGCCATTTATCTGTATGAAATCAAATCTAAGATGCAAAAGATCAAAAGTCCTCTGTTATAGATCACACTGTGTTACATTGCTGTGCCATTCTTGAATGCATCACTGTGATATGTGTGGTAGTTATGGATGATGAAACATTGAAAATAAACATAAATTGCATCAGCATCAAGATCTATTTAAATGCATGAAAAGAAATTCACTCACTTACTGCTTAGCAACTTAGCTAGCTGAGAAAAGAAATAATTGTTCACTGCATTCACAGAATATATACTCATTTATCAAACAGAAGATTGGAAATGGACCTTGACTGATTTATTTATTTATTTATTTATTTATTTATTTATGTATTTCTGGTGAGGGTTAGCAAACTACAATGTAGGAAATCAAGTATAGGGTAGAAGTTTTATGAAAACAAATATAGATTTATATTAATTTTACTAGTTGATTGGATGCAAAGTAGTCCAATGTACATAGAGAAAAGGCTGAATGGAATGTTTATTGAGGCTACAATTTCTGTGTTTTTCTAACTTTAAAATACTTTTATTTTAACTTTAAAATACTTTTATTTATTATTATTATTAATTTTCAGTTACAATATAATTCCCTTCAAATGATATACATAAGTATACTGTTTCATAAAGCTCTGAAAATGGTGAAACTCATTATTTTGAGATTCACGTGATTACTCATGCATTAGTATCTCTGGTTTCACAATTCAGATTTCTGCTCCTCAGTGATGGATAACAGATTGCCCAACATCAATGGAGCACTCTAACAAAATCAGTAAGTCCCTCAGATAACCATTTCTGGACCAACATTATACTTGGTGGCTGGTTATGTTTTGACACAGTGTTTGCAGACCACATAAGTGGTCAACAACAGCACCACAGACAGTGAGTTTGCACTGGGGGAAATGGAACACTATGGATCCAAGTGAAGACTCAGACACTCCTGAGCACGATTTACTCACCTGATTTGGTGAATATATACCTGATTATACTCAGGTATACCAAAGCGTATGTGTGGTCACAGTGATGACTACACAGTCATGGTCTGTAATGAGAAGGAAAATGGTCAACAGGCACTTTTTGGTCGATGTTGGTCAAAGTTAACCACAATGACAAAGAAAGATGCCGTATATCACTCTGCAGAAGCTGAGAGGCAGGAAGACTCACTCACTCAGGATTTGTCAATGTGGGCAGCAGCAAACATATGTGTGTTTTGTCCAGGAGAGAAATAAATAAATTAATAAATAAATAAACAGCAGCATTTAGCCTTACAGAAAACAAACAAAATATCTGCGAACAACTTTGCTGCAGATATTCACCAGCAACAACGCATAGAACTGTGCACTACACATCAGGCTGGGAAGATAAACCAAGCTACAAAGAGATTGAAATATCCAGCAATATCATGTTTGCTGAGATATACTTACTGGGTAGAAGCTAATTTTATCACTTTGTTTTCCCTACCTTACCTCCTTTAAGTGTCTTGGTAACTGCAAATGTCTTGTTAACTATGTTAAGTCTCATCATCACGGTTATTAATTTATGTCAAGGTTGTACACCTAGCAAATTGCAAGAAAAAAAATCATAGTTGCAGTTTAATATGAACAGGAATTAATGCAGATATATTTGTGTGGATTGAGCAGTAGATTGTTCCGTAGCATGCTCATCTAACCTAAGGACATATACACATCTATAGATCTTACTCCCATTTGGAAGTGTTGTGAATTGATTCGGGCCACCACTGTGGCATTTTGGCTATAGTCTTGCTAATGGAAAATTTGAATCTGTGATCTAAGTTTGAGGTGTTGAAGTTCAGTTCTGTATATCACCTATTACACAAGAACTGTATGGCAGGGAGAGGGGGATGGAGGAAAGGGGAACAATAACAATAACAAGAAAATACAAAACAAACAAACACAAACCCAATAAGCATCCATGGTGCTCTCTTACACTTTGAATATTAACAACTTCTGTCTGTGAGCATTTCATTTGCATCTTCCAGGAAAGGGTTTTGTTCACACCTTATGTTTATATGTTTAACTTACATGTTTAAGCTGAGGGAGCTATACACAAAAAGTTGCTGCTGGAGGTAGCACTGCAAACATTGGGTGTCTGTCTATTTGTTCTTCCATGTTCTTGACAGTTGGGTTCCTCTTTCCAACCTGATGTCTGCTAAGAAAAATATTTTAAAATGTCCCAACCATCTGGCAGAAATACGCTTTCAAGGCATACAAAATTATCCAGAACAAAGACTGTCTGATGCTATTCTTCCATAAGCTTTCTATCTTAAAATACCCAAATAGAGCTATGTGATGAAATGTTGCATGTAAAATAAAAACGTTGCTTTTGTCATTACTGCTTTTAAAAAGAAATGTATATGTATATAAAAAAATAAGAAATTTAAACATGAAACTCCAAGGTTACACCTACATATACTGGGTTTTTAACCTGGTATGGTTCAAAATAGTAAACTGCAAAACTGACCATATGACTGTCCTCTTCTCTTTCACAAACTTGTTTTGTTGCACAGTTTAGGATAACCTAAAGCAGAAGTGTGCATTACAATACTATATAATTTTTGATATGCCATTTCTTCATATCTAATTTTGTCAGAAATATAGCAACTAGAACTACTGGAAATTCTAGCTCGTCTTCCTCAAAATCATGAGAATTTATTTTGAAATAAACTGACAATATACTCCGAGTAGTGAAATTAGAACTGCTAATATTTTGGCCACTTCACATAGATGTTACACAAGTCCACACAAGTCTCTAGATCTCTGCCTTTTATATGAATTTTCCCTTTCTCATTTTCCTTGTTATTTAAAACTTATTTTCATAATGTCTTGAATATTTGCTTGGTGTGGACAAAAATCATACACTTTCTTTATTGAAGTTCTTTTATATCATTAATCAAAGTCAATTTCACTTAAAAAAATAAAAAGTTAATGTGTATGATTACAAAACAAAGATATAAAAGAAATTATTGAGGGGAAGGGGATGTACCTCTGAGTGACAGAAGAGACACAGGAAACATTGACACATTAGGAAGCAACAGAGAAATACCAAATTGTCCCAAAAGAAATTAGGGAGGGATTCTCTAAAAATGTGATGTGGCTGATGGCCCAGCTGAAGTGCCTCTACACTCACGCACACAACATGGGAAACAAGCAAGAGGAACTGGAAACCGTGGTGCAGTTAGAAAACTATGACTTGGTTGTTATTACAAAAATGTGGTAGGACTAATCACACAAGTGAAACACTGAAACTGAGGTTTACAAGATTTAGAGAAGAGACAGGTTGAGAGCTTGTAGATAAAAGTTAAGGACCAGACCAATAAAGGATACCTTGTGGTGGGGATCTACTACAGACCGCCTGATCAAGGGGAGCCTGTTGATGAGGCCTTCTACCTTCAATTACTGAACCATTGCAGTAGCATGCTCTCATCCTGATGGGGGATTTCAGCTGGCTGGATGTCTACTGGGTAAGCTACACAGCAGGCTTTAAGCAATCCAGGAGACTCCTGGAGTGCATCTAGGATAACTTTCTGGTCCAGGTATTAGCCAAACTTACCACAGGAGAACCTGATCCTGGGCAACCTGATCTAATGTGTGGCATCCTTGTCCGTAACAGGGGGGCTGGAACTGGATAATCTAAGGTCCCTTTCAACCCAATCCATTCTATGATTGTATAGTTATATGATTCTATGGTTCTATGATTCTAAGATTCTATGAAATGTGTAAAGATTATAACAGTGCTTCTGTGTGCTGATTGAATGAGTTACTTGAGAGTGGTAGCTCAACAGACTCTATATTTTCAAAATTCCCTTTACACTTCAAAATAAAATATTTCTATAGAAACAAACATTTAGAAAGGAAGCATATTACAGCTGTGGAAAATATTCATAGAAATATTTTTCCAGACAGAATGCTCTTAGACAATTCTGTTGTGCATGAAAAGCAAAACGGTACATGAATGACTTTTAACTGATAACATAAATTGCCTTCATGATGTGAAATGGAGTTGAATTTAACTTTGAGCAGGGCCAATGGGCAGACAACAACTCAGAACTAGACTTTGAATATACTTCAGATTTGCAAGAAATACAATTATGTCTGGAATGCCTTGTGACGGATGTCCTCTAGTATTTGTATATTAGATGTAGTAGAACTGAAAGTGCAGTGCTGTCCAGGGAGTGAAAACCTTTCTTTGCCGCAATGAAATGCTCATTTGTGTTCCATAGCAGCTTGAAGATCCATAATCCTAGAACTAATTATTATTAGTTTCCAAGCAGTGTATATCTAAATAAAAACTTAAATCATGTCATCGAAGTGTCACAAATGCACTGAAAAATGCTTCAAGAGTTAAGGAAACTTGTCAGATATTGCAAACACACAGATGTAAAATTGATACTGTCATTCATTTCAATTACTTATTCTTTAACAAGATAGCAATAGTTATCCAATATAATCTTCCAATATAATCTTTTTTATAATAGCTTCTAATAATAGCTTACAATATAATCTTTTAACATCAGGTTAGATAAATAAGTAGATGTTACTCAATTACTTGAGAAACAATCCTCAAAGTGAAGAACATCTCTTTTTAAGAAATGGGAGCCCAACTCTTTAGAGTCAAGTTTATCAGTCAGAAATAAAAACTGAAATACTTGAATGCACAGTTATATTTACTTAATGTCTCCATTTTTCTCCTTCCATTATAGTTCAACTGAAAGATGTAGCAATTTTGATCAAACAGGCATGGACAAAAAATACAGAAATAAACACCTAACAGTGAGAGGTCTGCTTGCACAGCATTCCTGTGTGCTAAGAGGATTTTGAGTGCATAAGTGGAGACTATATTACTGTGATTTCCTGTCATGAGCTGCCTCTCCTGTGTCATTTTTGGTTGCTTATGGTTACTTTATTGTAACAGGTGGGATGTCTACATTATATCTCAGACAACCACCAAACTTTTTGGTGAATTTTCTACAATATTTGGAATTGGAGTAAACTCCTGATTGATGTAGTAGCGTTTTTATGAATAACATGAAACTGAACAGAGCAGGGCTAGTTTTGAGTGATTACAAAAGCCTTCCTCACTAAATAATTGTCACGATTACTTTGATTGAGATGTAGACATTAGCTAAATGAAGATACAATGGTGTGTTTCAGTGAAGCTGGAAACTCTTAGGGAGGACACTGCTAGGGTAAAATAAGATGTTCTTTTCTGTTTAAATGCTCTGGCATTCTGTAATTTTTGTTGGCATGGAGAATCCCTGCAATCAAATGCAGCAGTGTTACAAGAGAGAGTTGAGGTGAGTCAAATGCAGAGGGTGAATAACTATGGGCCCTTCTGAAGCAAAATTACCTGTGTGTGTCTGTTGCATGCTCAATTTATCACGGTAATAACACAAGAGCTCAGAAAATCTCATGCCTCCAAGGTAAAGACTATGGTGCTTTATTGCCTAGCTTCATTTTACGGCAAGGAGCCCAATCATGGATGAGTAAATTGTACGCAAACAGTTGATCTTTTAGAGTAGCCTTGAAATATTTCCTTGGTTAACAATGTTTCCTTTAATTCATTAAACTCTTGGACTGACATTGTACCTCATCTCTCTCCATAAAATATCTTGTTCCTGACACAAAAATAGCAGGTAAAATGCTTGTCAGCACATATTGTTACTTTTTCAGCCTTGTCTTTCTATAGCAGACTTCAGTGGTTGCTTTGCAGCTGAAATGCAGTATTCTCCATTTTGACGACTGTCATGTTTCAGTTCACCCACTACATGGTACCATGAATGTCAAAAATTATTCTGACATCATTCAAGACACAAGAACATAGTTAAGATGTGAATTTGACAAGTCAACAGCTACAATGGCTTGTCTTTATTCTGCAATTAGTCCATGGTATTAGATAAACCAAAATCATAAATTCAGAAACAGATTGAAATGCTTCAGGCATTTCCAATTCCTTATTAGTCTAGCAGGTGAGGCCAGACAGTGTCACCTATCTCCATGTGTGTGGTGAGATCTTTTACAAAAATTAGCACTTAGAAATAAAATAGAAATCATTACTATATTTTTTCTTTAAAATTCTTGGTTCAGTGCAATGTTGGTACTATTTTAAGACCACCCTTTTATCCTCTAATCCTCTAATATAACCTTATTCAAAGTTTCTTGGAACATCATAAATCTGAAAGCCTTCTTGATTCAGAAATGTCTTATAATATCTTTTAATTATGTATCTATCTTTAGATGCAACATCTAATGGAGCCTTCATCATGACCACAATTGCTGGTCTTCACAAAAAAATTTCCCTAATGCAAACACAGATCAATGGCTTACTTTTATATTCTACTCACAGACAAACTATATGCCCTGAAAAGTATTTTGTATTTATAGAAATGTGAGGCATTCAGAATAATGGGAAGAGAAGCCAGAATCTTTGGATATTTTAAAATAAATTTTCCAGACATAAGAAAGAGGAAACTGGGAAATTGGGCCCCAGAAAAATTGTTATGCTGTCTTTTCACTACTAAAATTCAATGGGCAAGGCACAGTTAAATAGACAAGAGAAAATTACAGGATGCTGTTATTCCTCTAGTAGATTAACCACAGAAAATAGTTATCCAGCTTAATCATAGAGCCAAAATATTTTTAAGCCCTTTTTCAGATCCTCTACTTTTTAATACCAGAATGCTGTATTACACTCTCCAATGTATGGAATAAAATATTTATAATAAAATGAAATCTACATAACAGGATTCTTGGCATGTCCCCCCGTCATCTCTAGAGTGGTACTAAAAACTTACAGATGAACAAAGATTTCATTAAAATCCCTTTGCTGATATCCTTATTGGATAAGAAGTTTGGAGAGTTTTTTGATTGTTGTTTGTTTCTTTATGTTTTTTATCTCTTCCTCTGTTAATCTTTTGCAGCTGGAGGTAATAGTCCAAACTGCGTACCTTCTTTTCATTGTGTCAGAAAAGCACTAACTGCTTTTCTTTCATCCTCCCAGCACCTATCCCTGTGTGAACTGTTTACCCTTGAATAGTTTCTACTGCATTTCTGACAGAGAGGCAGATTCTCTGTCTACAGTGACTGACCAGGTTAATAAATAAATAAATAAATTAATTAATTAAAAAGATACCTTTTTGAAAGACTGTGGTTAAATTTTGCCACGAGATGCTGGTTTAGATTTGCTTATCCTTCACTTTGTATTTCAGCCCTACCTGAGAAAATACTTACTGCAGTGAAGGAAAAGCCTGTCTAGAGAACTTAAAACACTATGGAATGTTTTCACAGCTTAATAAAAAGCTTTATATTAGGACAAGGATTGATTTAAAGTTTAGATAAGGTTCACATCCATTTTCTTTTTATTTGACCATAACATTTACATATACTTTAGTTATAATTGTCACAGTCCTTCTCTCCACAAGTTCTTCTAAGTCCTTAATGTCCTTAACTTCTTCAAGAGAAAAAGACCCTTTGAAGTATTATGCTTTCATATTAGTCCTCTTTTCGACTCCCTCTCCAAAGCTAAATACATTTAAATAAAAATGCTGGGTATATCTCATTTTGATATAAGCCTCTGAAATATTTGAATATTTGTTCTGTTAACTTCACCCTACTCTGAGTCTAAAGGTTGTTTATCACAGGTATTAGATTAAACCCATTTTACTTTAAGCTGTAAGCATGACCTTTATGTTGCTGTTCTTTATGTCTAGCTAAAGCAAATAAACAACAGGAAAATTGGATTTATTTATTTATTTATTTATTTTATTTTTGTGTTTTGTAAGAAATCAGCAAACAGCCAATATTTCTAGACACAAGTATAATTTCAACCTATGTGACTCCAACCACATTGTTTGTCCCGTCAAGACCTTCAAGTAAATTTCCAAACTGTGGCTTTATTTATATCCTTTCATTTACAGACTATACACTTTCTATGTCGTCAGCTGGCTGAATGTGGTGGAAAATATTACTGAATGTGCAAGGGCAGTTAAGCAGTGTTGCAGTGTATTTAGTCACAGGGCTCTGCCTCTGCCTTTCAAAACACCACAGATCCTTTGGGGCTGCAATACTTAGTTGAAATAAGATTTTCTGTTCACCTTGGTGGCTAGCATTTGTTTAACCAGAGGATCCAGAGTTAAATATGTTGGGGTCTTATGTCTCACCCATACTAATCATCATAAATCCAAGAATTATAATTTGAGACAGTTCAACAAAGTGCTTTTTAAGACAGGTATGTGGCAGTCTGAACAAACTAATTTCTGATCCTAGAAAAGAGTAGGCCATCCAAGAAAGAGGTTCTGTTTACAAATTGCATGCCTGTCCTTCTACTCTACCAAATCAATAAACAAGGCCTGTATTTTTCTGCTCATTTCACATTTCTCTACAAAATCTCTAACAAATCTCTACTCATTTAACATTTGCAAAGACAGGGATTTTGCTTGAGAACTGTATGAAGGTTTCCTCTGACTTAGTATTTATGTATATAACTCTCCTAATTTGGCATCAAAAAATGTAGGAAATATCTACATAGAAGGTGAACCTGTTAAGATGACATTAAGGTCAGGAATAAACCATCTTCTCAAATATACACTTAGGCATATGTCTCTGCAATACAATGTTGTGCTGTACTTAGGTTAACTCTGAAGGAATTTCCTTGTGTATTAGAATTACCGTAAACAATTAAAACATCCCATCAGCTTAATTAGCACTGCTGGGAAGTAAGTCATCTGGCTTTTATATGATTTCTTTTTCATTAAAACACATCTTAAGGATTGTTTTTGAAGTAGGTATGCAAACTAGGGACAAATATAATGATGGCCTGATGACCATTTATGAACTCCTGAAGTGTATGAATATGTATGTGCACATAAGCCTATGTGTGTACACACATACACACATATACTTCACATAACACCTGTATCTATCTATATCTCTACATAGACTTTGATATTATGCTATATACATATTTCAAAATGCCATGTTTTCAGACTTGTGTGGTTGGAGATTCAGAATTTAAAAACCTCCAAGTTAAAGGTAACACACAGCATTTTATTTATTTTATTATTTTATTTTATTTTATTTTATTTTATTTTATTGTATTTTATTTTATTTTATTTTATTTTATTTTATTTTATTTTATTTTATTTCATTTCATTTCATTTCATTTCATTTTTTTTAATTTATTTTAATTTAATTTAATTTTATTTATTCATTTATTTATTTATTTATTTTACTTTGTCCAGTGATCTATATATTGACCCACTACTAGAAATATTTAAAGTTCATTTGCTCAAAGAGTTATTTTACCTCCTAGACATTCAACTTTGTTTTTATCTCTTCCTTGGCTCCTTTTTTGTTTGTATGTTTGTTTTCATTCCATTATTGAATTTCAGAGGGCCTAGTGTACAATGTACTGAAGCTTCTCCCATACCATCACTTCTTTATTTTTCAAACAGTATCTTTATGAAAAGGATACCACATCTACACCCTGCATTCTGTTAATCCTATTTCAGCATGACATAAGATTTCATTATTCCTGTCCTTGAGGTGAAAAAGAAAAATGCCCTGGGAGAGGTGTAACTTTCTTTCAGGAAGCTTGACAGCTGCTTTTGTGGGCCTTTGCCTTAGTCTTTGCCTGCTTGGAAGAGCTGGTCTACACTCCAGGGCAGTTATGCTTCTGAATGTGTTTTCTTGGTGTTGTGTGTATCCTGGTCCAAAATGGGCATGCAAGAGTCTAGATCATTTATTTGTGAGCATCATACTCACAAAACTCCTTAATTTTGTTTGTAAAAAAAAAAAAAAGGCAAACAATCAAAAACAACAGGAAATGTTGGCAATGGGGACCATACTATTCTATGATGCAAACAGAATCCACATCATTAATATTTTACATGCAGTTTCTCACTTTTATTTTCTATTTTATCTTCTTTCTATATATGCATATTTTGCAATTTACTCCTAAATCTTTTTTTTTTTTTTTCTTTTATTTTAGTGCTCTTGTAGCTAACTTCATGACAATACTCAAATTCTAACTATAAACTACTTTGAAAAAATAGCCAGTATGAGATCTCCACTTTCTATCAGTCTCACCTCAGAACTCGTACATGTGTGTTGTGGTTTAAATTGGCTCAGTACCACACAGCTGTTCACTCACTCTCCCCAGCCCTGGTAGGATGGGAAAGACAATCAGAACAACAATAACAACAACAACAACAACCAAACAAACAAAAAGAAAATCTTGTGGGTTGAGATAAAGACAGTTTAACTGGACAGAAAAGGAAGAGAAATAATAACAATAATAATGATAATAGTAATAATAACAATATGTACACAGCAAGTGATGTACAATGCAATTTCTCAACTCTGGATGACTAATGACCAGCCTGTCCCTGAGCAGTGGTCCACCCCCCCAATGCTGGCCAGCCACCCCATATAATTATTCATCAGGACATCATATGGTATGGAATATCCCTTTGGCCAGTTTAGGCTCTGTTCCCTCACAGCTCCTTTTGCACCCCCTCCTCACTGGCAGGGAAGTGTGAGAAGCTGAAAAGTCTTTGACTTAGTGTAAGCACTGCTCTGTAACAACTAAAACATCAGGTTGTTATAACATTCTTCTCATCCTAAATCCAAAATACAGCACCATACCAGCTACTAGGAGGAAAATTAACTCTATTTCAGCTGAAACCAGGACACTGTGACACCAAAATTTTTAGGGGTATTGTTATTGTATCATAATTCGTCAAATTATAAGGGTGATCTGCTTCAAAACTAATGATGTAGGATACTGAGCATGGAATAGGATGTATCTTGATACTTCTTATGCTTCCTCAGCTATTATCTCAGCAGGTCTTGCAAAAGACCTGTCAGCTGGGTTTACAAGGTTTTCAAATGCTGGTTGCCAAAACAGTAATGATTCATCTCAGTTTTGCCACCACAATCTCTGATGAGGCATTTGAGCTAATAGTGTCTATCTAAACTCCTGTTACAGTTTTTGGAGCAGTCAATACTGTCAATAGAGCTTGGAGATCTATTCAGCTGATTGAATATACATGGGGAGTTGATTGTTTCTCTGAGCTTCATTACATGTCAGAAAACTTAGAGATCTAGTTCACTCATAGACATAAATATTTAAGTTTCTTTATTTGTCAGCTGTCAACACTGGTCACAGTCTGGGAGCTGGCATAGCATGTTATTTCTTCAGAATAAAAGCTGCCCAGAATGGTGACTACTGTTTTAGATTTTAGCTTGCAAACATTTAACTGCATGGTAATATAGGTTAAACCTTAGTAAATAACATTATTGTTTTGCTGTAAATGATGACAATTTAATGAAAAATAAAATTATAAGCATATAGAACAAGTACTTATTTTTTAAACTGTCAGACAAGTAGAAAAGTTATGAAACTTATTTAGTTTCATATTGCCTGGCCTCCAATAATTACAAGGAATATTATGACATCATCAGAAATGCAAACGAAAACACAACCAAACACCAGCAAAATATTAAGAGTGTTCAAGAACTGTGGATATAATTATTTTGCCTTTTTTCTAATTTAGATTTTTTTCTTTGCTGTTAGGATTACAACTGTAGTACGATAGCTAGAAAACTGGATAATATATTAAAATCTAGTTAAATGTTTTCATGATAAATATTTACTGCCCAAATATTTCTAACATAGGCTACTCTAAAGGACTTATACATGAAGTATGTCAAATACCATTAATTTCCAATCTCCCAAGACTACTGTGAATAAACTCCACAGTATGAAATATGCAAATAGGCTTTTGCATATCAATCAGAGAATCAGAGAATACTCTAGCTCAGTCTGCAAGGATATACTGCATAGCATGTATGCACAGAGCAAGTTCTCTTGGTATTTAAATGTAAACATCAGTGTAATGAATCTGTTCCATCATCTGTTTGCTAGACATCCTTAATTTTATTAGTTTAAAAATAAGATCCTCCTCTTAATGGTGTTTACTGTGAAAAGTGTAAAACCTTTCAATATGCAAATACTCAAGATACAATTTAATGAATAGCTAAATCAATAGTTTGAATGTTAAGCTCTTTGCAAAACAAATGGAGATGATTATTCAATCACTGTTAAAAACCAATATAGAAAAGAGGACTGAAGACATCTTTTGCACTCAGTATTTTTAAGTTTGGATCTCAGTATCATTGTGGGATATGTCTAGAATATATTTATAAATACCTTGAACAAATGAAGTAAAGTTCAAGAGAAAAACATTTCATCTAAAAAGTCAAAGGCACTTTCAGTTACATTTCCTACAGGAAAATAAATACTTTCACCCACAAAACTGATTCTATAATCCTATGTACCTTGAAATCAAACCAATACGGGCCTTGACACATATGCGCTATATGAACAGTCTGTTGGATCTAATTTGTGCAAAGGAAGGTACATTTCTTAGTGTAGAATCACACCCCGGTTATTCTACATATTTGATTTCCAGCTAGAAAAGCCCATGACTGCAGTATTACTGAGACTTCTTTTATTTATTTATTTATTTATTTATTTGCAGTATATGTTATCTGATAAATTCTTTTATTGGATCATGGAAATACAATCTGTAAATCAAATTATAATAAAGAAAAATGAACAAATTCTGCAGAGGTCACTACAGAAAGTCATCTGGGATGTGAAGTAAGAAGTAAAAGACAACTTCTCTGTACTCTGCAGCATTGTTTTTGGGGAAAAAAATAGGTAAAATGTCTTCAAGAATGCTGGCTTGATAGCAGAACAGTAGATTATCTGTAATTCTATTTTACATTCTGTGTGGTTTATATCTGGGTTTCTTCCTGGAAAGAATGCTCAAGTTAATGAAATATCGAGTATGGATTTCAGTTCATATAGTGACCAGATGGAAATCTATAATCTATATAATCTATATATCATTATATGATCTCTGTATGGTCAGTAAATGGAAAGAATATTGTCCATCTGATTTCTTAGGTATCTTCAGTTGTCTTTTTACTCTGGAATTGTCCATATTTGTCCCTTGATATCAGGACAGCCTCTGGAAACTAGAGTAGAATTAAATATCAAACAGATAGATGAAGTCTAATTGTAAATACAAACAATTTCCACTGAGTGAATGTCCTTATGATATGAATTCAACTTGATTCAGTAGAAAGAAAGCAGACTACTCCTTTAAATTTTGCATGTTTTCTTTTTCATATAAGCGTTGATTTTTCTTTTTAAAAAAACATAAAAAGTTCCTATGAAAATTTCAGAATCTACCACTTCAGTTTGCAATTAAACTTTCTTAATCAGATACAGTTTTAGTTTTGTTTTGACAAAACACAGACAGCAATATTTCAATTTATTTATTTATTTATTTCAAATAATTTTGATTGTTTCAAAGCTTTTCAACACTTCCTATAGAAATCCTGAAATCCTTTTTTTTTGTATTGAAACTCTGCATCCTGAAAAAATATAGTGTTCTAACTAGGTAGAAGTACAATTTATTTACCTGTTTTAATTGATCACTTAAGTTATAAAGTATCTAGGTGAAATTTGCTGACAAACAAGACATACTTTCCCTTTGTCACAGTTTCTTTTTCTCTCCATTCTTCATACTAATTTTGTTTTGTTCTTTGAATTTGCCATCATTTATTATTTATTCCACTATATTTTTTTTTCTTCTTTTTTTTTTTTTTTTTTTTTTTTTTCCTTTATTAGACACACAACAGGAGTCAGGACCTGCCACAGTGGTGTTATTGGCTGTAGCTACTTACAGTTAGTTTTAACACTGTAACCAAACTAGAAGATAAAATAAATAAATAAATAAATAATATTAACTTAAATAAAACAATATCAAATATTTACTACAAACATACAATATCAAGAAAACAGACAATATGAGTTTTGAATGTTTGCCAATGATTTCAATGAACATGGACTACTGCAAATGAATGGTGTTTTAATTAAAGTTAGGACTAACTATCCTTGAGAGCTATATAGGCCAACTGGCAGGCATAATATTGCAAAAAAGTAAAATGTTGCTGGAGCATTTATGAGAATGAGCATGAAGTGAAACTGTGCCAGCTGCAATTCCAGTTAGGTTATTGCATTCATGACTACTAAATGCAAGATATGAGATACCTTGGGCAAACTTGTCCTATGATGCTTTTCAGTTAGAGAAAAGACCAGGCAAAGAGCATTACTTGAATATGTAGATGTTACTGTGCAATGTGCTAGCTCTTGGTAAGTGAAGATGTTGTATGCTGCATGGAGCATGCATTGTCATCTGTTTTGAAGAGGAAAAGTACCCCATTTCTTTATATTTAGTGTACCCAAAGACAACAAAATTCTCAGTCTTTAAATCTTACCAAGAACAAGATATTTACATAGAGAAAACTCACCTCTGCTGAGTCAGTAAATGGATAAATAATGAATAAAAAGTCATGAATATAATTCCTCCTTCCCCCCCCCCCCCCCCACCAGCATGTAGGTACCTTCTTCCTGTCTTGATTTCCCCCAGCCTTTCAGCGACTTCCTTGTTTGCACAAACTCCACACAGTATTTTCAGGCTCTCTGGGAAAACATCTGTCTGTCACTTTTGGGACTCAGTTTGTTTGCTTGTCTCCTGCTCAAGTCTCCCTGCCCTCCCGATATTTCTGCCAGCTGTTCTTAGCTGCTCTTCAAAAAGACAAAATCTTCTGCTTGCATATGGTCTGCAGGGCTGAAGCCAAGGCACATAAACCTTTTTTTTTTTTTTCTTTTTTTTTCTTTTTTTTTTTTTTTTTTCTCAACTAGTTTTAATACAGTGAGCCTGGTTGGTGCCCAGAGAGTACACAAACAGAAAATTAAAAATGTTACACCATGCACCACAAGCAGAAGAGGACTGGAGAAGAGGCTGCTGAAAAACAGCTCATGCTTGGTGCATCAGTATGCTTCTGCTCTGTGTAAAAAGGCATGTTATGATGAACAATGACCTTGTTGACCTTAAGTGGCTCAAAATGGCACACTCATTTCCCACAGAAATGGACTATCTTGTGGAATTTCTTGTTAGGCTTCTGGTATAAGCCTGGCGGCTGAAGTCTAATATAGGAGCAGACCCTTTCCCTTTGCTCCAGAGCAGCTGTAGCTGAGGGGCACGGTTGTCTGTTGACCCCTGATGGAAGGAACTGGAGAAGATACATAAACAATGTTGAAAAACAGCTGTTTTGTGTGATTGTGCTCAGAAAGGATTTTTATTAAGGAGCTTTTAAAAGTGATAAGGTTTGCAACAGCCTACAGAAATCGTGGCTACTTAAGTCTATCAAAATTCTCAAGGTTACAATTTGCTCTGAATGCTCGCAATTACTTCCAAAATTGGGATGCAAAGGCTAGCACCTAGATAAAGATTGAAAAATTAAAAAGGCAGAAGGGCAAGAGACTTTCTGTAAATGTCTCTCATAGTGTGAGTGATACCAGAAGCTGCCAAGGGATTTCCAGTGATCTGAGACTCCTTCCTGTTAGTACAGCTTTATGCATTTTTCTAAGAGCTGTAACAGAAGCATTAGTAAATCTGTGGAAATCAGGCAGAGAGGCACAAGGAAAAGCTGATGGGAGTGGCATGGCATGGGGCAGAGCAAAGGAGGTGCTGAGAGCCAGGTGAGCCGTGGACAGCAGCTATAGAAGCCAGCATAAGCAACAAAAACAACTGGTCATTTTTAATTAAGTCAAACCTTGATGCCTAATTAGGGTTAAAAATGTTAGTAAATGAATAAAAATTACTTCAGGGGAGGAAAACCATCAGCCCTACAGTTGTCAGAGGAAAAGTCTGTGAGTTCTTACACTTCAAGAACCCAGCTTCTCTATTTGCTGGAGTTTTCTTCTTTTAATAAAAATTTAGCTTGTAAACAATTTCAATCATGGTCATAAGCAGAACAAATTAGTCATCTGAGCACTGGAAAACTCATATTTTCCCCAGGTTACTTGATGTAGGCCTGACATGGTGTTGTTTTTAATACTCCTTTACAATTGTTTTCTCATTTTCATTCATTAGTTCATGTCTTTTGTACTGGTTTCATAGTCTTTTCTTAATCTACAACTTAAATGGATCATGTTTTCTCTTTATATGACAGAACAGGGCCTGTAGAGAGATCATCTTTCAAAATAAGCTCAGCAACTCAGCTCTGGTTATCTCTTTTCCTCAATTCTGGAGTGAATCCTAAGTCTTTTGAAATCTGACAGTAAAATTATTTAAGATACATTTACTTACATTTCATATGACTGAGTTTTAAGCGAGGTAATTTAAAATTCATTATTTAGAAGCACTCTAAAGTTGTGTAAATATTCCACTGTAATGCATGACTGATTGATTTATTGATAAATATGGCTTCTTCAAGGAGGAATAGGGGTCAGTATATATCATCCAAAAGCTATTAGACTGAACTTCACTGCCTCCTCAGGGTGCAGTTTGACAAAATAGGTTCCAGTGAGTTGATAGGTTGTGCATGGTGTCTGTATCTGGAGGCAGAGAACATTAGCATCAGTGGAGTCTTTGAAAATAACATTGAAATGGGTGTAATATAACCTGAAAAAAAAACAGTCACCCATGCAGTGCTGCCAGATTACAAAAACTCGTACCATTTTAAATGTCTGTGCTGCAGTCCTCTGATGTGAAATATTGCACTAAATCATTATGAAAATTCATTCTTTTCTGGTTTTGGATACTGTCTTGTATGCTAATCCAGAAAGTAAAGTGTTAAGTACTTACTGTGTGTGTAGCAGTGCTTAGCAATGAACTTTTACATCCAGTACAATTAATACTCATTGTGTTTCTTTGATTCTAGTCCTTTTTATTTTAACTCCTCTGATACAGATGTCTAGATGAATCTAAATACATCTATAATAAATGTAATTTGCTTTGAAGGACATATGCTTCAGCTCTAAGAAGTACCAACAAGACCTGTTTTTGTAATATGGTCTATCAATCACTTCTAGGTTGAAATATGCAGAAAATAGCCAATCCACTGAAAATGAAATTCTCTACAGATATTTTTTTCTCTGCATCTGTATGTACATAAAACAGGTAGATAAAAGCTAGAGAAGGCTGATTTATACTTTTAATCTAGAGTTCATACTGACATTTATTCACACGACTTAAAACTACTCAGGCTTACAGTGATGACACTTCTCAGGAACTTTAAATATCATCAGAGAACCTTGCTTGATCCTCAGGGGCTTGTGGGAGCCTAGAGATCACCTAGGTTGCTCAAGCAATAATCCCGTTTAAGGAAATGATATACTGCCTGACATATATATAAATAGAGTTTTTGAAAGAGGTAAAATCAATATGAAAACATTTTGACAACTGAAAATGAATGGTAGAAAGATACTATTTTGACTGAAAGGCTGTGATTACCCTGAAGGACTACATTTTCCTGGGTTACTGGGGATCGTAAAACCAAGCTAAGACTGCCTCCCCAGCCCCTATAAGAAGGTGTGAACACATGCTGCTAGGAAGTTGGAGTGGTTAAACAGCCAAGTTCATTTCATAACAAGAAATCTCCAATATAGGTTTTAGGTTTGGTCATCCTTATATTTACAGTCTTTTTTTTTTTTTTTTTTTTTTTTACATACCTTTATGCAAAGTTAAGTCCAGCAGAGGGCCACCAAGATGACCAAAGGACTGGAGTACCTCTTTTATGAGGCACCTGAGAGATCTGGAACTGTTCAGCCTGAAGAAGAAGATGCTCAGGAGGGTCCTTATCAATCTGTATAAATACCTGAAGGGAGGATGCAAAGAGGATGGAGCCAGGCTCTTTTCAGTGGTACCCATTGCCATGACAAGAGGTAATAGGCACAAACTGGAACGCAGAATGTTCCTTCTGAATATCAGGAAGCACTTCTTTACTGTGTGGGTGACTGAGCACTGGCACATTTCCAAGAGAGGCTGTGGAGTCTTTCTCCTTGGAGATCTTCAAAAAATGTCTGGACATGATCCTGGGCAACCTGAAACCAGGGCAACCCGGGTGTCCCTGCTTGCACACAGATGTTGGACCAGATGACCTCCAGATGACTCTTCAACCAGACTGATGGACCTTGCTAACACACCATCCCATAACCATTGTTATATCATCCCCAGAGTTGTCTCTCGGTTTTGTCCCTTTCCCCCTTTCAAATCTAGTTAAAAGCACTATCAATGAGCCCTGCTAACTCTGAGCAAAGATCCTTTTCTTCCTTAGAGACAGGTGAACCCCATCCATTGCCAGCATGCCTGGTGTCTTGTAAAATGACCTGTGATCAAAAAAAAAATAATAATAAAATAAATCTGGTGACACTAGACACTAGGCTTGGAGCCAGATATTGATTTGCTCTTTCTGTTCCTTGCCTTGTCAATCCCTGCAACTGGATGTATAGAGGAAAACACCAACTGTGCTCCTGATCCCTTGACTAGTTTTCCCAAGGCCCTCAAGTCTCTTCTGATTGCCCTTGGACTTCATCTTAAAGCTTCATCACTGCCTACCTGAAAAGTCAATAATGGGTAATGGTTGAAGCAGGGCAGGAAGCTTTCTCCTTACATCCCTAATTTGGGCCCCAGTGAGGCAGCAGACCTCCCTATGAATTGGGTCTGGTTTAAATATTCTGTTCCCTTCAAAAAGAATTCTCCTACAACAATGACCTGTCCTTTCTTTTTTTTTTTTTTTTTTTTTTTTTCTCTTGGTGGGAGCTCTTTTAATGCAGGGCACAGGTTGACATGACCTTGGTGTTACCTCCAAGCCATATGTACCATGTTTCTCAATATTGTTTGAATCAACCTGCAAAGTTTCATACCTATTGCAGAGAGGAACCTGGGAAGGTGGGGAAGTCCTGGAGGGGACATACCAGCTGTGTTGGGCAGGGACTTGTTGCCATTGCCCCTTATTCTCTAGGTCAGTGTTTTCAGCTGGGTGGAGAAGTGATAGGGAAATCCCTCTACTGAGAGTCCCTTCTGCCTGCTGGGCCTGTCTCAGAGAAAGTAGGGAGTGACTCCAGTAGTCTGTCTCCTTCTCGGTCTCCCTGATTCTCCTCAGCCTATTCACTTCCTCATGGAACTCTGTCACTAGGTGGAGGAGTGCCTCAACCTAGGTGCACCTCCCACAGGTGTGCTCACTCCTGCCACCCAGAACTGGAATGACTATTTTGGATTAGGATTATTTGTATTATTCATTTTTTTCCTGCTGAAATGATGAAATTGAAAATTACAGAGAAATAATGAAAAGAAGCCTGTCTTCAGCTGGAGGGAAAAGCTACATCAGACTTATTCTTCCCACTTTTAGTACTGACACCTAGTTTTAGTAGTCTGACACCTAAATCCACCTACATTCTAGAGGTTTTATCCCCAAACTCTCATGTCCTGACTTTTTCCACAGTTCCATCTGGCCAGAAAAAAAAAAAAAAAGGAATACAAGTCTGGTCCAGTCTTTGTAATCAATCCTAATTAAAAGAAATGCCTAAAGTCTTCTTCTGATGATGCCTGTGTAACAACCGAGAAGAACGTCAGGTATTAACATATTGCCTCCAATGCAGCAAGGTCATCCTAGGCTGTGATGCTTTTCTCAGCACTAGTTCCAAGAATAGTATTTAAACCTTGATTGCAGCCTTGCTTTTCTGAAGTGTCGCCTGGCAACAAAATATTCACCCAGCAGATGAGTTTTTTTTTCAACTTAAGCATGTTTGGTGGCTGAATTTCCCCAGGCTTCTCTGACTTGAACATTTTCTGGCTGATTAAAAGGACAGCAAAATCTTAGTCACAATAAGCTATTTTTAAAAGTATTGAGTTTTGAAATGACTGTTATAAAGCATTTCTTTTGGGGCATTCATGCGATATATTTATTTCTGTATTATTAAAAGTGAAGATTTATGTGGAGAAAAAATTTTTACTTTTTTTCCTAAAACTTTTGCAAATGGGCTGCCTGTGTCTGGCAGAAGAAGGAAGAAAGCTGTAAGTTGCACATTTGAATAGAGTAAAATGACTGAATATTAACTGAGTGTACAGTTATAGGCATAGCCAAAAAAGGTCATGTAGGAAATGAAATACCCCCTTTCTAATTGTAGAGCAGGCATAAATTGAGTCTTCAGTCAGTGAATTAGAATTTTATCTGCTCCTGTCTATGGGGGGGCATGGGGGGGTGTATAAGGACATATATATACAGAGTGAAAAGTTCAGCAGGTGTCAGTGTTTTTAAGCTTCATCTTCTCCTCCTGTCTTCTATGTCTTCAGTACTTGTGGCAATAACTTTCATCACACTCTTATATTTATAGTCAGTCACTACATATAGGACACAACATAGCTAAATTCATCTACTATTTATACCAGATTGATGCTGGGACTTCTCTTTTTTTCATACATCAATACAACAAACAAACAAACAGAAACTAGTTATGGTTTGAACTGAAAGAGAACTATTGGGATTAATACTTAGAAAAACACATCTGGAAATAGGTTGCCCTTGCAGGGGAAGCTATAGGAAAGTTGGGTGGGATCAAGCTGGATTCTACCTTAAAAGGTAGGACCATGTGGGACCAGCAGGTAGCAGAATGAAATTGTTTTCCTCCATCATCTGTGGTGTTCTTTTCTATTTTCCAGGATCGGGTTTTCAGGATTCCAGGTTTTCAGGATCACTGCCTCAACTGCCTCAGCTGTCTCATCTGTTCTACCTGTTTAACCCAAATGGGGAGCCAAGTGCTCACATAACCACTCAAAGCTGTGAGGCTGGGGGACAGTACCTGCAGATGGGTAGGTGACTTTTTGTAGAAAAGAACAAAGCAACGCAGAAGTTGTGACGTCTTTCTATTGCAACTAAAAACATGATAGATGAGGCAACTGATACTAACCACAGCAGTCACAAAAAAGAAAGGCGTAGAAGTTTAATGGAAACAGCTTGTGAAGGACACAGGCTCAGCTTACAGCAAGTGAGGAATAAATGACACGTTTAACTGAATCTTTCCCTCTGCTTTTATCATGTGTGAGAAGGATTTGGCACAGTAAAAATGGCATCCTCCTCCTGTCAAGTGGGTTTGCTCCTACAGTTGCTGTGAATAGGCACCATCCAGGGTGATTCAGAGAGCGGAGCCTCCTCCAGATAGGCATCAGTTATGCTGCTTTGAATCAGATATGGTATAATTTTTACTTACTGCTGTAAACTGGTTTTGTTTGCATATCTATGTGTCAGTTTTGCCTACATACCAAAATGTTATCTGCCTCCTCTTCCACCAAAAAGAGATGTATATTTCATCACATAAGCATGATTTTACTAAGGGGCACTCAGGTCAGGGTCCGACTTAGAAGCACTGCTCTGTGCAGGGACAGTTGCAAATCTGTATCCTTCAGAAAGATTATGTGTGGAGGTTGACGACTTCAGTCATAGTTGTTTAATATACAGTAGTGAAAGAAGGTTTGTAGAGACCTTTCAGATGTTTCAGGTTTGGGTAGACAGTGGTAGGAGTAACAGAACAGAGGAAGAAATCTTGTTTCTGATGTGGTCAATCACAAATCACTCATGGTGTCAAAGAGTCTTCTTAAGACTTTTTTAAACCTCCCACAACTCTGAACAGTCCAACTACAATTTGCCCCATGACCTCTATCAACACACAAGACCCAGTCTCTGATATTAAATGTAATTTTCTGAGTATTTAAAAAATATTTTTTCTAAGCATTTCAAAACGAGAAAAATGTTTCTTTATGTACATTGTGCATTTGTGCACATCTGCCTGCATGTTCAGGGATGAGAATAAAGCCCCAGCACTCAGTCTGAAGCTCTCTTCATTGTGACACTTATGATCATAATGGGAATACTTTTCAGTCTGGCTGTATTACAGCTTCAGAAAGTGTGAAGAGGAGATGAAATGTCAAGGGCAACTGCATGCTGCATTTCTGTAATTATTTTATTATCATTTCTGATTTATAGCAGATGGCTGAGAAGCAGTTATTAGAAATAACATTATGTATGTATGTTTGTGAGTGAGAGAGAGAGAAAAAGATTACTTATTAGCAATACAGTGCTACCTTCTGCTTTTAAGTAGTAAACATACTGAAGTGATTGGCATGCGTGGTGACACCTTCCTTAACCCATGTTTTCTTAAAAAGAAACCGTAGAAGTTATTATAAAAAAGGGTGTCAGGAGCATCATAAAACAAAATCATATCAATCTTTAGAATACATAGGATACACTTAGAGGGAGCTATGGAGGAAAATAATTCCTCAGAAAACGCAACCAGACATACAAGACCATTTGTTAAAGATCAGGATTAATGTAAATATTATCTCTTTATATACTTGAGCGGGATCAAGGGGCTGATAAGACATGAATTCAAGCTAGGAAAAAATAATAAACTTTTTTGTGTTAAGGGAAAAACAAAACAAAACAAAACAAAGACCCCACAACTTCCTTGCTGGTTTCATGAAAAATAAATAAATAAATAAATAAATAATAGATAAGAGAGGAACCTTATGGTAAGCTAAAAATAACAGGACTTTTATTTACTCTTTTTTTTTTTTTTGTCATTAGTCACTGATTCATTCAAGGAAGATACTGTGTATCATGATGTCATGATATTTTTAGTGTAAGTCATCAGTGTGATCTCATGACACACCTTAGAAACAAGCAGGACCCTTGTCCTGTTTCCTCCATCTGTTTCCTAGTTCTAGATTCACCTTTTCTGTGAAGATCTATTTTCTGTGTCTTCACTCACTCCTCTCTCCCCATGCTTTCTTTCCACTCAATAACCTTCAAAGACCAGTCTTTACAAAGCCATAGTTAGGTTGGTCTCTGGCTCCAGTTTAATGCTCATTCAAGCCACTGTAATCACCGTCTCCCGGTTTCCATTTACTACCCTTCCATCATTGTCTCCTTAATGAATAGAGCACTCCTTGTCCTGTTTTTTATTATCTCCTATACTGATATTAGATGCTTTCCACAGCATTAGTCTTGGAAGAAGCATACTTCGGATATGTATCATCTTTTATGTGAGTAGGATGCTCCAAGAATGGAAGTAGGAACACATGAGAACCTCTGAGCCTAAAATTAATAATTTCCTTATTGTTAAATACAGTAAAATATCTATGTATTCCAAAGGCTCATGGTTTGGCTGGATTAGATTGCTTTTCATAGGAACAACAGAAGGTAACTCCTTCAAGTATAGATCACTAATATAGCAAGGAATTGCTTCAAAGCACCATGGTGATGAAGGAGCTAAATTTTCTCAAGGGAAGGAAAAAAAAAAAAAGAAAAAAAAAAAGTAGAGCATTTTAAATATAAATTATGTTTTCTTTTTATTTTGTTTTTGGAAGTGTTAGAAACATACCATATGATACTTAGAAAGTAATGCTTAGCATGAAACAGTTTGCCTGGATGAGAAAACTGTGGTCCAGATCACAAATATTTGGTTAAATTCTAAACTCAGAAAAATGTCTTTCATATGGAAGAACCAATTCTACCATCCCAGTTTACAATCTAAACATCTTTAACCATATTTTACCTTTTAATTCACTGAATTCTTTACATGAAAGAAGATGAGAATGTAAAATCTCAGATGAATCTGGCCTTGATATACAAAGCAAAAGCAAAGAGAACACATAGACCTACTTTCAGTATTTAATTTCTGTAAAGTTCTTAGAAATATATAAGACTGAATTTCATTTACTGTTGTGTGAATCTCACACAGATATTTACTTTTAAGGAACCACACAAAATGAAAGAATTGCCTCAAAGTGTTTCTAAAAACTATAACATTATTTGAAATGAAATATGGTTGTATTCTCATTATTAGAATGTTATGCCTGCAAAATTCCCTTCATTAGTTTTACTGCTGTTATTACTTTTGGAAGGTGAGAGAGAAGAATTATGTTTTGAGTAATTGTGTAATCATGTATCTAAAAAATTTCAAAATAAGTACTGTTTATTGAAAAACTAGAGAAAGTGAAATATCCTGAATTTAATTCAATTTAAATAAGATCACATTTTAATAAATTAATATATGAATGGATTAACTTGTAGCCATAAATTAAGTACCTAGTCTAAATCAGATGTCTCCCTTTATATTCCATAAAGAGACTTAGACACCTTCAGAGACAGTGAGACTATATCTCTTTGGAAACAGATATCTTCCTTCCCTTACTACGTAGAAGGAGCCTAAATTTAGAGTAGACATCTAACTTAATCTTATTAAAACTAGATGAATTGAGTCCCATTAAGTGCCTTCAAAGGGGGATACTTACAGGATGAGGTAAGAGTCACTGTAGGAAGGCAATTACAGTATCCCTTCCTTTTAAAACCCTTGCCTTTCATATTTGATGGACAACTAGATGGATGAATATCTTGTATTGCAAGACCAGAACTGTTGATTAGTAATAACGTAAATCATGGAAATGTTAGTTCTTTCATAAGTTAATTCTGCAAGAACTTTACATAGCTCATTAACAGTGGTGAAATGTTCAGGCTAGAAAGCTTGTTATGCAAAATTGTGCATGAAAAAAAAAAAAAAGAACATGGGCAAATGGACATTTGTTGTGAAATCCATCAAAATGTCTTCCAGCAAAATGAACAAAGGAAAGTCATAAAACCTCTTTTAAAACTAATAAAAACAGTACACATAAAATAACAACAAGAACTTTATTTCTCCTTTACATTCTCTTATGCTGAAAAATGTTTGAAAAATACAATGGAAAAGTCTGACGCTTACACAAAAATGTGAGTAGAAAAATGACATCAGGAAGCTGGGGATGTGGTGAGAAGGAATGCGGCAGAAGTAGAACAATACTGAAAATACTGATTGTTGGACTTCTGTGCTCTTGCCGTTATTTTTGTACACGCCTCTATTCTTTGGGTACAACTTTCTGTTTTCTTCCACATAAACAGTTTGGGAAGAAGGTAGTCTTTATTTCTCTTTGTAGAGAATTTAAGAGAGTAAGTGTTAGTAGGCAATATCCATCTGATTGTTCCTAGGCGGTATGGTAAGAGCAGGACATGAGGAAATCATTATTGAGTTTCTTCACAGTATGGAGCTAGTTTTTAAACATTAGTATTGCTATGACAGTATTACAGACTTACAAAATTAGATGAGACACATTCGATGAGACATAAAAGATGCTGCTGTAGGACAGACCAAAGGTTTTACTAGCCTGATCCATCTTCAACAGTGAGCAGGATCTTAGGGATCTTCTTAGGGATCAATAGAGATTGACCGTCCATGTCAATGAACAGCTGGAGTACTTGGGGCTCTGCCTGGGGGGTGGGTGAGGAGCTGACAGAGAACTTGTGGGTTAGGAAGGCAGGACAAGGACAGGGGATGTTATAGTGGGAATGTGCTACAGGCCACCTGATCAGGAAGACCAAGCAGATGAGGCCCTCTATAGACAGACAGAAGCAACCTCACATTCTCAAGCCCTGGGGAACTTCAACGACCCTGATATCTGTTTGAGGGACAGCACAGAGAGGCATAGGAAATCCAGGAGGTTCCTGGAATGCATTGATGACAACTTCCTTCTCCAAGTGATAGAGGAGCCAATGAGAAGAGCTACTGTGCTGGACCTCTTTCTCACCAACAAGGAGGAGCTGATATGGAATGTGAAAGTCAAGGCAGCCTTGGCTGCAGTGATCATAAAATGGTGAAGTTTTGCATTCAGAAGGAAGTGAGGAGGGAACACAGCAAGCTTGCTACCCTGGACTTCAGGAGAACAGATCTTTGCCCTCTTCAGGGATTTGATTAGTAGAGTACCATAGGACAAAACTCTGGAGGGAAGAGGGACCCACAAAAACTGGTTAATATTCAAGGATCACCTCCTCCAAACTCAAGAGTGATGCATCCCAACAAAGCGGAAGTCAGGCAAAAATGCCAGGAGACCTGCATGAATGAAAAAGGAGCCCCTGAGAAAGCTTAAACAGAAAAAGAAGACTTACAGAGAGTGGAAGCAAAGACAGATAACCTATGAGAGATATGGAGACATTGTCTGAACAGCCAGGGATCAAGTTAGGAAAGCCAAAGCTTTTAGAATTAAATCTGGCCAGCAACATCAGGAGCAATGAAAAAGGGTTCTATAGGTACATCACTGATAAAAGGAAGATTAGGGAAATTGTGGGGCCTCTCTGGAAGGAAATGGGAGAGCCAGTCTCCTGGGATATGTAGAAGGCTCAGGTACTTAATGACTATTCTCACTCAGTCTTCACCAGCCACATGGTTCAGGCCCCAGAAGTCAAAGGCAGGGGCTGGAAGAGTGATGAACTGCCCAGTGAATGATAAGATCAGGTTTAAGACCATCTAAGGAACCTGAAACAAGTCCATGGGACCTGATTAGATACATCCACAGGTCCTGAGGTAACTGGCAGATACAGTTGCTAAGCCACTATCCATCATATTTGAGACCTTATGGCAGTCTGGTGAAGTTCCCACTGACTGGGAGAGGAAAAACATAACCCCTATTTTTAGAAAAAGAAAAAAGGAAGACTCTAGGAACTACAGGCCTCATCTCTGTGCTTGGCAGGACCATGGAACAGATCCTCCTGGAAACTATGCTAAGGCACATGGAAATTAAGGGGTGGTTGGTGACAGCCAACATGGTTGGATGGTACATGACAAATCTGATATCTTTCTATGAAGGGGTTACAGCATTGGTGGATAAGGGAAGAGTAACTGATGTCATCTACCTGGACTTGTGTAAAGCATTTGAGACTGTCCCCCGTGATATCATTGTCTCTAAATTGGAGAGAAATGGATTTGATGGATGGACCAAATGGTGGGTATGGAATTAGCTGTAAGGTCTCACTCAAAGAGTTGTGGTCAACAGCTCAATGTCTAAGAGGAGATCAGTAACGAGTGGTGTTCCTCAGGGGTCAGCATTGGGACCAACACTGTTTAACATCCTAGTGGCATGGACAGTGGGATTTCATGCACTCTCAGCAAGTTTGCTTATGACACCAAGCTGTGTGGTATAGTTGACGTGCTGAGGGAAGGGGTGCAGAGGGACCTTGACAGGCTTGAGAGGTGGGTCTGGGTGAACCTCATGACGTTGAACAAGTCCTATACCTGGGCTGGGGCAATCCCAAGCACAAATACAGGCTGGGAAGAGTATGGATTGAGAAGGATCTGGACATGTTTGTTGATGAAAAGCTCAACATGAGCTGGCAATGTATGCTTGCAGCCCAGAAGGCCAACCACATCCTGGGCTGTGTCAAAAGAAGAATGGGCAGCAGGTTGAAGGAGGTGATTCTTTCCCTCTACTCTGCTTTCATGAGCACCCACATGGAGTGCTGCATTCAGGCCTGGGGTCCCCAGCACAAGAAGTACCTGGACCTATTAGAATGAGTCCAGCGGAGGGCTACAAAGATGATCAGAGGGCTGGAGCACCTCTCCTATGAAGACAAGCTGAGGGATTTGGAGTTGTTTAGCCTGGAGAATAGAAGGCTCTGGGGAGACCTTACCACAGCCTTCCAGTACTAAAAAGCGGCCTTCAGAAAAGGTGGGGAGGGACTCTTTGTCAAGGGGGTGTAGTGATAGGATAAGGAGTAATGGTTTTAAACTAAATGAGGGTAGATTTAGGTTAGGTATAAAGAAGAAATTCTTTACTCAGAGAGTGGTGGGACATTGGAACAGGTTGCCCAGAGAAGCTGTGGGTACCCCATCTCTGGAAGTATTGAAGGCCGGGTTGGATGGGGCTTTGAGCAACCTGGTCTAGTGGGAGGTGTCCCTGTCCATGGCAGGGTATTTGGAATGAGATGATCTTTAAGGTCCCTTCCAACCCAAACTATTTTATGACTCTATGATCTTCAACAGTGAGCAGTGAAATTAGGTAAGAGCAGAACAAAAGCTTTATCTTATAGACACAATATGAGTAATATCCCAGAGACTCTTACAGAATCATAGAATCATAGAACATCCCGAGTTGGAAGGGACCCGTAAAGATCATCAAGTCCAACTCCTGGCACTGCACAGGTCTACCCAAAAGTTTAGACCATGTGACTAAGTGCACAGTCCAATCTCTTCTTAAATTCAGACAGGCTTGGTGCAGTGACTACTTCACTGGGGAGCCTGTTCCAGTGTGCAACCACCGTCTTGGTGAAGAACCTCTTCCTGATGTCCAGCTTAAACTTCCCCTGCCTTAGCTTAACACCGTTCCCGTGGGTCCTATCACTGGTGTTTATGGAGAATAGGTCACCTACCTTTCCACTCCCCCTCGCGAGGAAGTTGTAGACTGCAATGAGGTCCCCCCTCAGCCTCCTCTTCTCGAGGCTGAACAGGCCCGGTGACCTCAGCTGCTCCTCATATGTCTTCCCCTCTAGGCCCTTCACCATCTTCTCTTGTCATTAGAGGCTTAGTAAGTCCCTGAATGAGATGTTATTTCTATCTATCTAAGAGTCCTCCACAGCTGTCAATTCAGTTAACTTGACCAGTATCCACCTGAGAGCATGTAAACTCATGTGTCACAAACCCTTTGGCAAGGCATACCCCAGCTTAGTTAGGTGAAATTATTACAATTATTGTGATTTCAGTCTTAGATGATGTAATTCAATTTTAGAATTAATAAGTAAAAATTAGATGTTTGACATGGTAATACACAACTGTCAAAGTTTTGGAAAATGTGCTTATTCACATAGTTGTATCTTAGCACATATTTCTGTTCACTTTGATATGCCATCCTTTACACAACATCAAGATTCCCTCTCTTTCCTTGGCACTTGGATTGCTGCTTTCAAAGCAAAATAAAAAATAAAACTGACAGTATTCAATGGCTATAATATTTTAACTGTAAACTGCTTTGCAGTACTTAGAATAAGAAAGAAGCAATAGAAAAAAAATAATTCTGTACCCAGAAAAGTTCCTAATAGGGTCTCAACAGATCCATCATTTTGATGGGGATGGTAATTATGGTATATCAAAAGTCTCTGAAGACCACCACCACCATTTCCGCACCATCCTCTCTCTTTCTAATGACATTATAATAATTATATTACAGGATCTACTCTTTTACTGATATGGTTGTTTTAGTATCAATGATAGTTTTAGACACATAGAAAGGAGAGATATAGCCATTGTGTCACAGAAGATCTCTGAAAATACATAATTAGACAGTAAGCATGATTCCAGCAGTTCATTTTAAAATTGTCTTTTAGGTCCTGGGTATTTTTTTTTTTTTTTTTAAGGAAAAAATCACAGGAATAGGGAATAGGGAATAAGACATTCCTGTGTTCAGCTTTCCTATTGTTTTCCTGAAAGGCACAATTTCACCCTTTCTTTTAAAACTGAACATGGATTCAGGCCACAGACATCAAAGAAATCCAGATACTCACAAGAGATGTCCAACTTTGCCAGAGTTCTTGGCATAAGAATTGCCTTGCAGTAAAAGATTTTTTTTTTTTTTTTTTTTTCCATTAGCATGGGTCAACTTCAAAGAAAATATAATTTAATTTTATTTTTCTTCTGCAAAATTAGTATGAAACTAATGTGTGATTGTAATGTATCCTGAAGATACATTACACACACAACTGTTAGTGGCTACTTTTATTGAAGGTTTTGTGTTTTTTTGTTTGTTTGTTGTTCAATGTGGCCTTTGGATGGAGAGGATGGGTCCTCTGGCCTTTAGCAACTGGGGGAGTCATGACAGAGCAGGTGGGTGACTCCCACTTTCTGCATGTATGTAGATTTGGATGTGGGTAGGTGTGAAAGGCATGAGTAGGTCCTCAGTCTGTAGGTGTCCAGATTATTATCTTCTCTTCTGGTATTGGTACATCTATTTAAACATTCTGAAATACGTGTGTCAGTGGGAGTTTTTCCTTCACTCCTCTCACTCATGAAGTGAGAAGAATTCCTGATCTAAGCAAGTGCTCTCCCACGTACACTGACAGCCACCCACTCGTTGCACATATTTAACTGAGAAGGGAATAAGCACAACAAAAAATAGGAAGCAGTCCTCCACAAAGAAGGGAAATGTGGCAAACCTGAAAAGACAACACAAGTACTATGATCAGTATATCTTTTGATATTCAGTAAAGCCTGATATGACTTTTATCTTTGGTTACGGCTGAATCTTGTCCATGCACCAAAATAACCCTTTAAAACATGGGATCATCCACCCTGTATGTCTGTATACACCCTCCTTATTCCTATCCTACCTTTGTTGTCTTCAGTTTGCACTCTATTTGCACTTTACACTACTGTGAGCAATTATTGACAAAAATGCAGTTCTTTGTTGCTGGAACAGGAACTGCTTGTCTTTCTAGGATTTTGAGGCCAGAAGACAAGTTATTCTAAACTATACTTGTAGCACTCCTCAAGTGGCAAAAGAAAACAGGCAGTCCTACAACCATTTACTGTTTTCTGTGTAGGACTCTGTAGGATTATCTGGTAAGAATGGATATCTAATGCTTTTGTACTAAATGGATTAAAATATTAAATGAAGATGAATGGAAGAACCAACAAATATGCTGAAACGTATTTCACTTATTAATATAACTCATGAATAGCTAAACAAGCCTTTTTATTATTCATTTTTATTTTTTTCATTTTCTTTATTTACACCTCAAAGTATTATTCAGAGTATGCAAATGTGATGTGTTCCACAAATCAAAGCTGGCAACTCATAATCACACCATGCTGTATATTATTTGATATTCATAGACAATCATAGTTACTGACAAAAAGTGTATGTGGGGGAGAAGTGTCTATCATTCTGCTATACAAATTAATCAATAAAAAGTGGGCATGATGGTGCTCTGAATAGATATGGGTATCAGTAGGTTTTGCCTAAATAATCCTTTTCAATTGATGTAGATGATCCTTTTCCATTTATTTCTCTAGATCTCCAACTTGGAGTTTTTCTTCTATGAGTGTCTTAAACAAATTGCTCAGTTTTGCTATTATTCTTTTTTCCTATAACTGTATATTTAAATATTAGAACATATACCAAATGCATAAAGTGTTTGAATATTTTAAAATTTTTCTGGTTGAATTTCTTAAAGTATGTTGCTCAGAATAAATACAAGATCTACTAAGAGTTTTCTGTAATCTTTTTCTCTTTCTGATACTGTTCCCAATTAAAGAAACTGGAATAAATAAATTTTACTTCTTGAAGGTTGTCACAATTTGCTGATATGGTATGGTATCATTGTATCTTTCCTTTAAAGAGTAAGGCTAAATGGGCAGTGCATCCTCTAACCAGATCAGAACTATGTGTTTTGTAAATCTTAGGAAGGATTCTCTTTCTCAAATGGGACAATTAATGCTGAAATATTTTTCAGAGTCACTCAATGACCCCAAGGTAGAATTAATTAAATATACTTTTTTCTTGTCACAAACTGGAAAAAAAAAAAACAAAAAAAAAAAAAACACTTATCCCATAATTGTTTTCCTAACTCTATCCATATTTTTACAAGATTCCAAGTGGCTTCTAACATACTTCATCTGGTTTTTGGGAAAGTATGACACGTGCTGACATAAACTGTGGTTATTACACATAAGACATTTTTTCAGACTTTTAAAGACTGTTTAGGATGTAGACACTGACATGGAGGTGGTTGAGGAGGGAAACAAGGGAACTTTTGTTTGAGGAGGGAAATAAGATACTTTTATGGTATCAGTATGTTGAAGAAAGAAAGAGAGTTATTCACAGTAAATAATGTGAAGAGCTATATCCTTTTCCTTGCCAGAACCTGAATTGTTCTTTCTAACCAAAAGTCTTGTCTAAAATCTGTGCTCATTGTTTTGATTATAAGGCTAAAGAGGGATGCTTGCTCTTGCTAAATTTGAGGGCACATTTACACATCTTCTTCAAGGTCATTGTATAAGTAAAAAAAAAAAAAAAAAGTGATAAGCTTACTGACAGAGATTTCTTTTCATATACATATGACATACATACACATTGAACTTACTCAAAGGTTTTCTTCTGTTCTGGTAAAGTAAACAGGGTCATTACTTTAATAAACTAGGTCATGGATACTCTTATGTAGGGCTACCCAAGTACCCAGTAGCTAATATATTCTTGCTGTTTCTATCCATCAGCTTTAACAGTGTTTGACATTTATTTCTGAAATAATGTTACATGATAAGCTGTTCTCCTAGCTTCTGTCCTTTATAAGTAATATGTTTCTGGTTCATTCCAAGAGGAATGGATAGTTCCTCTCCGCATAATTTATTTAGAAAAGGAACAATATAGAAATTAAAATACCTTCAAAAATTTGGTTATCAACATGTTCTAATCTACTATTGTATTATGTTCAAATTTTAGTCTTCAGCTTTGTATAAAAACATATTTCAAATTCCGTTCCTCTGAGGACACCATCCAGGTTTGATAGTCAAGTGTTTCTAACTGCAGCTAAGGTAGTACTTTGCAAAAATTTTTAATTTCTTGCTTTTGAGCTTTTCGCAGGTAGATAGCCTTTTATTAAATGGTCATTAACATCTGTTATCTCTTCAGAAATAGTTACCTGTTCTTTTATTATGTCTAATTAACAAGACCATTATATTACCTCTTTTTTTTTTTTTCTTAATCTTCCTAGCTAACAGCATACCAACTGTATTACATTAACAAAAATGTATGAAAAGGATACTTTAACAGTTGTTCAGCATTATATAGTTTTTGAAATTAACAACTTTTAGTGAACTCCAAACCTTTTCTTATAATTTCTGCTTGTTTCTTCTTCTTCTTTTTTTTTTAAAAAAAAAAAATATTTTTTTTTTTTTAATTCCATCATTAGAAGGCCTTTGCATTATTCTACCTCAGGCTATTTGATTATTTATTTATTTTAAATAGTAGTTTCTTTACAGTAATGTTTGTTTTCATCTTTTCAAGATGTTCACAAATATTTCCCAATTGCATAGTCTTCATATTTTCTCTTTAATTTCCCTAAATATTATTTTCTATTTTTTAACCATCCAAGGATTACATGTTATAACTCTTCTACCTTTATTTTTATAACCTACTTTTTGTCTTTAAGAGTATTATAAAATTTATTGTATGTTACTAACTGATCAGAATAAGTTAACATTCTCCTGAATGATAAAGAAATCTGATTTATTAGGGTGAAACAGATATCATAGAATCATAGAAACATAGAATATCCCAAGTTGGAAAGGACCCACAAGGATCATCGAGTCCAACTCCTGGCTCCACACAGGTCTTCCCAAAAAATTAGAATATATGACTAAGAGCACAGTCCAAACACTTCTTAAACTCTTACAGGCTTGGAGCCATGACAGTGTCCCTGGGGAGCCTGTTCCAGCGTGCAACAACCCTCTTGGTGAAGAATCTCTTCCTGATATCCAACCTGAACCTCCCCTGTTGTGGCCTGACACCATTCCATCGGGCCCTATAGACGGTCACCAGAGAGAACAGATCGGCGCCTTCCCTTCTGCTCCCCCTTGTGAGGAAGCTGTAGACTGCGATGAAATCTCCCCTCAGCCTCTTTTCTAGGCTGAGCAGGCCTAGTGACTTCAGCCGCTCCTCATACATATTCTCCTCTAGGCCCTTCACCATCTTTGTAGCCCTTCTCTGGACACTGTCTAATAGTTTCATGTCCTTATTGTACTGTGGTGCCCAAAACTGCACATAGTACTTGAGGTGAGGCCACACCACTGCAGAGCAGACTGGGACAATCACTTCCCTCGACCAACTAGCAATGCCATCCTTATCAAGGATGCACCCCAGGATATGGTTGGCCTTCCTGGCTGCCAGGGCACACAGTTGGCTCATATTCAACTTACTGTCAATCAAAACCCTCAGATCTCTCTCTGCGGGGCTGAGAAATTTTTATGGAAAAATATCAACTCTAGAATACAAATAGTACCACATAACATAATAAATGTGGAAAAAGCATTTCAGGGCATTTCATTCTGATTCTATTCTGCTGATGGATTTGTTGCTGGTTTAGACATCTCTTCTATGCAACTCTCAAATATCCCTGTTGGCTCTCTTGGCTGCCAGAGTGCAGTGTTGACTCATGTTCAACTTGCTGTCAACCAAAGCCTCCAGATTCCTTCCTGCGGGGCTGATCTCCAGCCTCTTATTCCCCAGTCTATACGTATAGCCAGGGTACCCCTTCCCAGGTTTGGAATCCAGACTTGCTCTTTTTAAACTTCATGTTGTTGGTGAATGCCTGGCTCTCTAATTTGTCAAGATCTCTCTACAAGACCTCTCCCACCTTGAAGGAGCTTCCAAGAACTGGAAGCTCCTCATAATTTAGCATCATCTGCAAACTTACTGAAAACACTTTCTAGCCCTGCATCCAGGTCATTTATAAAAGCATTGAAGAGAATTGGACCTAAGATGGAGATCTGGGGAACCCTGCTAGTGACAGGTAGTCATCCCAGTGCAATCCCATTTGCAAGGGGGTTACATCAGACCCATGTAGAACCTGTTCCATCACCTTTCCTGACATCAAGGTCAGGTTGACAGGCCTGTAGCTCCACAGGTCCTCCTTATAACCCTTCTTATAGATGAGCGCCTCATTAGCAAGTCCACAGTCATTCGGGACCTGGATGGTTGACCGTGACTTCAGATAGATGATGGAAAGTGGCCCAGCAATGATATCTGCCACCTCCCTCAGCACCCTCGGGTGCATCCCATTGGAATCCATTAATTTGCGGGTGTCTAGCTTGCCTCAGTAACCTCTAACACAGTCCTCTTCAACCAGGAGAAAGTCTTCCTCTCTCCAGGTTTTCTCTCTTATTTCTGGGCTCAGTAGTGCGTGGGGGCTAGCCTTAGCAGTGAAAACTGAAGCAAAGAAGGTATTCAGTAACTCTGCCTTCTATGTATCTACTATCACCAAGACACCCACCTCATTTAGCAGTGCACCCACATTTCCCTTAGTCTTCCTTTCGCTGCTGATGTATTTGAAGAAGCCCTTCTTGTAATCCTTGATGTCTCTTGCTAAATTTAATTCTAATTGGGCCTTGGCCTTCCTTATTGCATCCCTGCATTCTCTGGCAATGTTGCTATATTCCACCCAAGTGATCTGTCCCTTCTTCCACATCATGCATGATTTCTTTTTCGGTTTGTTTTCTCAAGAGCTCCTTGCCCATCTATGCAGGTCTCCTGTCCCCCTTGCTCGACTTCTTTCTCGTAGGGATGCACCTATCCTGAGCTTGGAGGAAGAGGTGCTTACATATTAACCAACTCTCCTGGGTTCCCTTTCCCTCTATGGCCCTGGCCCAGGGGATTCCTCCAATTAGGTCCCTGAAGAGATCAGTTAGCTCTGTTGAAATCTAAGGTTGTGGTCCTACTTTTTTCCCTGCTTCCTCCTTGAAGGACCTTGAACTCAAACATCTTGTGTTCACTGCAGCCAAGACTGCCCTCAACCTTCACGCTTCCAACAAGATCATCTCTGTTCATTATTACCAGGTCCAGCAGCACCCCTGTCCTTGTTGGTTCACCTACCACCTGCATCAAGAAGTTATCTACAATGTTCTGCAATAACCTCCTGGACAGTTTGTTCTAAGCTGTGTTGTCTCCCCAGAAAATATTGGGGTGGTTAAAATCCCCCATAAGAACCAGGGCCTGTGAAAGTAAGGAAATTTGCAGCTGCCTGTAGAAGGCCTCATCCACTTCCTCTTCTTGACCCACTGGCCTCTTTACTTCATATGTTACACCATGCTGAGTCCCTACATTTTTCCCCTAACACTTTTGATCTTTTTATTATTTATTTATTTATTTATTTTTAGCTGTAGAGTATGCCTAAGCACTTTACTTTCTTTTGAATAGATTGCCTGTAGAGATGCTGGAGTGTTCAACATGCTAGAAAATCATTTGTCAGGAATAGTAGAGATATAATTAATTTTATCTTTGTCAGGAAAATAAAGAAGACATTTTCAGGTTCTTCTGTTCTTCCTCTGGATTCTATTTCACTTCCTAATTACTAATTTTACTCTTCACTTTCCCCATAAATCTCTTTTCCTATTTGCTTTTAATCTGCTTTTTTTTTCTTTCTTTTTTATTTTTTAATTCAGTCTACATCAAGTCCAAGAACCAGGCTGATTTTTGTTTGTTTGTTTTGTTTTGTTTTTCACTATAGCTTTCTTCTTCTACACTTTCTTCCTTCTGAGATCAACTGTTAAATTTTCTATCATTCTGCTGATTCTTTATGACTTTGTCAGACCAAACCTGAGTTTCTAACTGCTTTTCTACAAAAGATTTTATTTTCTACAAAATGACCTTGAATTTCCAGAAGATTTAATTCCTTACATTTATTTTAATGTTACTGCATACTGATGGTTTTGATATACAAGATTTACTTTAACAGGAAAAAAAAAAAAAATCCTGTTTTTATTTTTGTTGTTATTTATTTGCTTGTTTCTTTGCTTGTTTTCAGTGAAAGTTCGAATTCTTTTTCTACCTTCCTTTTGTTTAAAATATCATTTTCCATTGCCTGAAACACCTGGAACTTTATGTCTTCTCCAACTGAGATCAGAAAATGATTTAACCTTCTTGATTACCAGCTCCTTTTACATGTTCTATTATTTTGTATGTCATGATTAGCAGCTCATTCCTCCTCCCAAATAATTTGGATTTTATTTTGCAGACCTATTCTTCATAAGAGTTGTTATCCTGATTTAATTTATTCAGTACCAAGATTTTTTCAGTTTCACTCATTTTTGACTGTTTGTCTTATTTTTGTCTGGCTCAGAGTACTAATTTACCACAAACCTTTCTACTATGATTTATTTCCCACTACAGTTGTTCCATATATTAAGATTCTCCCAGCATGCTTTTTCTTCTTCTGAGGAATAAGGCCTTCAAAAAGCCTCCTTCCATAAGGCATCCATTCCACAGACAATGTGAAAGCTAGAAAGTTAAAGGAATCATCAGTGTTTACAGACCACACCATCTTTCCCTTGTTACTCTAGATACAGACATCTGTTTGCTGTGATAACCTCATGTGTGGTCTCCTTTCTCTTTCATCTAGTCTATAAGATTGTTAAACATTGCACAAAGAAGACAGAAATATATAAATTATGAGGCTTATTTCATATTTGGCCCATTCATTTCCCTGTCAACAGCAGAGCCTGACACATATAATCTCAATCTCTTCTGCATTTTGTTCATTTTGTTTTTGAAACAAAGTTTTATTTTTCAAGGTTTAAAGTGCTTTAGCCTGATCAAGGTCTTTAGACTTGATATAGGCCATCTGAGTGGAACTCAGTGACCTGTATTACATATACCATGATAAATGATTTAACTTTTTTTTTTTTTTTTTTTTTTTGGTATTACATGTTATGAAAGTTTCAAAATGTATTAAAAACAGTGCACATCTTGAATCTGAAGTCTTTGAATTCAGGAAAAATTAACTTCAGCTCCAAATTCTATGGGTGAATCTATAAGGACAGAAAGTTGAACCAGAGCCTTGAATCCAATCACCCTTGACTAAAAGTGGCTGATAGTGAGGATTTGCTTATTGGTATCAATCTTTGAAGTATGTGTGTGTATCTGATAGCAGGTACTCACAGGTCAGAGCTCTTGCTCAGAACCTTGTGCTTGGACATCTTGGATGTCAGTGTTTCACTTCAGTGCTATAAAGTTAGCTTAATTTCAAATGAGCTTTTAATTTGAAAAGAATGCTCCCATCATTTATACTTTAGTCAAAGAAAATACTTATACGCTATTTCATGGAGAGGCAAATGCTTTTTAAGCAAGAAAATTATTTTGAGGAAACGATCCTAATATTCAAGATTACCAGAATTGTGAAAAAAGGGAAAGGAAATGTTACTGATTAGAATTTTAGACTAGACCTGGAGAGAACAAACACATAATTACTAATCAGATTATTTTGCATATTAATGGGTAACTTTAATAAACAATGTAAAATTTGGCCCTTGTGTATAAAGTCACTATACTGATATATTTATTTTTTAATTTAAATCATTTGTAGGGATTGCTGCATGACATTTCCTTTGTAAAGTTGCAACTCAAAAAATTCCAGGTATTCCTGTTCTTATTTGCTTTTGATAAATTTCATCAATAGAAAGTTTTTCTTTCACATATAATGAAAGGTTCACTTTAAGTTGGAAACATCTCCCACCATCTGTTTTCTACATCTTTTTTTAACATCATCTAGTTAAGAAAAATAGTTTGAAGAAAAGAAATAAAAGACAATGAGGTTTTCTGAATTTTGTGTACTCTCCCAAATCACCCTTAAAGTTGTAACCACAGTCAGAAAGACATTGGAAGAATTATGGATATTTACATTGCATTTTATCTCAGCTGATTAAATTCTTTTTTCTTTTCATCATTTGATTACTAAATACAGCAAATTAGAGAAATTAGGTATTAGGTGAAATAAGGAAGAGTAAATTACATCAGCATTTCATTGGGTATGAGTGTAACTTGTCCGTTTTGGGAAGATCTGTTAAAAAAATATAGGATAGACAAAACGTGTTTTGTCATTGTCTAAAAGTATACTACAAAAAATTAATTATGTTGGCACAAAGACATGTAACATATGCGGAAAATCCAGACAGATCCTGGTAAATTCATCAAATTCTGAATTTCACACATCACAGTGCAGCAATGCTCGTTAGCAGTTAATGGGCTCTAAATTTGGAATATGTAAATCTGTGAAGACAAAAAGTGGCTTAATGAGGATGAAGATCCTTTCAGTCACTCTTTTTAGATAAGTATTGATGAAACACTGAGAACATGAGTGTTTTCATTTGGTTTCTGTACTAAGTCAGAACTCATGTTAATTATTGCTTTTATAAGAATGAAAATCTGTATCGCTGAATAGTCACTGTAACGCTCAAGCAAACATAATGGGTCCTGTTAGTTTGTGTTTGTAAAACAATGACTCCTTCAGAACCAAATGCAGTAGAGAGAGTAATGTGCACAATACAAAGAAAATGTTCTTTATATTATTACAAATAATGACATTGATGAGATGAGTGTGGGTTTTTTTTGGAACATATATCTGACTCTGAGACATATCAATCAGTGGGAGCAGTACAAAATATGGAATAATTCCAGTAACACTCCAGTGTTAGTAAGGCTAGTATAAAATGCAGGGTGCAGTCAGCAAATCACAATAAAGAAAATTTGACTGCTGTGAAAGTGATTTTAATGGGCTGTCAAAATACTGTTTCCATTAAATTCTTGTTTGCACACCACAGCCTTCATTTTTGTTATTCATTTAAAATATAAAAATGTTGGATGAAAATGTTGGTGTAGTCCAATAGATATTCCTTTGAAATCTAGATAACAAATCTAATATAAATAATCTAATAGTCTAATAAAAAAAATAATAAAAAAAAGAATCAATTTATTCAGAGATTCCTGTATGGAAATTATTTATATAATTTTTTTTTTCCATTGGATATGAATAAACGGAATGTGGAATGGAAAGAATTAAATAAATAAATAAATAAATAAACAAACAAAAAAAAACAGTAAATAGGGATTATTTTCTGTCTAGGAAGAACATATATTTGCTGAGATAACATTTCCTAGTGGAGTTTCCTCCTCATTGTGCTGTTCAGAGATTGAGACAGAATGTGATTCTTTTGAAAATAGTTATATGTCTTTCTTTCCACTTAAAAAAAAAATGTTCCCCTATACATAAGCAAACTGTTTTAAAAAAGGAATATCATAAATCCTGAAAAACTATTTATCTTGAGTAAATACAAAACAAATTATATTGTGAATCTACTACTATGAAAAGTCAGCTAAAGTTGCTTTCAGGGTTTGTTATGTCTGTGTATCCTCTTGATTTAATAATGCCTTGCAATCCTGTATCTACATCACAAAACTGAATTTCAGTAGTATTTTAGGAGTTTCAACAATATTTTCTGGCACAAAACAAAACAAAACAAAAAAAACAACAAACAAACAAAAAGCTTAGAAAAGTTAAAATGAGCAGATCTTCAATGAACATTTGGAATTTTTATAATTTAAATTTCTGAATACCATAAAAAACAAAACAAAACAAAAAAACCCCTCAGATCATACACAATACTGCCAACAATACATGACAGTGGATATAAGGGAAGATAGAAGAGTTTTACTGGTGCACACAGTTTTTCAGAGCACATCTTTGTGGCTGGGTGCAAACAGCTGCATACATACATTTTTGTGCACTGGTCTAGAAACTGTATAATGGCATTAACATAGCATTGAGTGTGAACCAAGTTATCTATCCTCTTAATAAGGCTTATTAGCTCAGACTTACAACTGTTCTGTCGTGGCAGTGTAGCTCAAAATGCAGGCAATGCAGGCATAGTGGACTCATCCCATCTGCATCCAGACATGTAGATTTACTCTGAGGCAAAGTGCCCTAAATATTGGACTTGTGACACTGGGATTTCATGTTTCTGTTCTTTGGAAAGAAATCAAACTTAGTTTGTCATACAAGTTTTTTGTAACCTTTATGTCTGCCCAAGTCAAAACAAATGTCTTCTTCATCACTGGAATTCCATCTGTTTTATGTATCAGCTACTGAAAAACTACACACACATGTGACAGACAATGTAATTTGTGTTCATCTGTAGCAGGTTTTGTGACTCTTCAGCTGTACACACTATAAGTCTTAACATTTCCATTTTCAACTTAATATGCTAACACCTGAATATCCTCATTAGAAACAAAGAAACTGTATCCTGTATCAGTACTTAGACTATGATTTGAGGACTAAAAAGTGATACTGAAATTATTCTCCTGAAAAAGAGACTACTGCTCCTGCACTAAGAGAAAATAACATTATTAAGAGATGTGGGAAAATGTGCAATATAGAGAATTAACTTATTGTACTTAGCTAATAAAAGAAGGCTTGGCTAACTAAAGGGTGGTTTGAACTTTGAACTTTCAATCCTGGCTTTAGCTGAATTTTAGTATAAAAAGCAGCTTCCCCCAGAAACAAGGTACATTTTTCTGTAATCATATGGCAGGTTCTAGGCACAAGGAAACCAAGCCCTTGATAAAATTCAGTGGGAACATCTGTTCAAGAACCTACTGGGAAAGTATCCCAGACATTGGAAGAAACCTCAGTTCAGCATCCAGCTGCAGCCAAAACATATAATGTAGGAGAAAAAAAGCAAGAAACAGAAGTAAAGCTGGCTAACACATTTCACATATCCATAGACCATCAAACTTACAAATAAATGGATTTACTAGGGATGATAAAAAACATTTTTAAATGCGGGGAACAGAACCAAGGATCTAACTTTAGCAAGGTTTGTTTCCGGTATAGCTGAACATCTTACAGATTCACTAGAAATTGAGAGAAGATAAAAGAACATAAAATGTTATGTACTATGACTTGTCCCTTTTCAGATATACAGATTTGAAAATTCTGCCATGTATAACAATTTTCCAAATTGCATCACACCAAACTGAGGCTCTTATTTCTGACAATAGTTTACAAATAAAACTGAATTTTTAGTGTTCTACTCTTGGGAGGGACGTGTGCACATATTGTGAAGAAGGCAGATTTTAATATTTCACAAACATAATTTGCACAAAAATAATATTGAAACTAAAAACTTTTGTTTTCAAAATGAAGATTCCCAAAACCTTCTTCACAAGTAAGAAGGAAGGAGATGGTGAAGGAGGATATAAAAAAAATAATAATCTCAGTAAAGGATTGTTTAGTCACCAGGCTACTGTGTTACACTGTTACTAAGGAGAAGACAGCTATACACAGAGGATGCTTTAATTAAAATTGGTATTTTCATATCAGGGCAGAGTGTTAATTTAGGTCAGGCTGATATAATATGAATCACTGCTAAATTTTTATCATGCTTTACAAATGTCTACTATATAAAGCATATCTGTCTGAAAGATTATGAGCTGGCCTTTTTGTTAACTTTGGTTAGAGATGATTTGATATAATGATTTGTGGTTTCCTGGGTATGCACATGAACATGCATACTGTATGATATTTTAAACAATTCTTTTCTGAGGGGCATGATATAAAAAGATTTTGTGAGAAAGATGTAAATAGAATTGCTGCACAAATCTGTTTTATTCAAAACTTCCTTCCCTATTTCTGTTCCCTACACAGAAGTCCTTATCCACATATTTACCCTTACTCTCTGCCGTTACTTTGAAATTCTAGACAAAACACCCCATACACACGCATTTGGGTGTCAGCCTTTAATTCCAAAGCTCATCCAGTCCCACTACAGCCCTGCCATCAAGCCCACAGAGGTATGGAAGGGAGTCCCTCTGCCATGGCATTTTGTGGGCGTGGAGTCAGGTGGGATCCTTGTTACAGTTAAGTGTTGGAATTTTGCTTATTTGACGTCTAATTAAGGAAGTTTTGCTCTATCCTCCCTTCTTCATCTCACACTACACTCTGTCCCTGGGGGGTTAACCAGCTCTTAATTACCATGATGCTTCCTGAGGGACCTTCTTAGTACTCTTCAGACTAGGTCTTTATCTCTTAGACATCATGTTCAGGAAAAAGCTTAATAATAAAAAAGCATAGTTAAAACACCCCAGTAGTCTTTAGTTTGTACTTTGGGGTCCAGACTAGGTAACTGCCAAAATACAGCCATCACTTTTCTTTTTCTCTTCATGCAACCAAAGAAGAACAAAATTATAGTCATCTACGTGTACAAATAGTATGTGCTTGTATTAAAGCAGCACTGGCAGCTCCCATCTGTGATTAAGTCTCCCTTCTAGCAAGCAGCACCAACACAGACTCTGAATCACTCTGCAGAATCTGAAATAAAAATAAGCTCATGTTGATGAAACAGGTGCTGGAATTGGTTTTACCTACAGAATCAGGCAATGGAAAAAACAGCAGTGGTTCAGTGATCACAAATTCAGGTAAAATTGCATTACCCACTACTACATAACAAACACTTTGCTTCTCCTTAATCATGACAGCCATCAGAAATATCATGTTGTTATGGCCGGCTGTTGAAAAAACTTACCCTCCTACATTTCAGGCAGGCCAAATGTGAACCAGCACAAGTCCTGAAGTCATATAGCTGCAGCATTGCATCACTGGGCCTGAGATGGTCAGTGTACAGGAGACTACATGAGACTTGGATCTAACTGTATTTTTTGAAGTAGACATGTCTGGAATAGTTCATTGGTGCTTTGTTATAGGGTTACAGGAAACTAAGGCTAGTTCTGGCTCAAATGACCCTTGGAAACACAAAGACTAAGAGCCGAAAGTTATCTTATTTTGCCTGCTGTTGCCTAGATCTTATGAAATACATTGAAATTTCTCATGGTTTCAATCTGAAATCATTAAAAAAACATTAAAAAAAAAACCCTTGAGTAGACAGAATTCAGCCAAGAATGTCCCAAAAACTTAACAGACCTCAAGAAATGTCTTTCCAAACCCACACTGACATCTGGATTGTAACAGGACACAAATCTAGCTAGTTTAACCAAATGCCAGCTTTTGTTAAAGACGTTTCTTGTAACTGTAAACAGACTTTTGATAGACAGCATCTGTTACATTTTTCATGAACTTTGAACATAAGTGCTCCACTTCCTGGATGGTTTCACAACTTGATGGCAACCTCCTTTTTGTTTTTGTTCTCATTGTCTTGCCATTTGTATACACAATATCATTCTGTTAGAGATTCAGAAAAAAACAGTCTCCTGGGGCTTCCAGCAGTAGTACATTTTGCCTTGTATTTGTTCTCCAATTAAGCCTGTAATCCTGTGAGTAAATGATTCTAATATAATTAATCAGGACTGCATGCATTCAAATCACTGCTGTGGGGACACGGTAACGCAGTTGTGTTAGATTGTTCACAGAGCAGCTAAGTCTGGCTGCAGCTGCAGGACCTGTAAAATGAGAAAAAATATGGGGGAAAGGAGATCTGGTTTTTGACAGGAAGCTTTTTTCGAATCTAAAATTGCAGATTGTCTGCTCACTATTAGCAATGTGCTGGGCTGGCACCCAAAACCGGGGAAATGTTTTCAATCACTGTCAGTGCCATTGTAAGAATAGTAAGCAACTGATAACGGCTTTTTGATCAATTTCTTCCAAGCCCACTGTTAACTATCTTTTGTGCTTCAGCATACATAATTGACATGTATAAATTCAATATATTTTAAAGATTGGTCAACTTAGAGAGAAAGAAAAAATATTATATTTCTTTTACTACTAAAAAAAAAAAGAAAAAAAAAAAGAAAAATGACTTTCCATCTTTCTTAATTGCTCCTTTCTGCCTTCTTATACTGTAACAGCACTGGGTTGTACAAGCTGGAATAATACTTTCTACTCTTCCAGTTGGACGAATGCAAGAGGTAATGAATATTTTTTTGTGCTGTAAAGGTTAAATGGGGAAAGATACAGGTTTTTAATTATCCAAAGAATAATCAAAGACTAATTAAAATGAAACTGTATCTTAAGCTTTTTAATAGTGCACATAATACAGGCACCAGACTGCACTATAAGAAGCCCCTACACAGAATGCACTCTGGATGTTAGGGAAAAAAAAAAACGAAACAAACAAACAAAAAAAAAAAACAACAAACAAAAACAACAAACAAAAACAACAAAATAAAAAACACAAAACAAACAAAAAAAAGTGCCTCAGATGTGTACTGTGAGATCTCAATAGTTGTTTTCTTGTTGATTTTTTTTTTTAATTCACCAACATCTTTGAATCTCATTCTTCAAATCCAAGCTGCATCTATTTTAGAGTAGAAAAATGAACAAGTCAATTTTCTGTAATGACTACATCACTCAGGTGATGGCAACGTTGCTGCTGGCAGCTGATGACAGTGTAGCAAAGCAGTGATGCAACTTGATAACTGCTGTTACTTTGAATAAGGAATATCCTAAGAAACCTACTGATAGTCTTCTCATTTAGTTCATGTGCATAATCCTGGATTATGCATTGTCTATTTTATATTGGTTATTACTTTTTTTTTTTTAATTGTGCATCAATATCAGGAGTTAATTAATATCTAAGAAACAACTTGAAAAAGAGAGGAAAATACACCAGAAGAATTTGCAGGTTGGAAATAGATTTGTTTTCTTACTTTTATCCTTGTGTTCACCCCAGGATGATTCAATATGTGTTTTCATTTTTCTGGAAACTGCCTTTAGTAAGACATTGTAATGCATGTTACAACTATCCTGTTTATGTGATCTGATTTTGCACTTAATATGTAAATGAATTTCACAGCATGCTGATAGAATAAGTACAACTCACCAAGATGTTCAAATCTGCATAGTGATTATGAATGTTTGTATTGACAGACTTTAAACAGGTCTGATATTCAAAAAGCCGATCCTTCACCATGTTGGATTGGTAGCTTAGGTCCCTATAACTCAAATTGCAAAGCAAGACAGAAAAGTTTAAGATCTGCTTGACAAAGTGGTAGAAAGAAACAATAATTTTCCTTCTTTCTTCTGTTAAGGTTTCTGGGATTGCAAGAAATATGTTAAATAGGCCGTTCTTGAAGAGACAGAAGATTTCTACAACCTGAGCAGAAAAGGTTGACCTCAGGGATGTGGCCTGAGGAGTTCAGACTCAACAGGTACTCATGGCTTGGCACTTGCCTGAGAACCAAGGCAAGTTGTTTATTTATTGCTAAACATTACTAAATATTGCTGAAAATTTGAATTATTATTATTTGAATTATTATTATATTTGAGCTGTCTGTCAGAAACTGATAGCAACCATGTTTGGCAAGTAATAGTTTTCAGTGACTGATGAAATAAATTAAGGAGGTAAGAAATTGTGTCAGAACCTTTCCTAATGGACCTTATAAATACAGACAAATAAGTTATTTACCAAATAACCATAAGCTTCCATAAAACAATAACTTACTGTCTTTGTGTCTGGGAACCTACTGATAACTGGTGCATGTAAATACCAAGATTAAGATTCCTGTGCTGTTTTCAGTCTAGTAACGTATGTGGTTTGACTTCTGCATGTATATGTGGATATTTAGTTGCAGTCCTGTTAAAGTCCACCCGTGAATGTGGATTAAAGAGGTGGTTTAGATAGCTCCTGACAGATGACTTCTCCTGGATAATACTCTAATCCTGAATGCAGAATTAGGACCTTTACAGTGATATACGGTTAATATATTTGATAGGTTAAATTATTTATTTTTCTATGTTTCTGACTTACTCAGGCTTATTAACTGGCAAATATGTTTCCCTTTTCAGAATGAAATTAGTGAAGCTGATATAAATCTTTATATAAGAACTGACTGCCAGAAAAGATTCTGAGCTTTGCTAAATTAATCTGTAAGAAGTTTTAAAATTAGATGAAGTATGAATTTTGTATGTATGAACTTTGAAAACGGTATACATTGTCCCTTTCTTATGTAGAAATATCTAAAAATATTAATAATAAGAATTTGAATAAACCGTATCTAGATTTTTTTTTTTAAAAAAAGGCAATAAAAATACTTCATTTATTCTGTTATTCCCAATTACACAAGATTACATCTAAAGTAAAATAAGCTACAGAATCCAGATGACAAGCTAGCACCAGAACAGTCCTGTCTTTTACAATGAGGTGTACTGTTTTACTAGACATATTAATTCCTGCTTTCTGCTCAAGTGGCACTGCCAAGGGAAAACACCATTTAGACCTGTCATACCACTTGTCTCTTCATTAGCTTAGTCCTGCCTGCTTGGTGTATGTTTTCTGCTGATACAACAGTGGTGGCCGAGAAGGAAGCAATCAGCAATGACATTGAAGCTACTTACAGTGAGTGTTAGAAGCTTGTCATGCTGTTGGACAGCTTGTTCATGTAGCCAGCACCTGTGCTGTCTTTTGATTTAAAGTTTAAGTCATAACACGGAAGAGAAAGGAAACATATTTCTCTCTCTGACTTTAAATTTGAAATGCCAGAGGGACTGTTTGATAAGCTGATATATACACAATATGTGAGTTTTAAACAACTTAGAAGGATATTAGGCATTTTTATATTTTCCCTTCTCTTCTCTTCCCTGCCCTTCCCTTCCCTGCCTTTCCCTGCCCTCCTCTCCTCTCTCACTTTTTATTCATTTTCTTTTTTTATTTATTTTTTTATTCTTTCATAAATACATTTAAAGCTTTTCATTTTATTTAAAGGATATCTGTACAAAATAATTAGGAGGGTCTTCAGATTTTCATATTTCAAATGTTTCAAAGAAATCTGTTGGAGTTACCAGTAATTTGAAAATTCTGTGCAGAACTAAAGTTCCCTGAAAGATACAAAAAGACCTCAATAAATAGCAAGTTCACCTGATGATTAATTGGACATTCATGTTCTTCCTTAATTTTCCCCTCCTTATACCTCTTCCAAGTCTGACTTCAGGATAATGAAGAATATTATAAACAGGGATTTTCTCTTCCCTTGAATAATACTTGGTCCAAAGCAGTAGGAATAAAAACAGAAGTCATAGGAGTCCTGCAATATGTGCAGGATTTTCAGATGGGTTAAAGCATGTTGAGCTGCCAGATTGTAACTTAAACTTTTGGCAAAGAGTTTGTCTAGCATCTCCTACTCTTCTTTGGTTGCTAATATAATTTACACTAGACAAACTCAAACAGCAGGAGTGACTTTATTTTAGAGAGAAAGAGTAAATGAATAATGTTTAGATGCATTTAAAAAATATATATATATGTGTATGGATATATATATATTCTATGGACCTCTGAAAATAATAAAAAAATCCAAAAGCTAAGAGGAAAGTTAGAAGTGAAATTATGCTACATATCAGCATAAGGTAAAAACAGTTATTCTACAGCAATAGTAGTTTAGTTATGTTTATGATGAATGCCAGCTACTTGGTGTCTGACACTAGTATCACTGAAGATAATTGCGTAAGTAGAATATACAATTCATTGTACAACAGACTGCTACCCCATTCAGCACAAAGGCTTTGGTTCAGTTAGAAAAAAACATCCTTGCAGTGCAGTCTTGGAGAATTCGTATTTTATTGTATTAGTTGCATGCAGGGGAACTAAGATCAGAATCACAGAATAGTCTAGGTTGGAAGAGACCTCCAAGATCACTGAGTACAACCTCGGACCTAATGCTAATAAGTCCTCCACTAAACCATATCACTAAGCTCTACATCTAAACATCTCTTAAAGACCTCCAGGGATGGTGACTCAACCACTTCCCTGGGCAGCCTATTCCAGTGTCTAGCAACCCTTTCAGCAAAGAAGTTCTTCCTAATATCCAACCTAAACCTCCCCTGGCGCAATTTTAGCCCATTCCCCCTTGTCCTGTCACCAGGTACGTGGAAGAATAGACCAACCCCCACCTTGCCACAGCCTCCTTTAAGGTACCTGTAGAGTGCGATGAGGTTGCCCCTGAGCCTCCTCTTCTCCAGGCTAAATAGTCCCAGCTCCCTCAGCCGCTCCTCATAAGACTTGTTCTCCAGACCCTGCACCAGCTTTGTAGCCCTTCTCTGGACTCGCTCAAGCACCTCCATGTCCTTCTTGTAGTGAGGGGCCCAAAACTGAACACAGTACTCAAGGTGCGGCCTCACCAGAGCTGAGTACAGGGGGACAATCACTTCCCTGGACCTGCTGGCCACACTGTTTCTTATACAAGCCAGGATGCTGTTGGCCTTCTTGGCCGCCTGAGCACACTGCTGGCTCATATTCAAACGACTATCAACCAATACTCCCAGGTCCTTCTCTGACAGGAAGCTTTCTAACCACACATCTCCTAGACTGTAGCTCTGCTTGGGGTTGTTGTGCCCCAGGTGCAGGACCCGGAACTCAGCCTTGTTGAACTTCATAAAGTTGGCCTTGACCCATCGGTCCAGCCTATCCAGATCTTCCTGCAGAGCCTTCCTACCCTCAAGCAGATCGACACACGCACCTAACTTGGTGTCGTCTGCAAACTTACTGAGGGTTCACTCGATCCCCTCATCAAGATCATCGATAAAGATGTTAAAGAGGACTGGCCTCAGTACCGAGCCCTGGGGGACTCCACTAGTGACCGGCCTCCAGCTGGATTTGACTCCATTCACCACAACTCTTTGGGCCCGGCCATCCAGCCAGCTCTTAACCCAACGAAGCGTATGCCAGTCCAAACCATGAGCAGCCAGTTTCCTGAGGAGAATGCTGGGGGGAATGGTGTCAAAAGCCTTACTGAAGTCAAGGTAGACCACATCCACAGCCTTTCCCTCATCCACTAAGCGTGTCACCTTGTCATAGAAGGAGAAGAGGTTCGACAAGCAGGACCTGGCCTTCATAAACCCATGCTGACTGGGCCTGATCGCCTGCTTGCCCTGCAAGTGCCACATGATGACGCTCAAGATAATCTGCTCAGTGAGGTTCCCTGACACTGAGGTCAAACTAACAGGCCTATAGTTTCCTGGGTCTACCTTCTGGCCCTTCTTGTAGATGGGCGTCACGTTTGCTACCCGCCAGTCAAGTAGGACCTCCCCTGATAGCCAGGACTGCCAATAAATGATAGAAAGCGGCTTGGCCAGCTCTTCCGCTAGGTCTCTCAATACCCTCGGGTGGATCCCATCCAGCCCCATCGACTTGCATACATCCAAATGTTGTAGCAGGTCGCCAACCATTTCCTTGTGGATTGTGGAGTCCACATTCTGCTCCTCATCCCCTTCCACCAGCTCAGGGTACTGGGCATCCAGAGAACAACTGGTTTTGCTGCTATAGACTGAGGCAAAGAAGGCGTTAAGCACCTCAGCTTTTTCCTCGTCTCTGGTAACTACATTTCCCCCCACATTCAGTAAAGAGTGAAGATTCTCCTTAGTCCTCCTTTTTGTACTGATATATTTATAAAAACATTTTTTATTGTCTTTAACAGCAGTAGCCAGATTGAGCTCCAGATGAGCTTTGGCCTTTCTAATTTTGTCCCTGCACCACCTCACAACATCCTTATAGTCCCCCTGAGTGGCCCGCCCTCTTTTTTCTCCTAAGCTCGAGCCGCAACTCTCTGTTCAGCCAGGCCGGTCTTGGTCCGCGCTGGCTCGTCTTTGGGCACGTGGGGACAGATCGCTCCTGAGCCATTAAGATTTCTTTCTTGAAGAGCGCCCAGCCTTCCTGGGCTCCTCTGCCCTTCAGAACCGCCTCCCAAGGGACTCTGCCAACCAGTGTCCTGAACAGCTCAAAGTCAGCCCTCCGGAAGTCCAAGACAGCGGTTTTACTGGTCCCCTTCCTTACTTCGCCAAGTATCGAGAACTCTACCATTTCATGGTCACTCTGCCCGAGACAGCCCCTGACCACCACATCTCCCACCAGTCCTTCTCTGTTAGTGAACAGAAGGTCTAGCGGGGCACCTCCGCTGGTAGGCTTGCCAACCAGCTGTGTCAGGAAGCTACCTTCCACACTCTCCAGAAACCTCCTAGACTGCTTTCTCTGGGCTGTGTTGTGCTTCCAGGATATGTCTGGGAAGTTAAAGTCCCCCACAAGAACAAGCGCTGACGATTTTGCAACTTCTGCCAGCTGTCTGTAGAACTCCTCATCCATCTCCTCATCCTGGTTTGGCGGTCTCTAACAGACCCCCATCAGGATGCTTGCCTTGTTGGCCTTTCCGCTGATCCTAACCCATAGTGACTCAACCTTATCATTCCCAGCCTCAAGTTCAATGACATCAAAACACTCTCTAATATAGAGAGCCACTCCACCAACCCTTCTGTGCTGCCTGTCCCTTCTGAAGAGCCTATAGCCAGACATTGCAGCACTCCAGTCATTAGAGTGGTCCCACCACGTTTCCGTGATGGCAACCAAGTCATAGCCTGCCTGCTGCACGATGGCTTCCAGCTCCTCCTGCTTGTTGCCCATGCTGCGTGCATTAGTGTAGATGCACTTCAGTTGAGCCTTTGCCTTCTCCCCCAGCCTTGCCATTGTTCCCCATGGCACACCTTCAACAAGCTTTGTTTCATCCCCATCCCCCTTCTTACCTAGTTTAAAGCCCTCTCAATGAGCACTGCCAGCTCCTGGGCAAGGATCCATTTTCCCCCTGGAGACAGTTGGGACCCACCTGTGGCCATCAGGCCGGGTGCCGAGTAAAGCGCCCCATGGTCGAAGAACCCAGAATTCCTGTGTTGGCACCAGCCTCTGAGCCACGTGTTTCAGGTGGGCTTTCCGCATCCTCTCTGAACCCCTCCTTGCCACTGCAGGGATGGAGAAAAAAAACAACCTGTATTCCCGCTCCGTCCACTAACCATCCCAGCCCCCTGAAGTCACATTTTATAGCCTTCAGGCTTCTCTCATCAGTGTTATCACTGCCAGCTTGGACTATCAGTAGTGGGTAGTAATAGGAGGGGTGAACCAGGTTGGGAAGCCTTCTGGTAATGTCCCTGGCCCTAGCCCCAGGGAGGCAGCAGACTTCCCTACGGGTAGGGTCAGGCCGACAAATAGGGCCCTCTGTTCCCCTGAGAAGGGAGTCACCCACAACCATCACCCTTCTTTCTTTCTTAGTGGAAGCAGTCTCGAGACATGGAGCAGACTTCCTCGCCCTAGGCTTCCTGGGTAAACTTTCTACCACTTCTTCATCCACCACTCTCTGAAGCTCCAGGGCCTCAAATCTGTTGCATAAGGGCACCTGGGAAGGTGGGGCAGGTGAGGGGGGGAGGGGGGGTTTCCTGCAACGTCGAGCAGGAACCTGTCTCCATTCCTCCTCCACTCCTGGGTCCTTTCCCTCTGCCCGATAGCGACCGGGCAGGGGGTCCACCCCCATCTGGGGAGTCTCACTCCAGTGCCTCTCCTTCAGGCCTTGCAGGGAGTTGTTCCACCAGTCTATCTCCCACTCGCACTCCCTGAGGGCCCTCAACCTCTCCACCTCCTCGAGTTCTGCAACCAGGTAGACCAGGTCATCCACCTGCTCGCACCTCACACACACAGTATCTCTGCCTCCCTCAGATGGCAGCAGCAGGCTCTGACACTCCCTGCATCCAGAGACCTGAACTGCCGCATTTTTGAGCAGGCAGTCTGTCTGGGTGGCTACAGACTTTCTAGAGAGAGCTCTCTGCCAAGCATGGACCATCGCGGCCTACCTAGTGGTAGAAAGCCGTCAGATGAGTTGTTCTTAGAGGCGGGGTAGATCGCTTTGCCCCCCCCCACTCGCCCTGCCTGCGCGAACTGCCGCGCAAATTGCCGCGCCCCGCCCTGTTTGCCCGCCCGGTTCGCCGCGCTTCTAGTCGCTCGCGCTCCCTAGGGGCTGCTTTTGAAGTGCCGAGGAGGGGGCGCTGTTGGCTCCGCCTACGTCTCGTCAGTGTCCCTCACGAGGGCTGCCGGGGCGTGGCGGTTCCCTCGGCTGCCTCGAGTGGCCTCGATGCCGGGAAAATAGCCCTGCCTGTCCCGATCCCCCGCTCCGCTGCAGAACGCGTCTGCCCCGGAGCCGATCGCCTCGGCAAGATGTTATGAGGGACACTGTCAAAACAAATGACTCACACAGTATGCTCTTTACTCTTGTGCATTTATGTCTGTAGGAAAGAGTTTAACCTCAGATTTTTTATTTTTATTTTTATTTTTTTGTTTGTTTGTTTGTTTTCAATGTAAGAACAGTTGTGCATTGGGAAGACTCGAGGGAAGTGAGGAAAAAAAAAAAAAAAAAAAAAATTTTTCTTTTTTACTGATACCAGATAATTTAATTAAGCAAACTTTTGAAGGTAAAACTGCTGATCTGGTCAATGGGAGTTTTACTTAACAGTTTCAAATTTAGTTCTTAGCAACATCTATTTAATACAGAGTATCTGGAATCAATCACTTCCTTTCTTTTGTAGTCACACACAAAATAAAAAAGTCAAATGAGATGCAATCCTGAACAAAGAACTGCAGGAGTTAGCTTTATTGTAAGTAAAACTAAACCTTAGGAAAGTTAATGAGTAATGGCAACATTTTCTTAGTATTTTGGAATTTTTCACATATCTATGAAAATCTCAGAGTAATTCCTTTATTTTCTCTTTCCTTCTGTTTGTGTGATTTATTTAACCTTCAATACACTGTTTTCCTCTCCCTCATGTTTAGCTTCTAATTTGTATTCTCTCAGTCTCTCTCTGTATTTTGTGTTCTCTGTATGTGTAATCTGTATTCTCACATTCTGTGTAAGAGGTGTATTCACATCTTTACACTACAGGTAAGTACAATTTTTAAGTGCCTTTCTGTAAATGGAAAATGTGGAAAAGATATGTAATCTTCATCAGAACAAAATGATTTGGACCAACATTAGGTTGGATAAAGATTGATAGTTTAGGGCTCCCTGGACTGGATATGATTATGTATTCAACTTCAGTCCCCCTACATTTGTATTTATGTTATCATATCCCCTTTGTTTTAAAGGTACTACCTTGTGTGACTGTGTCCAAGCTCATACCAAAGAAGTTTAGCAATAAGATGCAGAGATTAAGTAATATACCTTACATTCACAGTGATTTAGTAAAACTCTGGATGCAACTCAGTTATCCAAACACACAAGTATACAGTACTAGTTTGGGATAAGCCATGGTATCCTGCCACCTTCTACCTGCTGATCCAGAAAGCTGCAGGTCTCCCAGGAATGCCTTATCAAATCTGTCTGTCCTGTGTAAATGTCTTGGACAACCAAGAGCACCTCAAAACATGGGTCCAGAAGAAGGCCACAAAGATGATCAACAGGCTGGAGCACCTCTCCTATGAAGGAGCGCAGCTCCCAGCTGAGAGAGCTGGGACTGTTCAGCCTACAGAAGAGAAGGCTCCAGGGGGGCCTCACTGTGGACTTTCAGTACTTAAAGGGGGTTTGTAAAAAAGATGGAGAGCAACTCTTCTCAATTAGATAATGGCAGAACAAGGGGAAATGGTTTTAAATTAAAAGAGGGGAGATTTGAATTAGAGATTAGGAGGAAATTCTTCATTCAGAGGGTGGTGAGGCACTGGAACAGGTTTTCCAGAGAGTTTGTGGATGCCCCATCCGTGGAGGTGTTCAAGACCAGGTTGGATGAGGCCCTGAGCAACCTGATCTAGTGGGTGGCGTCCCTGCCCAAGGCAGGGGGGTTGGAACTAGATGATCTTTGAAGCCCCTTCCAACACAAGACATTCTATGATTCTATGAAACACCTATGACTAATTCAGGCAGCTGATACTCCACAGTATCAGGTTTTCATCTGAATTAATGTTGACACAATCTGGAGCTGAAACCCGTCCATAGAGTCACTATTCACATTGTTCCTGTATTAGACTCATATCTAATTCCATGTTTCAGATGGGACATAAAATATGGTTCCTGATGACATCTGGCCACCAGTAGCTATGGGATGGGTACAGTTTTCACTTTTTTAAGTAGATCTATGTGGAAATTCCACATTTCCTATTGAACATTTACATTAATTATGGTTGTGTCAGTAAAAGAATTCAAAGTCACTGGATGGTGTATTGTTATTACTACAGATTATATTTCAGAAACATGTATACATGTTTGCACACAGGCATGCACGATCTAGCATTTTAATTAAAGAGGATGCATGGATCAATGTTAGAAAGCAGAATTGCTCTATATAATTGAATATATATCATTGAATATTTTAATCACAGTTGAAGGAATAGTAATTCTGGGGGTTGTAAGTGCTACATACACATGAAAATTTCCAAGAATAATGTATGTCATTGCAGTATTTAGTTTTATTCCCCTGAATACTTTAATACAAGAAGAAAAATATATATATAAAAATGGTGGCAAAACAGGACAGTGGCAGTATGGAGGACCAAACTTGGATTACTTTGATAAAATGTGAAGCATAATTTAGGGCAGGTAAAATCAAAATTGAGAGGTGATATATGCAGTTGTTTTGGTGCACTCCAGGTCATGTTTTGGTTTTTGTTTCTCCACATAAGTGGATCTCAGACATGTTGGGTGGAGCATATGATAATTTTAACATACTGATCTATTCACATTCCTTTTATACATAACTACATATAGTGTCTGTTTAGAGAATAGAAATACATTTAGGTATATAACACCAGACATTGTAAAAATGCTTCTGTATTCCCTGGTCTAAGTGTAGGCAAAAACTGCCAAGAGCAGACAGTCCCAAAGTACCTCCTAAGACAAAATAATATATTTGGCACAAATCTTGATTTTATCTGAAGATTACTTCATATTTCATGCTTTCCTCAGTCCGTGCCCAACATAGAAACTGAATTTCTGACTGGCTCATGACATGATTTATTTATTTTTCCTCTATTATGTCTAGGTTAAGCCTTATTTGTGAGCCTCTTCAATGCAAGGCATTTCATGCCAAGGGTCAAACAGGCTGGACAAACCAGCCTATAACCTTGAAAATGTGGTTGCCTTAATGGATAACCAAATGCTAATGATCTAATTATTGTCTAAAGCTACAAGTTATAAGAAAGACAAAAGAGAGAGAAAAAAAAATGTAAAAAATAGAAAGCTAACATTAATTTTTTATTTTATTTTATTTTATTTTATCTTATTATTTATTTTATTTTATTATTTATTTTATTTTATTTTATTTTATTTTGGCTCAGATGAGAGGATCAGCTCAAATTCTTTTTACTAGATTGGCACTCAGTCTTTGATCATGTTTATAGAGAGTGTGCTCTGTGTTTTACTGAATGTGGCTATTGTTCAGCAGAACTGAGTTAAACCCTTAAAATCCCTTTAAGTGCTCCTCAGTCACAGCTTTACTTCAGATCACTGGGTATGGCTTTAAAAAAAACAGGAAGAGATAGGATAAAATCACCACCAAATCTGCTGTCAGATTATTTTAAGGCACTCAGTTCCAGTCAGTTAAACTGACTCAAAAACATGCTGGTAGAAAAACAGTATAGTGGAAATGAACTTAGTGAACTCAAAAGAAAAACAATAGCATCAGACAATGTAGACTGCTTCCCCGAGCTTCCTGTCATACAGTTAGTCCCTAAATCCCAACAGAGCCAGTGAAGGCAAACAACATTTTATAAAGCAAACACAGAAGTCTAGGTCTTTCCTGTTTTTCATAATGAGGTCACCTGAAAAATGAGCTAGATATATCTCAGGTGTTTGTTTTTTGTTGTCTCCTGCAGCTGTTATGCAGAGAAAGGAAGAGTTTTCTTTCCTGTTATTTATTTTTTTAAGAGATTCTGGACATGCCAACACTGAAGAAAAAAGAAAGCATGAAAAGCACGAACTATGCAAACAATGTTTCCGTATACAGGTCATAAATCCTATGAGTCAGAAGAGGAAAACGGAATTCAGGATGCTGGGCAAACATTAAAATTATTCACAAATGAGTTGTAAATTGCCCTGTTAAAAAGGTAACAAGAAGTTTGTAGGAGATGTTTGAATGGCACAATATTATTCAGGAACTGCTTGCCATTGAATGTGGTAACTTCAATAACATAACTCCATACATTGTTCAAAAGCAAAAGGAAGTACCAGCAAAATACTATATAATACTTATTATGCAATAGAAAATAAAACAGCAATTTATGGAAGCTCATAAAACTTTGCCTAGTACTTTTCTTCTTATTTATTTATTTATTTATTTTTATTTCATCATCATTCTTACTAAGCAAAATGCCCATTGGACCCTTCTATATTTTACAGACACTAGAATATTGCAGTCTTTGAGTGAGAAAATTTTCTCAGTGTTATGCTTATAATAGATTATATTACACATGTAACATTGAAGCAAATGGGCACGTGAAATGTGATACATTATCCAGAAGCAATTACAAAATGGTATGCCTGTTAAAATAGCCTAGGCACAATGACTGAAAGGTGAATCCATAAAAAAGAGGAGGAAACAAACAGCCATAGACCTAACATAAAACTTTAACAGGCAAAAAGGAAATCCAGTTCTTCTGCTTATCTTAACTGTCTCAGTTCTGCATCACTGTAATCATTACCTTCAACGTGGCGGCTTCTCTTGTTCATCCATGTGAGCTGGGTCACATTTCAGCCAATCATATCTCCCTGAATGCATTAGCAGTTTGTGTTCTGAAGATGCGTTCTTTCAATAGCTCCTGAAGCTGGTCTTCAATTGTGTTAATTTTAGGTATGTTTAACTGTGTTAATGTGATTGTGTCTACCCATGTGCAGCTACATAGCAAACTGATGTTTACCTTTAAACAATGTGCATGATTTCAGCTAGACCATAGTATAGACTTCTTTCTGGGTAGAAGCTTCAGTGCTGAAATGGAAGATTTATCTATCTATCTATCTATCTATCTATCTATCTATCTATCTATCTATTTATTTATTTTCCCTACTGGGACCATTTGAGTGATAGCCTTTCTTTATGTAACTGTTCATGAAATGACATTTGATAAGAATAAAATAAACACTTCCAGATTTATTTATTTATTTTTTAAATGAAACTCCAAGGAAGATGCTAGCTTTCACTTCTGCTAACTAAAATAAGAAAATTTTGTACTCATTTTTATTTAATTCTATATAGTCACTATGTCTCTTTGCCTCCTAGAAAGGCAAATGAAAATGCATCAAAGGTGATCAGGTTCATTAAATTTTAAACCACAAATATATGTAGGCATTTACTGCCTGATTGGATTCTGAAAGATTAACTTAGCATATAAGCCACAAGTTCAGTTAGATGTCTCAAGTGGTTAACATGTTCCTGATTTATTGTTCTCCAGAGACAAAGGGAATTGAAATTTGATAGACAGAATTCACCGTACCCACTTACCATCTGAACATTAATTCTGAGAAGTTAGAAAATATGCATAGCAAGAAATGCATCTTTTCATTTTATTTTGTTTTTCAATCAATATACATCTTAAAATAGCACAGAAAATGTCTGAATACCCAAGCAATTTCTATAGAGTGAACTGGTGCACAGGAAAAGGAAAGGTGTCTGTCCAAGAAGCACTTAGAGGAATCCTTAACCTCATGCTTGATTTAATGCAACTCACCAGTCAAAGCTTTCGAGCTCTTAAGCACCATAGGTCTCTTTGAGCAGCAGAAGCAATGCCAGCATTCTTTTCTGGGAAGAAAGCACATAAGATAAAGAATGTGTGAGCTGTAGAGATAAACTGGGTTACAAGTTTAGAGCATCTGTAAAGTGTGATACAAAAAGTACTTATCATACCAAGTTATCTGTTTCCCTACTGCACTTGACTCATCTAAGTGCAATAGGGAACCTTTCGTTGCACTTGCGTATTAGGAAAAGACCACAATGTAAATACAGTTTAAACTTCTGATACTCATTTGTATATCTAAATTTTTCTCCTACATACATAAAATAACATATGCATCCTTTAAAATTTAATATCTTTCAAAATCTTCTCCAAATGTTTTAGTAGAAAGTTTTCTTGCCATAAAGCACTGTAATGCCAAAAGTGAAGCTTTTTATGAAACCAGATTTTTTATTTTAATGGTAAGACAGTAGTAATTAAAAAAAAAAAAAAAAAGTAGGTTGACTTTATTATGATAGAGTAAAATCTGATAAGATCCATGTATCACATAAAATCTTTGGAAAATTAAGTGTGCTTGCTTTGTTCAGTATGCTTAATGTGCAGACCATGTGGATTCTGTAGTAGTGATAAGGGATAACACTACAAACTTCAAAATCATGTAGAGCCCTTTATAATCACTACTATAGAACTTTCAGGCAATTAAACTTTTTAGAGTTAACTGTACTTGCAGGAAAGCTGTCATCAACAGAACGAGATTTCCTAAATTTGACCCCTTCACTCTTGCTCAGACAACCAATAAGCAACAGGCAGTTTCCACTTCTATGTCCTCGACTGCTTTTCCTGCAAGTACTTCCCTTCTTTCTTCTTTCTCAGGGTATTAATGTTTGAACAATACTTCATCTCTGTTTTGCCCTGAAGGTGGAGTGTTTGCTGTAGGTATACTTATTTCTGGAGTTTTGCCATCTGTGGGGTGCTGGGTTTAATGATCCCGTTTCAGCTATACATAAAAAAAAAAAAAAAAAAAGATCCAGAAGAAAAAAAAATGCCACACATTTTTATGGAAAACAAAACAAAACAAAACAAACAAGTGAGGGGACTTAGGACTTAGACTGCATATATCATCCCCTATTCTTAATACAAACTGTGCACTGTAATTTAAAGCCAAAGTACAGTCACCTATTTTCAATTGCTGATGAACTATATTACCACCTGCTTTGACTCCATCCTTTGGGGGGTTGCCAGCATTGTTACAATTTAATGCTGTAACCCACAGTGTCAGGAAAGACATACCTCCCCAGTCTCACTGTCAAATGAGGGCTTGTCAACATCCCTCAATTATTGCTATTATTATGTATGAAGGCTAAATATATGTGCTTTGTGGATGGTAATGTCTATTGTCTGTTTTAGTTTGGTTAGATTCAGTTGTACTATTAGGAAACAGAATAAAGATTTAATTGAAAGATGATTTTAGAGCCAGGTCTCTGAGTTTATTTGTCATTGTTTGTAATGAATTTTGTGCAATTTGTGTTTATAGTCCAAAATGCCAACACAAGAGGTGAGAATACATGTTCAGCAAACTACGAAATATATCTCTCTCACTAAAAATAAAATAAAACTCAAATCCCCGGGACACTATGGAATCACACAAGAATGCCAGGGGCATTTTCATTCTGGGCAGGATGAAGACTATGAGAATGTCAGAAATTGGGCTCACATTGTTGTTTACTCTGGTTAGTTCTAGGAACTGTAGTATTGTAACTGGTTGACTTGCACATGTGTTGAGAACATGCGCTGTCTGGGGTGGCTACTGATCTGGAGCATTTACATTGCTTCCAAGGAACAACTATTTGGAGCAAGGTTTATGAAGAAAGGGAAACTTCCTCTTTGTGTCTAAAATGTAAAAGAATATTCAGTAAGGAATGTAGGTAGGTGGGGAACAATCGTGGATTTTTGAGAGTTGATAGGACAAAGAATTTTTAATATCATTGAAAATAAGAAAATTCTTGGTCAAGTAGCCTATTAAATTATTAGTGATGTCCTGTTTGTTTCCGGTGATGAATATATGCTGGGCTTTGGGGAACACAAAATTTATATTTCCATTGCCATGGTGTGCCAATAAGAAAGTGTTCTGATCTCCTCAGTATCAGGCAAGAAACTCCTAGAACTCCTGGGTGTGTCTCTTTGACAAGGTACATTACCTGTGCTGACATAACAGGTCATCGTAAAGGTGTCCAGCTCCCCAGAGGTGTTACCTGTCCTCTGACATTGTGGGTGCTCCTCTTTACATAGTTTCACCTTCAGTTTTCCTAGCTCATTAGATGCATTATTTATTTATGCATTTATTTTTCTGAGTTATCTTTCTCATCCCTTTGTGAGGTCAATTGGCCCATGGAGAGAACTGCAAGCCACAGCCAGTGCAGGAGAGAAGAGAAAGAGTTGAGTCAAGGTAGAAGGGGAAAGAACCCATCCCCCACAAGCCTAAACTATTAAATTCATTCAAGCTATCTTATATAACTTTTTCCACATTCACAGAAATACAATTTAAGTCAGAGTAAACTTCCCTCCCCACCCTCTTCTCTTCATTTTCCTCACTCATCATTTCTGTATCTTCCTTCACATTATATTTTTAAGGCTGTATTGTTTGTGAATTCAATGAATTGATTGAGCTGAGCTACATCAACATTAAAGTGTTGCTTTTCAGTTGTACCAGGTGCCTGGTTGACTGTGTGATCACACAACCTTCTGATCTGGCAAAACTGAAGCAGAGGGTGTGTTGCAGTAGCAGGATGAGTTTCCTTTCATCTCTCCAGAAATAGATTGAAATACAGAAAAAGTAGTATTTTAAGTAGCTGTTTTATTCTTGTCTTTATCTGAGAGAGTTTACTGGAGCACAACATGGCTCATTGCCACTGTACTGTCTGTATGAGGGGTATTACAAGATCACTTTTGGGGGCTGGTTTTATATTCTGAGTTTCTCAGCTTCTGCCAAACAGTCCAGAAGGGATATCAAGGCAATGTTAGAACATTTAGCAGTTTTTTTTTTTTTTTTTTTTTTTTTTTTGTCGTTTATAGGTTTGAATAACACAAGGGCATTAATATATACCTAGCTACTTAGGTGTTAGTTATTTCTAAAGGGCGATTTGCCATTCTAGTATATTGAGTGGGGATCTACTCAGATATATGCAATAACTGATAACAGGCACAGGGGAAAAAAAATCTGCTTGCCTGAAGGTAATGTTTCTGATTCAGAGCTGTACTTTAGTCATTTCCATCCAACTTCGTTATCAAAAGTGAGAATCCTCCTGTGAGGCTAGTTTCTGACTTTAAAAAAAATGAAAATAAAAAAAGTGTTCAAACTGAAAATGCAGCCTTAGAAACAGAAGAAATTGGGAATAGTGATAAACTTTTCTATAGTAGCCAGATAGCCAATTTACTCATCCAGAAACAGGTTGATCCAATTAAATCTCCTCCTCAGTTCAAAGCTCTATTTCTGCCTTCCTAGGGTGATAGCATCCCAGAAAGGATGCTTCCTATCAAACATATTTTGCAATCTCAAACAAAAGTGCTAGTTGAATACAGACACTTCACAAACGTGTGAGGAGGCTTCTTGGACTTAAAAAGCTGAATTCTTGCCAAGTGTTGTCTTAGGCCCTAAAGCAGATGGTCCAATTCTTGCCCCAAAATGTTTGTCTTGGCTTACAAGGAAGACTAGATCAGGGAAGTGAACTATCCTAGTTCCCACATGGCTGTTTTAGTGACAATCGTCTTCACTTTCTATGCTGTTTCTCTGGGTAATATGGAAGGAAAATGGCACATCCATTTGAAAACACTTCAGGAATTTGAAAATTGCAAGAGTTCCACACTATCTCCAAGGCTTATCATGAAGCAAACCATAATATTTTTATTTTTCCCAGTCAGGAATGTGTAGCTGACTAGACAGTGACTATTTTGAAGGATATAGGAAATTAATGGAAGGTCATTTCATAAATTGTGAATACACAGCATTTAGAATAGATGATGTAGGGAAACAAACTGAAAGCATGCAGTATTTTGATAGCTGGTGTCTCTGAATCATGGTTACCATGGACACTTTCATGTATATGTTTTGAAAACAGTATCTGCTTGTTCTTTTAAACTAGCCCTTATAAATCTGTACAGCAAAACAACTACATAATTTTGGTCGTTTCTGTACTTATTAATATATATGATACTAATAATGCATACTAATATATAATACATTAGAGCAATGATTTAGATGATTTAATCAAGGATTATCATTTCTATTTAGAATCCTCTGATATTTATCTAGTTTTTTTTTTTTTTTTTTTTCTGTTACAGAAATAAAATCTTCATGATTTTGATTCATTTACTCCACCACTCTAGTAGTACATTCTCTAAGCTGGAGTTTAAAATAGCAGTTTTAATTAAAAATAAAGTTATATCCAATAAATGTTTGTTTTCTTTCTTTCGGTGAGTTTTTATTCAAAAGTTGACGCTGTTAACATTCCCGTCTTAATTATTCAGTTCCAGTGATGTTCCTCTCATCCACTACTGTGGTAGTACTATCTTTTCTTTTTAATATAAAAGTAGAACCATCAATACCTCACCCACATTTTTGGTAAAGCACTGAAAGCCATATGCTTAAATGATAAATCAAGGTGAGAGAGGGTTTATAACTGCAGGTCTTGAGAGCTATTCATTTTTCCTTTCTTGATTTTTTTTTTTCCTTAAACAGATGATGTAGAATTTGGCAAAAAGATTAAGTGTTGGTGACTATATTGACCATATCAGATATTTTGGAGGGTTACTCTTGATCCTTTGTTACTTTCCCTAGTATCATGTCAACTTTTTTTTTTTTTTTTTTTTTTTTTTCCCTGCCCTTTCAGAAAGAAAGTCTCAGAACTTCTCTCCTCAATTGCAGAAATTATTCCTGGGCTCCTGATTTCCTTCAAAAACTCCATCTTCTAGAGTACAGATGTCTATTAAGGCAGAGCTTTTAAATACCTGATGAAGCAAAACTTCGGGAATGTTAAATATACATTGTTTGGTTCTCTAAAAATACATTATTTACAGGAAAAAGAGTTTGTTGTTGTTGTTGTTGTTTTGTTTTATTTTGTTTTGCTTTGCTTTGTTAAAAGTAAACTGTGTATTGGCATGTTCTCTTGGCTTCTTTCTAATATTTGAAACTCTACTTGGCAGCTTTTTTTCCTTATATTTTCTGAGAGATGCACGGAGATCACCTGCATATTGAACATCTGCCAGAGACCTCTTATCCTTTGAGTATTGAGCCAAAAAAAATAAAAATAAAAATTCTTTCTGTAGGGCATATGCTTGATATCACTGTCACTCTATCACTATTCCGTATCCTTTATCTTTTAAGTTCTGTTTCTTTTGTTTGTTTGTTTGTTTATTTGTTGATTGTTTTGGCTTGGTTTTATTGTTGTTGTTTTTCTGCCCAGAATTTCTAGGTAAGATATCCAGAAATAGAGAAAAGGAAGAGGGTTCTCAACTATTTGAATGCAGATTGTAAGTCTAAATTTATGCATCCATGTTTAAAACTCTGCTCATGCAATTCTGTTGTACAGAATTGATGTATTAATTCTATATTAATATATCATCTAATATTAGAAGTAGATTCAAGTTCCATGTTTTGGATGTGTACCAACTACCAAAAATGTTTGGATTAAAAAAAAAAAAAAAAGAATTTTACTCTATTTTTAAAGATATCTACAATTCAAGATCATTTTAAAATACAAAAGCTAGTCTAACTGCTCTGTGTAAAGCAAGTGTGTTTGTGCAGGAAGGAGGAAGAAAGAGTGGAGAGGGTCATGATTTGGGTTGAACCACAGCAGTCTCTTAACAGCATTTTACACTTCAAAAACACTAAACATACACTAGGGTGATAGCCTAATTATGCTAGATTGAGTCCTGAGTAACTCCGCTCTTTTAACATGAATAAAGTAAGGAAATAAAGTAATCTGAGGAAAATGAAGACTCCTTAGAGATACTGATGGCAGAGCTCAGGCAGTGCTGGTACAGATGGAACCTGTACTGTTTTTGACTCACTTCTCCCATTATATGACCCAGAGAACACACTCCACCCGGGAGCACAGGCTGCAGCCTCAACAGCTCTTTACTAAACTTACCTTTTCCTTCCTGGGACTTTCTTGCAGGAGTAAAGGGGATCCAGGTAACATACATAAGAATTCTAAAAATAAAGAAAAAAATAATAATTCCCAGACAGAGTTTAAAGATAGACTATCATAGACTGTTTGTTGAATATTTTTCCTTCTGCTTGACCATACAGCTGTTACCATGTCATGGGATTTACTAGTCTTCAGAATGGTTCACCTGGCCTTCCCTCAAAACTATGGTTTACAGAGTTACAGACTTTACCATCCATATCTGCTTAGAAGAGTGTTAAATGCTGGAGTATAATTCTGTTTATATCTGTGAGGCTGGGCTCAGAGGAAAATGTTACTTAGTATAATAACAGAGGCAGAAACAACACTTCTGATATTTCTTATCATCCTTCTTTCATGTTGCTGTGCTTTGAAATACGATGTTTTGCACTGAAATTCACCTAAAGCCAATCTAGCTCCAAATAGAGCAGTCACATGGATTGTGTTACTCAAAGCACTCTTAATTTTAAACCCACTGTACCTTTTTATTGATAGCATTGTATTCTTCACTCATGGTCACTCTGTCACATATTGTAACCTAATATTCATCTGTTTCTGAGTGTTTTCCTGTATGTTCATTTATAGACTGATTCTGTTGCACAAAGAACCTGCATCTGCTCTGAAGTTCATTACACTTCCTAGCAGAATTTAATACTTGATTATTTCTTCCTGCTTTACACCTAGTGCATCTGTCTATGTTGACTATCATTTTTTTCTAGCATTTTTCTATAGTAATTATTATCTCTGTTCCTGACTTCTATGTTTAGCATACTGTCTGATTTGTCATTTCCAGTTTTAAATAAAAATATTCAGTGATATCAAATGTAATATGGTTTCCAGCATCAAGACTTCCTGCTAATTTGTTGTTAATGTTCCAGTTATGCTCTGTGCTTAACCTTCCAGCCATGTATCTTATGAAATATGCAGTGCTCCTATTCCACTTGCATCCACACTGTAAAGAAAAGAATACCTAGTATATTATTTCTTTCCATCGCCTAACTTTGCAGGACACTTCAATTCGTAGTTTTCGTAAAAACTGGTCCAGTTTTATTTTCAATACCTGAAAATGCATGAGTGAAATTTCTTGCCATTCACATAAGTGATTGATTTAAGCTTAAATTACATAATCCTTTAGAAAATATTTCCCTTTATAATTTAATAATACTACCCTTCACCTAAACATTTCTTTTCTCACGTCTTCAGACATTTGTAACCATTCAGTGGG
>CM021697.1:19827354-19852593 GCA_011074415.1 Stictonetta naevosa | reverse complement strand
ATGGGGGGGGGGAGTGGGGAGAGGCATGCTGCAATTTAACTGAATAAATGCTTGAACGTTGAAAGTGTAGAAAAGACACTATGCCTGTCCAAGGCAGCAGTGCCAGAAGGGATGCTCTATGAGGGATATAGAGCCAGAAGCCAAGGGTGACCCAGTCCTGTGGGGTCTGGTCATGGTGGGCATAAGTGAGTGCTGGTAACAGGGTTCATTGACAGTGACAAAGGAGGCAAGTGATGAACCTGGGCCAGGGACCATCTAATTTGGGAGCAGAGCAGGTAGATCCAGGGCCAGGGCTGGAGACCAACACTCCTTACATCATCACCAGGACAAGGACTGATGGCTCTGGGGTAGGCCCTGTCCTGGGCCAGGACAGGGATAGCAAAGTGTAATAATGTTCTCAAGACCCTGAAAACAGCCTGGTACCCAATACTCATCTCATATTTGTATGCAGTAGTCCCTGTATGCAATATATAATACAGTTATATACAGGAAATATATTTAAATGTTTTCATGTTAACTCTGATTTTATCTTTGTGATAGGTACACAACACATCAAGCACAATTTTTCTTATGACTCTTTGCAGTAATATTTCTTTAATATTTATCTTCAGTGTATTTTCTTTTTCTGCTGTGTTAGTTGTAGAATAGTAGACTACATGAAAATAGCTTTTCTTGCTAACATTTCAAGTTAATTGACCTTTATATCAAATAATATGTCTATAGAAACAAATGTAATTCCTGAGTTGTCATTAAAATAGCTATTTGGTCAACACAATGTCAGTTGTAGGCACAGGAGACATCTCTAGGAACTCTAGGAACTCTGTATTAGAACTCTGTATTAGAACGCTGATGGCTTCATGGATGGCTGTAAGGTGAGTTTCTGTACCAACAAGAACAATGACCACAAAGTGCTAATATATCTGTTTGCTACATTGCAATTTATTTTTATTTTTTTTTAATTAAATTTTAATTTATAATCAAATGTGGAATTATCTGTTTAATTGAGGTTGCATTTACTCTTTTCATTGTTATTTTTCCCCACTCTTTTTAATCACTTCATATTTTAACAATTTTGCCCAATTTTTATAAATATTTCACATTTGAACATGACCTAAAAACAACATTAAATTATTTTTTTAAGTAAAAATTGACGTAGACTTAGGTTTTGGAGAAACTACCTAACACCATGAGAGCATCACTCCTATTTTTATTTTATTTCTTCATAACTAGAGTCAAATATCAAAGGTGTGCTTGGTCTTCCTGTAACAGACACTCCACATGCCATAATGCTAAGTGAAAAAAACAAAGGTTATAAATATTTTAATTGTTTTATTTCCTTGCTTTATTGCACAGCCCATTACTTAACAACTAAACTTGAGTCACTCAGCAAGGTGATCGGCCCTGGTGTAGGCGTGTTCTGCATCAGAAGCAGGGATTGCAACATGCAGGGGAGTCCCTGCATTGAGGAAACCCCAGGGAGCAGAAGTCATGGCAATCAGGCAGTCTCCAGTGACTTGAAAAAGGGAAACATCACTCCCATTTTTAAAAAGGGTAGGAAGGAAGACCCAGAGAACTACAGACCTGTGAGCCTCATCTCTGTGCCTGGGAAGTCCATGGAACAGATCCTCCTGGAAGCAATATCAAGGCACATGCAAGACAAGGAGGTGATCCAAGACAGCCAGTACAGCCTCAGCAAGGGCAAATCCTGACTGACCAATCTTGTGGCCTTCTGTAATGGAGTGACTGCATCAGTCAACAAGTTAAGATTGACCACTGTAATCTACCTGGACTTCTGTAAGGCCTTTGACACAGTCCCTCATGATAGCCTTATCTCTAAATTGGAGAGATATAGATTTGAAGAGTGTATAAGGAATTGGTGTATAAGGAACTGGTTGGATGAATAAGGAACTGGTTTGATGGCTGCACCCAGAGAGCTGTGGTCTATGGCTATGTCCAAGTTGGTGATCAGTGGTGTCCCTCAGGGGTCAATCTTGGGACTGGTACTGTGTAATATCTTTACCAATGACATAGACAGTGTTGAGTGCACCCTCAGTAAGTTTGCAGATGACACCAAGCTGTGTGTGGGAGTTGATACAACCAAAGGAAGTGATGCCATTGAAAGGGATCTGGAAAAGCTTGAGAAGTTGGCCCATGCGAACCTGATGAGGTTCAACATGTTCAAGTGCAAGGTGCTGCACCTGGGTCAGTGCAATCCCAGACATGAGTACAGACTGAGAGAAGAACTCATTGAGAGCAGCCCCACAGAGAAGGATTCTGGGGTTGTGGTAGACAAAAATCTCAACATGAGACAGCAGTGCATGCTTGCAGCCCAGAAGGCCAACTGCATCCTGGGCTGCATCAAAAGAGAAGTGGCCAGAAGGTCTAGGGAGATTGTCTCCATCTATTATGCACTCATGAGGCCCCACTTGGAGTACTGCATCCAAGTCTGGGGTCCCTAGTACAAGAAAGATGTTGTCCAGGGAAGGGACACAAAGATGATCAGAAGGCTGCAGCACCTCTCCTATGAAGAAAGGATGAGAGAGCTGGGGCTGTTCAGCCTACAGAAGAGAAGGCTCCAGGAAGACCTCATTGCAGCCTTTCAATAATTAAAGGGGGCTTATAAATAAGATACAGACTTTTTATATGGGCAGATAGTGATGGGACAAGGGAGAAAAGTTCTAGACTAAAAGAGAAGAGATTTAGATTATATGTTAGGAGGAAATTATTCACTCAGATGGTGGTGAGGCACTGGACCAGGTTGCCTGAAGTTGTGGATGTCCCCCATCCCTGGAGGTGTTCAAGGCTTGGAGGTTGGATGGGGCCCTGAGAAACCTGATTTCACCCAGCAGACACTGAGTAAAATAGGTTTATGATTGCCATGATCATATTGACATATCAGTCTTTAAGATAACTAGTAGATCTAGGAGTCAACTTAGGTGGAAATAAATTCTGCTCTCTATTAGACTATGAGTAACAGGTTGCTAACTGCTAAGGATGCACTTAATTCAGCACAATGAAAGCTCAGGAACTTTGGTCCTAAAGCGAACAATATTTTATATTTGAGCTGTATTGTCATTTTGTTCACATTGCACCTTGTCAAAAGACTCTTCCTTCTGTAGAAAAGCCCTTCATTCTTTTGAGTATTTTTTTGTTCAGGATGGCTGACATGAGATATGCACATACACTCTCTCCATGAAAACTTGATTCTTCTCTTGTTTACTTTAAGACTAGAGGAAGCTATGCAGTCTGCAAATTCATGGAGGATCTTCAGATATGGAAACAGTATTACTGGTCCTTCTCACTCTCACTAGATGTAGCTGCAGAGTAGTTTTCTGAAAAATAAATAAACATAAATGCAAAACAAATTGTTCCCTGAAATTTCTGGTTTGTATTTCACTTTTATCATTGGTGAAATAACTAAAAAAATATCTAGGGGGGAAAAAAAAAAAAAAAAAAAATAGGCAATGCAGAATGTAGACGTAAGGTAATTAGGATTCACAAGTAGTCCAGATCTCTGAAGTCAAGTTCTTTGCAGATTTTGTATTGTAAGTGGATTGCAAATTATGGGATTAACATACAAGGATATTTTGGCATAGGCATGTTTTGGCAATTATTTCCATTTTGTTTTACAGTGTTCTGCAGTGGGAAATTGTTCATTCCCTTTCTTCATATATTCAAGCTACTATCATCATAGAAGACCTCAACAGCATGGTCTCTTCACAAGTTAATTGCCTGGGATTCACAATTAGGCTTTCCTGTAGCCTGTCTTTAAGATTTATCTTTGAAATTCTCTAACGGGTCCAGTCTAATGCTCAGCAACCACATGAACACAAAGCAATACTTTCATTCAGAAAGAAGAATTTCATTCATGTGGAGAATTTATCTTCTGTAATATAATAGCTAAAAGACTAAGAAAGATTCCCAGCACCTGGAAGATATCCTGTCTTCATCCTGATGTAGTGCAAGTGGGCACAGCCCACCTCCAGACAAAATGGTGTAGTCAAAAACAGCAAAAAAGGAGAAGAGAAAAACATTCTCCCCATTGCTAAGGTCACATAATTGTGCAAAAAGAAGGAATAACTTGTGAGCTGTGGAAGACTGGACACAAAATACAGCTTTATGTGGTAGCTTAGGGATGAGAATAGTCACTGAGAAGGTCTCGGGAAAACAAGAAATATTTTGGGTTCTGACCCAAACACTGCCTACACCAGTTTCCTTAATCTGTCTTAGATATGGAAGCTACTGAGTATTGGGGCTAGTTTTCTTTAATATCTTTATCAGTGATCTGGATGAGGGGATTAAGTGCACCCTCAGTAAGTTCACATATGACACCAAGTTGGGCTGGAGTGATGCTCTGCTTGAGAGTGGGAAGGCTCTACCAAGGTATGTGGATAGACTGGATCAATGGGCTGATGCCATGTGTATGACACAATAACTCCATGCAACGCTACAGGCTGGGGGAAGAGCTGCAGGAAATCTGACGGGTGGAAAAGGACCTGGGTGTACAGCTGTAAAGCCAGCTGAATATGAGCCAGCAGTGTGCTCAGGTGGCCAACAAAGCCAACAACATCCTGGCTTGCATCAGAAATAGTGTGGTCTGCAGGACTAGGGAAGTTATTGTACTCCCTGTACTAGGCTCTGGTGAGGCTGCACTTCAAATACTGTTTTCAGTTTTGGGCATGTCACTACAGGAAAGATATCAAGGTGCTGGAGCATGTCCAGAGAAGGGCAACAAAGCTTGTGAAGGGTCTAGTGAACAAGTGTTATGAGGAGTGTTTGAGGAAACGGGGACTATTTAGCTTAGAGGAAAAGGTCTCTCAAGGGAGACCTTATTGTTCTCTACATCTACCTCAAAGGAGGTTGCAGTGAGGTGGGGGTTAGTCATGTCTTCTAAGCAGCAACTGACGGGACAAGAGGAAATGGTCTCAAGTTACAACAGGGTAGATTTATGTTGTATGTTAGGAGAAATTTCTTTACTGAAAGGGTTGTGCAGCATTGGGATAAACTGCCCAAGGAAGTAGTTGAATCGCCATCCCTGGAGATATTTGACAGATGTGTAGATGTGGTGCTTAGGGACATGGTTTAATGATAGACTTGTCAATGCCAGGTTAACATTTGAAACTGATTATCTTGGAGGTCTTTTTCAACCTAAGTGATTCTATGATTCTGTGTTTCTATGATTCTATGATCTCACTACCACAGTACATGCTCAGGCTCCTTCTTGTGCTCTTGTGTTCTCTTCTCCATCTTATATTCACATCCCAAAAAAAAAAAAAAAAAAAAAAAAAAAAAGTATTTCTACTTTTCCCAAGAAGGATGTGGAAGGAAATGAGGGTCCTCAGGGCTTACATTTTAATTTCCTTTTGTCCTGTCTAATCCAGGGCTACGGGTAGATAGATGGCAGAAATCTGAGGCACACATCTTTTTCTTTAGCATTTCAAATAATTAAGACTGTTTAGTAGACTGTGCATGTGTGTCATGTTTTGAAATACCTAATATACTGTGTAGGCAATATTGGTATTTCATTTGCTTCCCATTCCAGTAACTGAGAACCTATCAATAAAAATAGCCAAAGCGGGATGAAGCACGGAGGAGAAAATTTTAGCAGAAACATCAGAAAAAAAAATAATAATCCTGGCAGTAATTTCTATTTATCTACAAGTAATATTACAGAAAGTAAACTCCCTCTCCCCATACAACATTTAAAACCAAATGCATCAAAACTGTCAGGCTAGCACTATGTTTATTTATTTATTCCTAAATTTTCCTAAATTCTATTTTTTTTCTTCTCCTGATTTTTTCCTTAGCTCTTAACTATTCTAAGTACAGATTATGTACATGTCAGGTGTGACTGTATTTTTGGGTGTGTTTTGTTGTTGTTTGTTTGTTTGTTTGTTTTCCTTCAGAAATATAGGATTAAATCTTAATAAGATATCTAGTGTATATATTCAGTGGCAATCTGACTTCCTATAGTGAAATCAAGGATAAAATCATTTTAAGAAAAATTGACAGCATGTCCTAATATTTGTGGGAGGCTAAGTATTGCGAAATGTATTGTATATCTCTTGAACTGGCACACAAGGGGAAATTGATACGTGTCTCATATGTACAATACCAATAGAGATGAACACACAATGCAGGCATATGTAAAGCAGATGCACATACATCTGGTGTAAGAATGACTGCACAGAAGCTGATTTCTCTCCATTGCCTGTTTTAAATCTGATTCCCTTAATTGCCAGCTGGCTGTGAACTGGAAGAGGGCTGTCAATAGAAATAACAAAAATGGATACGTCCCTTGATTTAATAAGGATGGTTCAGTACACATAATCTATGCTATGTATTTATTCATGCCCTTTTCTAATTGGTCTGTTTAAATTGTAGATTACATAATTTTAGTTAAGTTATATGGGAGAAAGAGAGAGACCAAATAAGGCACAGAGAGAGAGATGATGATTAATTTATATTTCATTTTAATTCACCTAAATGTAGTTGGATATTTTGAAATGTTTAAAGTTAAAATGAAAGACAAATTAGAATTGCTTTGATTAGCTTATATCTTTATTCCAAACATCTATCACTGGAGTCTGGAGCATAAAGAAAGCTACTTCATGTATAAACTAAGAAAGACAGAGGTCATGCTGACATAAAAAGAATATTTTCATAAAAGTAACGGTAGTCAAAAAAATCTAAGGCTTAAAATAAATAAATTAATTAAAAGGACTAGGGTTTCAACTGGCTAAGTGAAGGAGTAAAGGACTTGCACATTCACACCAAACTTGTGCTTTTACAGTAGTTGTGTTTTATATGAAAGTATGGAAGATCGTAGGTATTCTGTCTCCCAGATTTGCAGACACAAAAAAATGTCTTTCTACTGTTTCTTAAAGTCTTGAAGATTAAGGTCATGATTATATGCTTTAAGGGCATATTTAATCCTGAAAAACTCTTTGGTGAGAATCCAGTTCTTAGGTGCTGAACAGAACATTTGGCTGATGCTTTGTCTAAAACATATCTAGCTTACAAACAAATCCTGATTCAAGTGATGAATGCTAAATCAAACCTCCTTTTCTTAGACCTTTAATATATTAATAATAATTAATATATATAACATATTTATCTTGCATATACAGAGAAAAAGAAGAAAATTACTTAGGGACATCACTTGTGTTCATGTCAGGAAAAGGCAAGGTACTAAGTCTGTTCCTTAACATAAAGGTTTTGGTTTCATTTTAATTTGTTCATTCATTTGTATATATATATGTATTTCTTTTTGCACTTTGAAGGTGCATAGAAGTGGCACTTTGTTTGGAATACCTATTTCTCTTCACAACTGGTGAAGAGAATTCTGAAAATTTGAGCCATGTGAGAAAAACCTACCGCTATTATACACAAGACCTTCTTCCACACTGATAAGTAGCAGTAGTGCCCTCCAGTTGGCCTTAGAAATATGTGACAAAATGCAAATTCAAAATATGAAGAACAGCATTATGCAATTTTGAAGTGTTTATGTTGTTTTCTATGCTTACTTTCCATGTGAACCATAGAGATTTATAGTGCTGAAAATGTAACTTAAGAGGTAGTGAAGACCTGAGGAAATGCAGGAGATTTTCAACTACTTGCTGACAGGCTTTGATATTTAACAATATTTGATAAACAGTTGAGATTTTAATATTCAGAAGACAATGTTTTGTGAATTTTTTATAGCTTTTTATTATTATTATTATTATTATTATTATTTTAGGTGGGAAAAAAAGGCAATTTGAAATATTTGAAATATCAGATTTGTAATACCTTGTCCTTCATGTTCTTGAAATGTCTATGAAATTTTTCCTCTCTCCAGTATTTGGATGTTGCTATGCCCATTTATGACTGGTAAGTATAGCAAAGTAACATTTATTCTATAATGAAATGATGAAGAATGTTCACAATTCAGTGTTGCCATTGATATATTTCAAAACCTTCTTTTCAAATGTAACAACGCTTTCTCTGAACCATTCAGCCTTTCTGCAGATCTAGGCATTGCCTCATTTTTATCTACATAAGTATAAGGGTAAGAGATTTATTTTTTATTTTAAATGGAGTTTAGTAATTGGATGTCTTCTTAAAAATATCCATTCATACAGTTACAAAAAAACAATATATAAAGTAGTTCGGCAATAAATTAACTGAGCTATATTCAAAGCAATATTGAAACAGTGCATATTTCTGAACTAAAACCAAAACAAAACAAAATAAAAAACCAACTGTTTATGGCTTTGCAGATTGGAAAGCTACAAATGAGATCTTTATTTTGCTGTGAAGGATGCAGGCTTTGGTATAAACACAGCACTGCTTTTAGGTATTACACTTCCACACAGCAGGGTTTGACAACTCTGATGTGTATGTCCTGTTTCAACAGGCCTTGAAATCTTTTTTTTTTCTTTTTTTTTTCTTTTTTTTTTTCTTGTACTCAGATGGATATAGGAAGAAGAGAACTGGTTACATATTTACCAAATATATCCTGTTAAGAATGATATACTAGCTGTTTTGCAGGATGCTGTCCTTTTTAATTAAATTATTTATTTTTCTGCCATGTCACAGCACCGGAACAGTTACCTGGAAGAGTAAGCTGTCATGCCTGCAGTCCATAGCATATTCTACAGGCTTGCCCTATACAAAACATGCTACAGGCAGAGCACATACACTGAATAACTAGGCTGCAGTGAGTGAAGCTGTTGACTTGCCACATCAAATTGCTCAAGGAAACAGCATTCAGCTTTTTATACCCAGCTCTAAGAGTAAAATGGCTCTGATCTCAGACTGAAGGTCTGTGTAAAGGAACAATTGTTATTATAATTATTATTTATTTTTTTATTTGTTTGTTTGTTTATTGTAGCTGACTGCAAGAGACCAAAAACTCCAATCCACAAGACCATTATGCAGCTTTTGCCACAACTGGTATATTGACTTTAGAAGAAATGTTATGGAATTGAACTGTATCTTACCTCTGGAGAAAGCAGTACTGTCAGGTCAGACCTCGTATATTTGAGTTTGGAACACTGCTTATACTCAGTTGTATAAAAATTTTCAAATTTATATGTATTCTGCAGTTGTGAGCCCTTTAAATCACAAAAACATTAGTATTTATTTGAGCAAATCACATATTGGGAAGGGATTGGAAGCTGCATGCAAATTTTGAGGATAAGGCACAAATTTGAAAAAAAAAAAATCTAACACCTTGTTAAATTAGTGCCTAATGCAAACAGTATTTTTCACTCAAATATCTCTGTGACTCTTAACAAATAGAAATGCATCATTTCACATCCTGTGATCCTGTAGTCTTGTGTGTCTCAAAATATCATTCTAATGTTTTCAAAAGCACCATGGGCTTCACAACTACAGCTTTTGGAAAAGTGGTAGCAACCATGGTATCCTGGGATAAAATAAGTTAATTGCACCTCAGCATTGCCTGATAATACTGCTGTTTACATATGTCCAAAATGCAGTTTTATCTTTTGTCAGTTGAAAGAAGACATAAGAAAATAAAACAGAGAAAAGTTTCATCAATGGTAGTATCATTTGTCTTTCACTCTAATACTGCTTTTAGACAGCAGCAACTCTCAACCGTGAAAACAATGTCCCAAACAAGCTGGTCATTGGTGCGTGATTGTGAATTACCACGGATTGCTACCACATCAGGAACTGAAATCCTTTTTCCTGTTTTTCAGGGTTTGTAAAGGATAAAATCCTGGAGCCTGATGTTTTTCTTAGTGAGAAACATATCATCTTCCTGGAGGCAGACAGGATTTTTTTTTTTTTTTTCTTATTAAAATGGTCTGGAGAGGAATAAATTAATTGTTCCTGTCTCTTCAGATTAAAATAGATCTCTGAAGCTGTTGGCATAACCTGCTGCACCTCTGTATCATTTTCTGTCAAAAGAACTCTACTTTCTGGAGCAAAGTTCAAATTAGAGAACATTATATTTAGAAAGGGAAAGGGTAAAGGTTATAAGCTTTTCTTCCCCCGTTATTGTATCTTGAACTGACTACAGAGTTTTACTACATTTTAACAGCTTCACAGATACATGTTTGTTTATTACAGCAACCAAAAAAATGAGACAGTAATGTCAAAAAAGCTCTCTGTTTTTGACTTTTGGTGCCTCAGATATTCTGTGTGTTGTCTACTGTTCTGTTTAAAATACAGTTTAGTTTTTATATTTATTTTTTTGAACATGCACATTTTTATATCCTTCTTTTATTTGCTATTCAATTATTTTTAAGGCGTCCTTGCCAAGGAGATTACTTGTCAGTCTTGTTGGCCCATACTGAGGTGAAGGAGATCCTCAAAATGTCCTCTCAGTATCCACATCAGTGGGTTATTCCAAAAGAGGGGATGTGAGAACTGTGGTCCCCAGATTACAAAACAACTCAGAATGAGTTGGATTAGGTATATGATCAAACAGCAGAAGCACCAGAAGGACACTGACAGAGTGGAAGAGCCTCTGTGTGATAGAGTAGGGTTAAATGAGGTGCTGGCTAGGTAAAGTTTCTGAGTTGACATACCTGCCAGTCTTAGTGTGGCCTTAGGATACAGAACAGCCTTAGAAGGCAATGTAGAAGTCAACTGTACTTATGGTGCTTGTTGCAAGACTTCTGCTGAGGAAATTGTATTTTTAGTGTTGAAAACCTTCTAGATGATACCCGAGGTAAGAGTTCTGTGGCCTCACTTTGTGAAGCTCCAGAACCCTTAATGTTTTATGATTTTATGGAAAATACATCATCTGAAATGTTACAAATAACTTCTTTGTAGTGGATAAAGATGAAAAATCTGTCTTTTATTTACACTAAAATCTGGTATTGTATACAGTTTTCAAAGTGAAGCAAAATTGAGTTTGCTTTCATATTATAACTCTAAATTACCAGACCTATGAAAGGAGATGTGCTATAAACTATAACTAGGTCCAAAGGGTGAGATCCATAAAATGCATGTAGGTTCAAGAACATTTATATATACTATATTTGACTTCCACAGGATTACCTGATTCATAACCTAAGTTTTTCATCAGTGTTCCTGGTGCACCACATGCAAAAAGTGAAGTTCGGAGTGGGCTGAGACCAATATACTGAGCAGAGCCATTGCCAAACCTATATCTCACATCTCTGAGACCAGAGCAAGCCCGCAGTGTTCAGTAGGATACCTTTTAATGTTGGGTTCACTTCCTTCTCTCTCCTAAGCATTTATGTTACATGTTTAAATTTAGATGATTATTTCACTTAACAGATGTTTTCCTCACCCATCCTATCCCTTAGAAAGTTTAAATATCAGTCTAACAACTGAAATATTTGATCAGGAAACGGAAGACCTTGGTTCCTTCCCTGCCTGAATATGTTATTATACACTTGATGTGGTAAAATGCACAGGCAGTGTTCAAAAAGAAACAAGATTTCCCCTTGCTAGATGAACACTCTTGTCACTGGCTTGAACGACTGACTCTGTCTCATGTGTTCTCTTTCTCTGTATGCTACTTTTTTTTTTTTTTTTTTCATTCTTTTCTTCATCATAATAGTATCAGCCAATGAGATGAGAATAAAGTTAGATAAGACATTTCAAGTCTAATATTTAGGATAACAGAAAGGATGAGGATAGTCAGGACAAGTCAGACAGAGAGGTCTTGGATTCTGTATAACTTCACATTCCTTGGGTGGAGTGATCAACTACTGAGTTTATTTTATGAAATATGGATTGCTCTTCCCTAGATGGACTTTTGAGTGAAATTTACTCTAACATGTTCTGCTTCTTTTAGAACTCATTGTATAGTTTTTGAATATCCTGTCAGATTAGGAATTTCATAGAACATAAATGAAGTGATATTTAGTCCAAAAGTGAAACCTGTAATTTTAAGCACTACAAAACAGGTGTTTATATAAGTGCCTAGCACTGGTGGGATCATTGCAATCAGTGAAGTATAGAGGGCAACCAATCTCATCTTGAAATTTGATACAAATAATTAAGGAATGGTACTGGTGAAATTTTAGCTTTTTCAGAGGCTGAGCAAAAGTGAAATGTTTTCACTTAGGAAGCTGAATATCACTTAAGTCTTAGTAAATATAGCAGTAACTGTATTTGAACATGGGCTGGCAGTGTACCCAGTTGGCCAAGAAGTTCAAGAAGGCCAACTGCATCCTGGCTTGTATCAGGAATAGTGTAGCCAGCAGGACCAGGGAGGCGATCATCCCCCTGAACTTTGCTCTGGTGAGACTGCACTTCGAGTACTGTGTTCAGTTTTTGGCCCCTCACCACAAGAAGGACATTGAGGCCCTGGAACATGTCCAGAGAAGGGCTACAAAGCTGTTGAAGGGTCTGGACCACAAGTCATAAGAGAAGCATTTGAGGAAACTGGTTGTTTAGTCTGGAGAAGAGGAGGCTTAGGGGAGACCTTATTGCTCTCTATAACTACCTGAAAGGAAGTTGTGGGGAGCTGGATGTTGGCCTCTTCTCCCAGATAACTAGTGATAGGACTAGAGGGAATGGCCTCAAGTTATGCCAGGGGACGTTCAGGTTGGAAATTAGGAGACATTTCTTCTCAGGAAGAGTAGACAGGCATTGGAACAGGTTGCCCAGGGAGGTGGAGTCACCATCCCTGGGGGTGTTTAAGGAAAGGTTGGACATGGTTCTTAGGGACATGGTTTAGTGGGTGATATTGGTGGCAGGGGGATGGTTGGACCAGATGATCTTGGAGGTCTTTTCCAACCTTAATGATCCTACAATTCTATAAGTGAATCTATTGGTTATGTAACATCCTGCCATTAGCAATTTATAATAAATCAAAGTCTTTTTCATTTATACTGGTAACTTGTCAAAACCAAAGTAAGCTGCTTTAATGCAGTCAGTAAGTGCAACTGAGTTGTGGAAATAAGTTTCCAGCAGTTCACTTAAGTTAAATAACTTCCAAGAAAACAATACTGAATTCCGTTTCAGACATCCCTAGTCTTGAGTTTGTATCTCCATCTATGGATTTAAATATTGTTGGCAACACACTTAGCATTGACAAAGCTTACTCTTTCAAGTAGTCGCACATAAATGTTTGTGAAAGCCTGTTCATTATTTCTGTATATGTCTATAAACCTGTTCTGTGTCCTTCAGCTATTTAATTTTCTCTTAAGTTTTCCTTTCTTTAAAGTGCTTCAATTTCTACAAGTTTAAAATACAATGGCTTCTGATAGCTGATGTGAAAATAACTGTTTATCTTACATTAGAGAAAGGTATTTCTGTACATAAAATGTAGATATTATTCCATATATTTCATATGTGTCTGACATAGACCTGGGCTGATTTAGAGCTTCAGCAAGTGTCATTTGAAATCAGTGGGAGAATCTCCACTTAATCTTAATTTGATAATTCAATATAAACTCCTTGTATAAAAAACACTTTCCTTTAAGTAATGAAATGAAGTCTCCTTTCAACAATGTTGACAGGGAAAAAAAGAAATCTCTTCCTTACTGACTTGCAGAAATCATAAGCAATCTGGTAACTTAAAATCATAAGTTTTGATGACATATGCTTTACTGAAAGCTAAACAAAAACTGGAAGGTTGAATTGCCTGAAGACACATATTCAGTAACAGGAAGAGTCAGAATTCTAAACTCTCAAGCCTCTGCTTTAACCAGTAAACACAGGCCCACCTACAGTTCAACTTTCTGTCAAACTTTACATCAGTAATTAATCTTTTCTTTAACCCTAAAGAAAATTTCTATAGACACCTATGATTTATTTCTCAGAACCCCACCTTCTGACCCTTTTTCTGGAGGTCTTTTTCAACTTGAAATAATTACACTTCACGCACCAAAGACATCATTGCATTCCTTACTGATGAGACACCATATACTTACAAGCAGTAGCAATTCTTAAATGCCATGGCACAACAGAACTATCAAAGTGAAAAAAGCCAGGAAATTTATTTTGTGGTCTCCAGTAACCTGATAGACAAAGGCATCTCTGTATATAAAATCAACCTTATAAGTATGTATAGATCTTCAGGTATAAATGACTAAAGGAAAAAAAATAACCCCCTAAATTTGAGTTGTTTCATTTAAAATCATAACATTTTGCAAGGTAAAGCATGACTTTAAGAACATTAATAGAATGTACTTTTATGCTTACATTTGGTGCATTGCACCTGGTTATGATGTTGAGTGGGAGCTAATGGCTAAAATCAAAAGAGTCTGGGGAGTATCTAGCGTATGTATCAGGAAATAGGAAAACTTCAGACATATTCAAATCTGTAGAAATACCAGGCTCTTCTCAGAAAAGGGACAGGTTTAGATAATGTGCTGTCTAAAATGCTCATGGAGAGGTTGGGTTTTCCAAGTCAGGCTTCAAGCTGTTGGCAGGGTGGCTGTGGAGAACTCCCTTGCAGCTGCTTGTGCCACGCTTTGCCTGCAGTGTGTGACCAGATAAAGGACTGCAGTTTCCAGAGCAGCTTTCAGAAACTAAATGTTTAAAAGAGAGAATAATTCTTAATGCACTAAAAAAATATTTAATTTATGTGATGCTGTTCTTGATTCCAAAATCCCCAACAGAAGAAATGAACGCACTGTTCATAATAAAATAGAAGTAATTTCTACCAACCCTGAAATCCTTTAAAAGATCTGCTTCATGTACAAGCTAAAATAACAAAATAAACAAAACCAAGCCTAAACCAAAACCAAACCAGAACAAAACAAAACTTTATTTAAACTACTCTATATTTGTCTGAAGTGTAGCATTATTGTTGTAAGATGTTTGATTAAACCTGAAGATCACCATGATCATAGATATTGAATCAACAGAAAACTATATATATATATATATATATTTTAAGTATAATTCAAAGCTAGTCAGAAATGAGAAGGTTTTAATATGGATCATTCTAGAAGATGATGGCAACAAGATCTGTGATCCCACTAACAAATGTATAAAACTGAAAAATAAGGAAGTAATGCACTGGTGTGGGGCTTTATTTTGTTCATGTTTCTTAAAATGTATTTATTTACGGCCTTGTGCTGTCATTTTACTTCTCAATGCTGAAATACAAACTGAATGATAGATTAGAAAGGATACACATTCCTAATTCTGTTTAAGAGTCAAAAACATTCACTATTCATGCATTCTCAATTCATTAATCTATCTGGATACTAATTTGCATGCTTCATTCAAGGGAGAAAATCTAGTTGGTGGGACGTTGCTGTTTTTCTAAAGGTGCATGAATAATCTGTGGTGATTGAATTCCTGCAGCAAATTAGATATATTTTTTTTCTCTGTTACAAAATGTCAAGACAAAGTCACAATTTTAGGTGCAATTCTCAGTAAAAATATTCAGCTAATTATTTTTCCACTAGTACTTCTTCTATCATTCAGTAGTCAATTTTTTTTTGGAAATAATTGATCAAAGGAAAGGTCACAAAGTTTTGTTTTCTCTTCATAAATGAGCCTTCTTATTCTGCCTGTCTCTTCCTCTTACGTGGCAGATTTGTGGAGATGTAAGAGTGTATACTGTCATGTTTTTGAAAAAACATCTTTTAGTTGATCATATTGACTGAAACTGGAAGAGCTGGTGCAGAAAACAAAAACTTGTTCCTAGTTTCCAAGGATACAGTTGTTTCTCCCATGAAGATAAAAGCTACCCATTCCATAACACAGGATTTTCAGATCAGGTTTCTCTTGAACTTCTCCACCAAATCATGAGGAGTGGAAGCAATTAATTTTAAGAGCATTATAGTTCATTCAAATTTTTATAGATCATTTTTATTATTTTTCTATTAACACTATTAACATTAACTTATCTTAGAAGTGAATTTATGAGATTAGCACAGAAGCCCTTTCCCCAGAAAAACCTCAAGTTACTTTCAAAAACTCAGTTTTGAAATGAAAAATGTTTTTCAGGAAAGAAAGCAACCTGTATTTCTGCCATATCTTTTCAATGTAGCTTTCAAACCACTTAAGACATGGCTCAGTTTCATCTCACTAAATAAAGTTGTGAAGCATGACAAAGAAAATAGGGGAAAAATAAAAATAATAATAAATAATAATGAAAAAAGAGTTGAGAATAGAATTTAGGTTATGAGCGCTTCTTTCCCTTTGACTACTGGAGCCTTAGAAATGGAAACAGAAAGTAGGATAAGGAAGGATTTTTCAAAATCTAGCAAACTTTCTGAAGGAGTTTTGAGCTATTATGTATGTTTTGAGCTATTGTATTATGTATTATGCATCTAGTCAATTCAAGACACATTTAAATGAGTTTCTCAGAGACTTGTAGCCGATCATTCCCTAGACACAGAACCAGTCTGCTTAACCAAAAGCACGGATATGATTTTGCAACTTTATTCTGTAAATGAATGTATCTCCCAGTGCAATTACTGATCGATAGCTTCCAGAATGCTTTAGAGTAAGCTGTTCATCCTGTACTTTTCTTTATGGGTTCCTATGTTTGCAGTTTTCTGACCAGTTTCAGTTTATTTAAAGGTGTCAAGAATTATTTTTATGAAAGAAAAAAAAAATATAGGTCTACAGATAAAAGCTCACATTATCTTTCATGGCCTCTTTCTGTACTAAGTTGAAAACAATTATTTTTGGTTATTCTTTGTGAAACCCGCTTGGGATTTTTAAATACCTGCTCCCTTCACTAGACTTTCCTATGATCTTGGGCTTCAAAGACTGGTTTTATGAGGAAACCGTGCTGTCTCCCTGTCTCGGTGTGCAATCTTTCCTGTCACCCACTCTAAGTGCTGCTAAGCATGGCTTGCTGAACACAGATTGTTTGTGAAGCTGCCAAACGGAAGCCAGCAGTTCAGCTCAGCTGAAAGAGATAAAAACAACATTATTTCATAGTTATAAAAAAAAAAAAATACAATAGACTTGTAAATGGTGCCTTGTACAAACAGGACTTTTCTTTGGGAAAAGAATAGCTCCTTCAGCAGAGACTGAGACATCTGTATTGTTCATTCACTTCTTGTGCAATGAGTTTCTATTAATAGCTGCACATTAGAAAATCTTGCTATAAATAACATTTGAAATCTAATCCCATAATACCCTTTGTCCTTGATATGCCTTCATTGGGACATTTGTATATTTACCATGAACAAGAGAACAAAACAACTTTGGATAAAAAAGACTATGACTATATTCAATGATCCAGTTCCTGGGATGGCTTTCATTTGGTGGGGGAAGGAGGAAGGACAAGAATGGTATAAACAATAAACATCACTCTGACTTTTCTCCAATATTCTAGCTAGACTAACAGGCAAACAGACAGAGCTTGACAGAAAGATGATTGTCTTATCAGCTATAACCATCTTGGAAAGAGTATATCCAATTCTCCTAAAATAGCTAATTAATTGGGAACTAGTCCCTCTGTTCTTTTGATATGGTAACTTTTCGCAGCAGATGGTCCTTTCCATGACACAAACTGTGTATTAGTTTTCAAGTCTTCCTGAAATGGAAGCAATCATATAATAAGTCCTTCCAAATGAGTGGTTTCAGTTGGAAGAGGCTCCTGGGAAAGTTTTGACAAGGTGTTTTATAAATTTCATTTGTAAGTGTTTTGGTATTTTAGTGTGCATAATAGTTTTTTGATGTATTTGTTTGTTTGTTGTTTTGTTTTTGTTTTTTTTACTTGTTTTTCACCCTTGAATATGAGGAATATAAAATCTGCTCTTCTCTGGTTTTATTGACAGCAACATTTATTGCAAGAGTGAAGTTGAAGGTAGCAGATTTTAAACAAACATTTCTTTTAGCTGGGTCTATTAGCTTTTGTTTTTAACCAGAAAGCAAGAATGTTGTATAAATTGTTTGAATGTGAATTGCTTAGGTTTTCAGGCTCTTGTTTGCACCTTCTGCACTGTATCCCTCAGCACAAGGCTAGATTTTAAAAGCAGAGAGAGAGAGAGAGAGAAAGAGAGAAAAAAATGAATAAAATGGAGGATAACATGATGAGAGATGTTACTACTGTTCATCATGTCCTAAGAAGAAAAGACAAAAATAAACCAGTTTAATTTGAAACAAGGAAGATTTGCCAAGTCTGTCTATTCCTTTTCTTGTCTCTCAGTTTTACCTTCATTCATGCAAAATGCTCAATTCAATTTTCATTAATGGATTGGTTTTAGATTTTCAAGATTTGGGTGATGTCTCTCTGAAGAAGCTCTCTACAAAATCAATAGGAACTTGAGCTACAGCTGTTTCTCACATCTGTTTAATTTTAGGTGATGAAAATATTCTTCTCATTCTGCTTCCTTCCTTTCAGCTGTTTTTTTTTAATTATTTTTTTTATTTCCAGGATCATAAAATATTTTTTTACCATTTTTAGTCACTTCAGTGTTTTCATATGTTATCGTGGTTCCTCCAGGTGCCTCTGCTGTACACCTAGAGGAAACATGTCACTGTTTTAAGGTAACAAATTTGGAAAAGATGAGATACTTCCTGAGCAAACTTTTCTTTTTTTCTTTTATACTTTGAAGAACAATTCAGCTAGATCAAATCCCACAATGGCACAGCAACGCAAGTCTGCTACAATACTGAAGTTACATTCTAGGCTTTTACCCGTTTTCTAAGAGGTCCTACTTGCAGAGACCTAATATTTATTGATAAAACAAAACTTTGAAGTAGGGACAATATATGTCATTTTATCTCTTAAGCCTTCAGGTGATCCAGCTTGAAAACATCCATTTCTGTAAAGCAACATCTCTTTTCCAGACACTGTGGTGTGTATGTGCATGTAAATGCTTGCAAAAATACTGTTCTTTGAGGTCTCAGTCTGCACTGCAACTCTATGCTACCAATTTACAATTCAAATAAGTTAGGAAATCATGATTCTGTCTTTTCACACCTTCATCAGTCTCCTATGATGTATGCAGCCATTTATGTACTACAGTCTCTAATGTAGTCATTCAATGTTATTCATGTTATTGTTCAAATATGTATTCATCTTTAGGTAATGCCCATATCTGACTCACTGAACTTGAATAAAAAGTAGCTGGGTGAAAAAAGACCATAGCAACAACATCGTGACCAGCAGAGAAAATAAGGTGGTGAGATAAAGGGATTCAGCTAACTCACATGTGATATTACACAGATCTTCAGAAGCGTGTATATCCTAAATGCTATCCAGTCCTAGGAGTTTGGACCCTTTAATAGTGAGTTCCTAGTTGCATAGACTCTGGGTGTAAAAGACAAACTTGGTCTTGCTTGATTTAAAGAACACTACTGGTGATGTTGAGTAGCCTTCGGCCAAACCTACCATTAGCAGATATAACAGAATTTTTGTAAAAGCTACATATGAGATCTCTAGCAATAGAAAATTATTTGCCATGCTGTGTGTGACAATAGAGTGGGATGTTCAGGTTTAAACTGCATTTGGAAAATTTCTTAATGTCTTAGTTCTTGAAATCATCACTAGATAATGAAAAATTTGGAACAGAAAAATACAAAATATATAAATATTTTTGCCCATTATCCCAAGAAAGGCCTACTCTGAAGGAAGGAACAACTCTGCAGTTGTTCCACTGCAGTCATAACAGTACTTTTAATTTTGAATGAATCACTAGAAAGAGCTACTGTTGCATTGCTTTAAGTGAATTTTTTAATAATTGTGAATCTACACCTGAATAATGTTGATAATATAGTATAAATTTGAACTGTGCATTATAAGTTTCTTTAAACACTTGGATTTGTGGAAGCAAAGGTAATCAATTCAAAATTCACAGTTTAGTAAATAATACCAACCCTTTGCAATAGGATTCAATTCCTACTGACCTTGTGATAGACATACATATTGGGAAAGCATGAAGATATGATTCTAATATACTATAAAAATATGTTTATGAATATTGTAAGTACCTAGGGCCAATAAATGGATTTCCAAAGCAGATAGTTTGTCTGTGTTTAAACAGAACAGAAAAAAAAAAATACCAGATGAAATCAAGCAATGATATTTCAAAGTTTTATTTGTTATCTTCAGCCAAAATTTTTACAGATTTGTTTTTATGGTGACTAAGATTCAGTGAAGATCTTGAAGAAGAAGAAGAAATCTACAGTGAAACATTTGCTTTCCCTGAGAATATGGTTTTCAGGTATACACGAGTTTTAAAAATTCAAATCAACACACACAATAAAAGTATATTGAATATAAATAGAAGGTTTTTATTGCATAGGATAAATACTTATTGGAATTACTTCAAAAGGATATATTATTCATGAACTGCAATCTACAAGCAAGTTACCGTATTTTCTCAGGTATTTTTTTTTTTTTTTTTTTTTTTATGTTGCATATGTTATAGCTAAATAAAATGAAAAAGGTACATTTGAAAAATTGTAAAAATTTTTTTTGGGTACAATTTTTACAGCTTATATTGAGCAAATGGATAAATGGCTTAAAAAGAATATAGTGTTATATATGTATATATAATAAAATAGAAATAAATAAATAAGTAAATAAACGTTTAAATTGGCCTAAGGCAGGTTTACATTGAATTTTAAATGTCACATTTTGACACATTTTAACATTATGCAATTTGGGATCTTCTGCAATGTCTCCACACATCATCCAGATCCTGGGAGATATTAAAAGATGCTGGAGTTGTCTTCTAGACTATGTGCCTAAATGTATTTCTCAGAGAAACCAGAGGAAATTAGGAGTATGAATAGTATAAATCCAGTTCTTGTCCCAGTCTCATTTCATAGAGTAATGGAACCACAGACTGTTTAAGGTTGGATACAACCTGTGGAGGTCATCTGGTTCAACCCTACTGCTCAAGCAAGGATATCTAAAGAAGATTGCTCAGGACCATATCCAAGAAACTTCTGAAGATCTCCAGGGGAAAGTCCACAACCTCTATGGGCAACCTATTCCATGCCATATGCACAACCGCATACTCTGTTACAGTCTCGAGACTTGGGACAGTTGCATAGTAACTGTCTTTTTACAGCGTAGGTAGAAATATTTTTTCCTTCTTATCAGGATCTTCTAGAATTTTGCCTTCAAGCTTAAAATTATTATTTTGAGAGGGGGATGATTAGCTTCTGTTAATTCTTCTTATTCTTCATACTTAAGCAAGTATGGCTTGCTTACATCAACAGAAGGAGACACCTCAGTGTCTCCTTTACATTGTCCCAGGATTACTTTAGATAGCAAGTCCACTCAAAAATCTTTCCAGGTGTGTCTCCAGTGATTCAAAACTGATATATTAATTAACATTCCAGGTCATGGAGATATGTAAGTCTTGTAATTAGAAATAAAAGTTAAATTAAATAAGGAAAATTAAAAATTAATAATTAAAATAATAACTGTGAAGGTACGACCTCATAAAACATATTGAATATTCTAGGAATCAGAAAGGAAATTAAATAATAATAATAATAATAATCAAGAGTTAGAATATTGTAATTTTAAAAACTGTTGGACTTGACAATACTTCTACTCTCTCTCTCTCTACCAATTTTATTCGATTTCCAGTAGAATGTTTGGGTAAGCCAAAAGTTTACTAAATTCCAGGATATCTGAAATTATCAGTATACCCATCTGGAAGCCTCAATTGTCACGTAAAGTATTTGTGCCTCAGTGTAAGAGCTAGGAATTCAAGTGGAAAAATGAGAAATCAAAATACCTTTGTTAGTATCTCATAAGCTCAGTGCATTAAGACAGTGGATAATGTGGGTCTAACTAAAAAGATAATCTGTAGATAGTGACAACTCTCTGATATATGAAGGAAAGCTTTTGATACTAACCTTTAACAGTATTGGTATCTAGCTTGTTACATGAAGAAATGTAATGATGTTTAAGCAATTGGTAGCAGTTGGAAAATACATGAATGCTTTTACATGTTTGAATAAAAACTCAACAGCATGAAGAAAATAGTATCCCTTTATAGAACCATAGAATGCAGTACTGGGCTCCACAATAATGTTAAGGTCCTTGAAAGTGTTCAGAGGAGGGCAACAAAGCTGGTAAAAAGCCTGGAAGGCATGTCCTGTGAGGAGAGGCTGATGACACTCAGGTTGCTTGGTGAAGAGAAGGCTGAGAGGCGACCTCATTGCTCTCTGCAGCCTCCTGAGGAGGGGAAGCGCGGAGGGAGGTGCTGGTCTCTGCTCCCTGGTAACTGATGACAGCATGAGCAGAAATGACACAAAGCTGCACCAGGAGAGTTTGACACTGGATGTTAGGAAAAATTTCTTTACCACAAGGGTGGTCAAACAGGCTTGAACAGGCTTCCTAGTGAGGTGGCTGGTGCGTCCATGCCTGTCAGTGTTCAACAGGCATTCACATAATGCCTTTAATAATGTACTTTAACATTTGGTTAGCCCTGAAGTGGCTGGCTGTTGGACTTGATGATCTTTGTAGAACCCTTCCATCTGAACTACTCTAATTTCTAATGTTGCTGAGAAAATAAATAAATAAATAAATATGTAAAGGATTATATACATTTCAGCTTTTACAAGATTCATAAGCCCAACCCTCTCAGAACTCATCAAGAGAAAATACAAGGGCAATACTTAAGCAATACTTAAGTAGATCAATTCAATCTTAGATTCTTAAGAGCATGTTTTTGCAAATGTATGCTCATCTAATTTTTCACTCTGCTGTACAGCAGATACTACTGGAATGTGTAGCATGTCCTTAGAGATTCTCAGTCCTGTCAAATAAATATTTTGCTGGTGTTTTTGGTTTTGCTTATTTGTTTGTTTTCTACACAAGTTAAACATGACAGAACTTCTGGACACTCCTTGAAAGCTTTCTTTAGAGTTTATAGTTGAGCCTTTTGTGCTTTCACTGCAGAGATGTATAATGATTTCTGACACCTACTCAGTGAATCAAAAATCAATAGGATGAATAAAGATCCTGAAAAATGACCCCTTATATATATCTCTAAAGTACCTGTTTATAACATCTTTAACACTGCAACTAATATAGTCATATAAAGTTTTTGTGATCCTGAAACCAGGACAAAAGTTGAAAGAGAAATTGTAGTAGATAATTATTTCAACTCTCTAAATTCTCCAAAAACATATTTCTCACCATAAAGGTAAACATTTCTATTTGAAACATATGAAGTATATTTCAAATACAGGGTGACGAAGATGGTGAAGGGCTTGGAGGGGAAGACATATGAGGAAAGGCTGAGGTCAATGGGCCTGTTCAGCCTGGAGAAGAGGAGGCTGAGGGGAGACCTCATCGAGGTCTACAACTTCCTCGCAAGGGGGAGTGGAGAGGCAGGTGTCCTATTCTCCATAAACACCAGTGATAGGACCTGCGGGAATGGGGCTAAGCTGAGGGAGGGGGAGTTTAGACTAGACATCAGGAAGAGGATTAGACTAGACATCAGGCAACCACCCTTCACAGTGAGAGTGGTTGCACACTGGAACAGGCTCCCCAGTGAAGTAATCACTGCACCAAGCCTGTCTGAATTTAAGAAGCGATTGGACTGTGCACTTAGTCACATGGTCTAAACTTTTGGGTAGACCTGTGCAGTGCCAGGAGTTGGACTTGATGATCCTTATGGGTCCCTTCCAACTCGGGATAATCTATGATTCTATGATTCTGTAATTTTAGGACTTCTTACTAAAAATTTTACATAAAACTAGAACGTAAATCCCTCCCTTAAGACCAAATGTGACCAAATGTGATCTGTGATACATTCCTCTTTAGATAAAACATATTTAAAAAGATGTAAGCATCTTCACTTTGTTGTTCATTCTTCTGTTGCTGTTGCTCTATTTAGACACTAGTGTCTCTGAAAAGCAGTAGGATCTATGTGGTCTCGTGGAAAATCAAGGGAGGAGAAACTAGAAACATAGCTTAAATATCATTTACACACATAAAAATCAAAAAGGAACAATGATGTACAGGTCAACTCCTTTGTCTATAAGTATCAGACCAGTAATACTTCTCTAAGAAACAATTCTGCCTTATAAATTGGTTGTACTCAGGCACTGTTCACAGTTCCAAGCTCTGATATAGACAGACACTAATTCAAATTCAGTTATTTGTTCCAGCTATTTAAATTTGCTTGAACATCAGAAAAAAAAAAAAAAAAAAAAGAGTGTGTGTGAAAATATGAAAACAGAAAGCAATATGTACTTGTGCTATATGTCTGAGGCCTTTTTAATATGGCCTTGACTGGAAATTTGGAACCTATTGTGCAAGGTGCTTAACAAATAGTAGGAGACAGTCCTTGTTCAGAGACGTACAACTAACCCATTGGCCTACACAGGACACTTGACAATTTCATCCCTTATCTTTCAAAGAATTTTCTTAATGAAATGAACCATTAAGACCAGTTCATGTATCTGAACAGTATATAACACACTACCTAGCACTGCATCTTAGATCTTAGAGTCCAAGAAATGCAAGCAATGTTCAGGCATCTGTGAACAAAAATTGCAAGTTGTGAAAAATATACCCTTTTGTCCTAAAGAGCTTTCAAAAAATAATTCACTCTCATAGAAAGGTCTTTCCTAAGGTCATGCTACCTTTATTTCACAATCCCAGAACACAGCAAGGAAGTGAATCTCGGCGACCTCTTTCAACTCCTGTTCATTAGAGCAGATGATAAAAACAACACAGGCCTTTCACTGCAAGTCCTGGGAAAAAAAAATGAAATCATGACATAACCTTGCCAACAAGAGAAAACTGTTGAAATGGAAGCTGCATAGATTATTAACTTGTGTTTTTATCAAAGCTGTCTTTATCCAGAATTAGTAAATGTATCATTTTGGATTAATAAATAAATAAATAAATAAATAAATCTTCAAATAAAGCAGTCTCTAATTAACATGGTTCTCCACTTAAATGATTATCCACATTATAGTTCTTTTATTTTAGTATTAGTGGTTGTCTAAGTAGTCCCACTATTTCAATGAGACTAGTGCTGTTTCACAGTGAATAGCATCAGAAACAGGCCATATATATATATCCATATACTTCCATATATATATATACACACATGCACACAAACACATATCTGTGTATATATTTATATATATGTATAAACAGACTGAGTCAGTCCTTGCTTCAAAAAAACCAGAGAGTATTTACAAGCAGACAACCAAGTTAAGAGAATAGATTTAGGTAACAACAACTGTGATCTCAGGGCAGGGAGACACTACAATATCTTCAGGTACACTTTCTCTTAATTCACTGTCTGTTTTACCTGTTGTGGTAAGTCAATGAATTCCTTGCAGAGTGTTGCATTAGGTCTTATGTATTGTGAATACGGTCAACTTAATTCAATA
>CM021697.1:19809175-19826954 GCA_011074415.1 Stictonetta naevosa | reverse complement strand
TTCCTTCCTTCCTTCCTTCCTTCCTTCCTTCCTTCCTTCCTTTCTGTTTTTTATTGGAATGATGTTTTTCTTACCTGTTTCAATTTGCTGCAAGTTGAAACCCTGGTTAGGGTACCATACATGTATCATATTTATTACCACAGTGTAAAATTAAAGAAAATTCCTGAACACAAAAAGCCTGTTAGAGTAGAGTTTATATTGGAACAGAGCAGTTATCACTTCCTTTTTTGATGTGTGTGTTCTGGGAAAATGGCACAGAAACATTGATCACAGAGTGTATTTCAAAGTCTTCTCACACTCTGTGGGACAACATTCAGGGTGGTTGTTTACCTCGTCTGCATTAAGGAGTGTGGTGGATATTGCCATGGTTTGGCACTAGTCTGAGCTGGCATAGTCATTCAATATACTGCAATGCTAAGAGAAGATACAAGATTAGTCACCATAATGTTGCTTTGGACTAATGCAGTGGAGGTCCCTCTGGGAGACTTATTAGGTCTTACTGAAGCTTCATTCTCAAGTGAGGGCAGGCTCTAATACCTTGACCATTTCTGAACCCTACATTAGCACAGTGCATTGGTAGGATGATGGTCTTCTCACCTTCTACTTAAAGACTTACTAAAGAGACAAAATATCTGGTAGGTCTTTAGATACCTTTTGAATATATGTTATCTTTTCTCTATACAGTTTTTGCAATACAGTGTATGATATTTTCAAAGAGGTGGCCCAGGGAGAAGACTCACTTTTTGATTTGAAGGGAGGCATCACTAGAACCCAGCCTAACAAAACCGTCAATATGTTCTCTTTTATCTTTGTATAGTAGCAATTGCTAGTGGCAGACATAGTTATATTACTGGCTGTTTTGTTTTGTTTTGATTTGTTTGTGTTTTTTATTTGTTTTGTTTTTGTTTTGTTTTTGTTTTTGTCTTTGTTTTGCCTGGACAGGCATATTCATCTACAGACAGATTATTAGGCTTTTATTTGGTTACGAATCAGCTAAAAGAAAAAAAATATATATATCAAAAAGTACAAAAGGTGATGTTGTTACCATCTTCTGTTTACCTGGTGAGTAGGATTTGGGGTTAGATGATACAGGGTATAGCTTAGAAAGCACAAATCTAGCCAGCTGAAAATATGTGTGGGAACCCACCTTGTTACATAAAAGAGTGAAAATCTCTATAGGGATTCAGATACTTAAGCACAGGCAATTAGTGCCAGATAACTAAGAGTATCCTGCATGGCCCCAAATCACACAAATATTATCTAGTTCTATGTAATACATGTCAGTCTCATGCAGATGTCTAGAACATACTGGAGAATCTCATATGACCTAATTACCCTTGTCTAGGTATTTCCTACTCATTAGGTAGATTCTCTGACATTCAGGAGGAAACACAAGCTTCTTTTCTCATGTATACTGATCTTTCTTTATTCAGCCCTTTCATTTGCTGTTTAACACAAAGTACCAGGGAAAATGTTTGATTCAAGAAGGCTTAATTCAAGGAGAATGTTTAATTCCAGAAACCTTCATGGAGAAATCCCCTGAATTTTACTAGCTATAAGACATCTCTTTGACTTCTGCTTCTCCATCTGTTCTCTAGGTTACCTGGTGGTTAGTTTTACATGTGCAAAATGGATAATATTTTTTTTTTTTTTCCATTAGTCTCTGAAATTAATCACCCTTTTATATACAGATGTAATGTATCCATAAGGTAGATGACAGGTTCTAATGTAAGTATTCTCTTAATTATTCACATTCAATTAGCTGCACACCTCAATCACAATTCTGTGAATAAGAAGCTACATACGGGGTCTGTCCCATGCTCTCTGATTCTCACATGGGGAGTAGGAATTGTTTTTACCACTCTCTTTCTCCAGGGAATGTCACAAATAGCCTGAGGAAGTAAACAAAAGTGCTAACTCATTTTACTGTAGTTTTGTTGCATTATTCATATTTAAGAACAGGTTGTTAAAATTGGTGGTGAACTACATCAGTGGTTTGCTTTTTTTAAAAATGAGTTCTGCTTTAAGATTTGAAGATAATGTGAATTTCTAAATATTTCTAAAAATGCAATGGCATTAAAGGCAAGAAAAAATGTTTTTACTTTTCATGACTGTTTTCTTTAAATATTTTAGGTTTATAAAATACTTATTCATAGCAAAGATATTCCTTATAGTAAAAATGGCAGATCTCTCTCAGGCCAGACATCCCTTAAACCTACTGACAGGAATGGCTGAATTGCTAAAGAAGTTTCACTTTCTTCTAAATATAGACATTATTTAAATGAACAGAAATTACCCTCCCAACACAAATGCACTGGCACTATTTTCTAATTGCTGCAATCATGTTGCATGTGCTTACCAGTGCCAGTGCTGATAGCTGAAATTGAAAAAGAGTAGTAGTAGCTTCACTACACCACTGAGTTCAGTGGTAATGGTGCTGAGATGTATGTAAGCAATGTCAAAACAGTATAAGACATTATACCAATTACATGGAAAAAATATGGAGAAGAAAAAAAAAAAAAAAAAGCTGGAGAAGATGTATATCAGCAAGTAGCTGTGGTGAACCTCTAATGTGAAACTGAAGGTTTTTATCATGTGTATGGATTTTTTACCATGTTCCAGTGAGAGATTTCTGGACTGTACAAAATGCACTTTGTCATGTGGGTGGGAAGACTAATAATGGAGAAGCCAACAAATGACTGTTAGATTGGCAATTCTTTAATAGTCAATTAGTAATTTTTCAGTTTACAGAGAAAAAATGATAGGTTATGTTAACAAGGAAGTAACTGGAATTTCTTGCTTCTGAGAAGAAATCCAACTGGCAAAATTAAAGATAATAGAGCTCACGAGATTGAAATGACTTCTAACAAGCAGCATGGAAAGAAGGTAAAAGCGTTCTGTGGTAAGGGTTGGAATTTTTTAATAAACTCATTATTTCACATGCATCAGCTTTGGTGGCAAAAAAATGTAAGTGAACTAATTAATTTGTATAAAAGATAAAAATGGGCACATTTTTCTGTTTAGTGCTTCCAGCTGGACAACAGGTAAAAGATCTATGCATAAATTTGTACTGCATGAAAAATCACTTAACTGCATTTATTTTAATTCATATGCATATACATCTGTAAAGCGGCTGCTACAGACACACAAAAGAAACAATTATTTTCCTTGAAAGAGTGAATTAACACCATGGACAACTGTGGGTGGTCAGTTTAGAGTTAAGATTGATGTAAGTATGGGAATAAAATGCATTTTTCATACAGATTAACAGAAAGGTAGGTAAACTACACTTGATAAGATCCACTTAGAGGACACCACCAAAGTATTGAGATGAAAACCACAAGAGAATTGTGAAAAGTCTATTTTTTTTTTTTTTAATCCATCTGGTTTGTTTGTTTGTTTGTTTGTTTGTTTAACTGACATATTCTATACCCTTCTACACAACCAGTTCATCAGTTCATTGGTGGTATTGTATACTGTAAGAGCAGAGTCACATGGATTTGCCTGGGGCATCCCATCGCCACCTAGCAATCAACAGATCTGCAGTTCTAAAGAGATGTATGAGGATGATAAATTTATAGAGATGATACTATAGAGAAAACTAAAGAAGAAATAGACAAATACCGATCCAGGACTGTAGTTTCACTATTGGGTTTAGCTGAATCAGATCTACTCTGACACTAAAAAGAGAGGTTATTCTCTCACTTTACCCTTGATGATCATTTCCCATGAGACATTCCCTTCCTTTGACACACAGGAGGGTTGTGGGAGTCCGTGCTGGTATGGATTACTTTCCTGATTCTCCTCAAAATTAATCCATCGAAACATGAGTAGCTTTCTGTTGGACACATCTTTAATTTGGGGGGAAAACAAAAAAAAAAAAAAAAAAAAAAAGCATAGCAATGTACATAGCAATGTATTTCCTAACAGAGATCTAGATGCAGTAGGCTATAAATGATAAATATTAAACAACAGCTTCTATGGATTAATATACTTTTATGAATAGCAGTCTATAATATATCCCTGTGAACCTTGGATGATCTCAAAGAAGTTCTTAGCCTGTTGATAATTTGAACACATTTTACAGTGTTGGAGGAGTACTAAAGGAACAAGAAATGTGATTATTATGGCAATATTTAAAAGGGAAAATATAACCTGAATATAACTTGTAGGTGGAAGCCTGGAACTGATGCAGGGCACTACCACTAACAGCCCCTTGACAAAATCCAGTTTCAACAAATTCCTTCTAAAACTCAGCCGAAGAAAACATTTTAGAGCTCAACAGTTTTCTAAAGACATGGTGAAGGATGTAAGGTTTATCACTTCCTAGTGATTTGCATATTCATTCGAGCTATAGAAGATCTGATCCCTTGGGTCTTCTTTGTCTGAAGACATTTAAATTCAAGCCCCACATTCAGGAACAGTGCTATATCTTTGCTAACCAGTGACATCATAGAAAATGCAAATGCAACCTTGGGGCCAAAATTTGTGCTTTCCCAAACAGCTAAATGCTCCCAACAGTAAGCTAGAGCACTGTGCTCCATCCCACACTTTCTTCACCTAATAATTCTTGAATTCTTCCAGCATAGCATCACTACTTCAGCATGAAGTCAGAGTACTTGGGTCAAGTTCAATGGCTGCTGGCAAACCACAGGTCAGATCAAATGAAGATGTGGTTCCTTCTGACTTTCTTTGCATCTTAAATCTGGATGTCATCACTGTGGCAAAGCTTATCTCAAGTTTACTTGATAAATTTACCACCAACCTCAGACAGATATTGATAGGGCTAAGCACTGTGCTGTCCTATAGAATGCAGTCATCAGAAGAGAGGCTATTTACTTTGGCATATCTCAGAGAAGAGTACTACTAATGAGAGATTCAGTCCAATTCTGAGTCAGCGCTGCCAAGTCATATGGCAAGATTTGCCCATATTAAAGCAGGACACATATTCATAAGGTTAGTGTATGATATTAATCTATTCCAAAAGGTAGAAGGCCAACACTATTCTCTCACTGTCTTCACTATGTGTTGACATCTGGTTAATGGAACTAAAGAAATATTGTCTGTGTACAGATAAGCATAATTTATTTATTTATTTATTTATTTATTGAGGCACATGTGAATTGAGTTTAAACTCTCAAATGTCAGGACACCTGGAGTATGAACTGAAAATCTGATTTATTTCTTCTTGTACTCCTACATTAATATGTGCTCACCGTTAATCTGTTTCAAAGCCAAAACTGAAACTAAGGAAAAGTCCTTAAATATGCGTTGGATCAGTCAATATTAACGAGCAAGAATATTGATTAAGGAATTAATATAGTGATTTATCAGTGCTATATTGGATGGTTGTACCGGATGATCTTGGAGGTCTTTTCCAACCTTAATGATTCTGTGGTTCTATGATCTAGAGCAACACATAATATTGGTTAGCACATAAAAAATAAATATATATTATACACTAAAAGACTGATGGTGACTTACAGAGAATTTTGGGGAAAATACGTGATTTTCCAGTCCAGGTTTAGTTTATCATTAAAGTACACATTTTCTGTAGCATTATGCTCCAGAGAAAATCTTGAAGCGCTCACAAATCTGATTTGAATTTAAATATTTATATAAAAAAAAAAAAATCTATTGCAAGTTTGAAGTTGGTCTTAGTGTTCACATTCCCTGTTCATCACACTTCCACTTGGCTCACATTGCTATAAACAACATTAAAAAAAAATGTATATAATTAAGTAGCAATGAGATAGAGTCTTTGAATTCTCTTCACAGCTACTGCATTTTAACTTTAGAATGGTAAGGAAGTTCACAGAATTTCACTAGAAGGAAGTTACATGAGAGTTACATGAAATGAGAAAAAAAAACCTTGTTTGGACTGAAAAAGAGAATATATTCACTGATAATCTTATTTATTTATTTATTTATTTATTTTCAACTATCATGGTGATTTCTTATCACCATGTACATGAGGTGAAGATCAAATATTACAATTATTATTAAAGGTATTTTTTCAAACTTTTGATCTGATTCTAAAAATCACTTGTATGCTACACCTTGTGTGTCCCCTCACTGCAGAAAAAGTTACCTGCGCCAAAGGAAGGAATCTGCATCATTTTAATTCTTCTATTTGAACATATTTTCCTTGTGTGTCCTTTGGGTCATTGTCACACACTGCATCTGATTTTATGACTGTCAGATTCAGAGAAATGCACAGATTTCTTACTTGTTTACATGACTTCAGAACATGGATTCCAGAAAGTACTAAACATAGATAATTGAATATCTCTTTATGGGTAAATATTTCTTCTTGGGGTATTTTGGTTTTGTCACGAATACTATTTTCCTGAGAACAGAAATTTTAAAAATATATTTCTTTTTCATTCCATTCATGAAATCTCCCTCACCTCCTTTTTATTATCTTTTTGAAACTTACATTTTGACAAGTATTCCTTACAAGTTGCAGTAAAATTTGTACCATTAGCTACAGTCTGCATGGCATGTGACCTTTCAGAAAGAGACTGGAGCCCTTAATCTCTAGTCTCCCTAATTACCCTTCTTTTCACAAGAGTTGTTGCAGTTAGAAAGCATTTTGGCCTCTCTAGGTTATTTACTTCAATAAACTCAATGTCTTTTTTTTTTTTTTTTTTTTTTTTTCCTATAAACTAGGAGATATATAATCATGTTGACAAGTCACATTCTATAGTGGTTAAACATACAATCCTCTTTCTTACCTCAATCTAAAATACATCTCACTCTGACAGTAAGGAAGCAGTATTTTAACAGGTATATGTATACATGACCAACAGCTATAAATGGCAGAATAAATAAATAATTAAATAAATAAAGTCACTTAAACTATCATTCCTGGACACTTTATTGTAATATTACATTAATTATATGGCTTCTTATGCACAAATGGCACTTCATTATTTCACATTACAAAATGAAATTCAAACTGAAAAACTCAGTAACCCTCTTTGTGGACAATGTCTTACCTTCTCACTAGTTCAACCATCTGTTATTTTTTGTTGGCAGTGCTGCTGTTTTTTTTTGTTGTTGTTATTTTTTTTTATTATTATTATTTTTTTTGCATTTTACCATGCTGTTCCATGAAGATGATCAGAACTAAAGGCCTCCTCTTTTGATGCAGGAGGACATGATACCAGGATACAAAATGACTGCTTGTCCATTATGACAACTAGAGAAATGGACATAAGCAAAATGTTTAATGAAACTCCTCATCAGGCTATTTCAGACCTTTATCTTCCCCATCTCCCACTCTTCTGTCTAGTTCTGCCTCTGAGTGGAAACAGCACTGCTAATAATTATGCTAAAAAACTGTGTATTTTATTAATTTCCTTTAATTTAATGCTGCCTCACAAATTTCTACTCAGTCGGGCAAGTAATTTTTTGTTTTGGCAGGTCAGTAAGATATCATTAATTTTTCATTGTCATCAATCACCATGGTAAAGACCGTCTGAGAAGGTTTTGTGCTTTGACTGTTAATTTGTCATGACAATTTGCAAGGCTGTTTTAATGCCTTCTCTTAACAGATTGAAAATGTCTTATTTACTTCAATGAGTTTTGCCAGTGAGACACTGTGGTTTTATACAAAATGAATTGTTAATTGCTCCCCAATGCCTAGGTAGACACCTGCTTTTCTATTAAAACACAAATCAAACTGCATATGTGGTGAGTGCTAAAATTAACTCAATTGTACAGGCAAAGAAGAGACTTAAGGTCTTCTAATTTGCAATACAGTCAATGCTATTTGTGACATATTTTTTTTCTTCTGATTTTCAGTTAAGTATAATTTTTAGAATATATATGAAAAATAAAACAAATTGGAGCTAGCTACTTGTTCCTTTCCTGGCTGATATTATTATATTAAATCTATATTTATGTATATATCTGGATTGCTCTAAACAGTAGGTGCTTCATAAATCCTTTGTAAAGCTGGTGAATTAACCTTTCAATGACAATCTTTTAAGCTTAACTACTCAGCTCTTTATAACCTATTTAATACTGACAGGTGATAGAGAAAGCAATAAAGAAGATTTAAACATCTACATTAGCCATCTTCGAGGCCCCATGGTCCAGTCTCTGATCATGTGGCAGTATTTGTTTTCTGTATATACTGTATGCAATTCTCATAACATTAATATTTCCTCACAGTGAGGTTGTGTGACTATAGAATGGAAAGGAATTGTCCACAGCTGATTTCGCTAGGTCACCAATACATCTGCAGCTGTTATAAGACCATAATTAGTGAAATTAATTAGCCTTAGGAAACTAAACCATGTGACCTGTACTTTAATACACATACTCGTTGCTATGGTAGCCCAAATAGAAGTATCTCTTAAGCTGTTAGGGCCCTTGGTTTCCTTTCATAATGGACAGCTACAAGGTGTGAGGCTGTAGATAAAGTAAATCCATTTGTTAGACACGGTAAACTGCAATAAATAATAAATTAAATGACACTGGTACCTGGAAGGATCATATGATAGAAATCTAAACCTAGCATTTACACTTCGTAGATGAAAAGCTTGAGTAGTTTTAAACTTCAAACATTGTCATAATTTCATGGCACTGATCAGGAAGAGTAGTAACAAAGTGAATGTCAGGGTAATTTTTTTTTTTTTCTTTTACTATGTCGATTTCTTTGCCTGTATTATAAATCTTTCTAAGCTCAAGCAAATAAGTTTTTGTTCAAACTTGTCAGAAAGAACTTTTATTTTAGATTTATACTTTTTTAAACTGTCCACCATTTTCAGAATATTCCCATATATCATACTCTTTTTTTTATTATTATTATTATTTTTAAACTTCAGTAGTTTGAAAAATCTTTTATAAAAGACAGAGATGGAGGAGGATTTAGGTACAGTAAGTACCTAAACTATACATAATTTAGTACCTAACTATATATAGTTAGTATCTAACTATACATTGAAAAAATAAAAAAAAAATACCAGGCCAAAGCTTGAGGTCTCATGACATACAACTTTTGGAGTACTCGTTATATAATTAGTGAAATGTAACTGTGGATTATATTTAACTCCTGCAGTATAGAGCTGTGTAGGTCCCCAAAGACATCACTGAGGTACATGGCAAAGTTTTTACTGAGATCTTACACAACACATACCTTTCTTCTGTGGTTTAGTGAAAGCGTTTATCTCCTTTCTGTAATTACCAGAAAGAAAAGGTGACTTAGATACCCACCCTCTTCATACAGGTTTAATATCAATAAAAAATATATATATATATCCTGAAGACTGAAAATAACTATATTGCTAGAAGTCTTTAAGTGGTCAGAAAGAATTTTGATAAACTGAAAAGCAGTCAGTTTCTTATATATATAATAAACATTATGCTATTATTAAAATTACAGATTCTAAAATATTTGGCCATTTAGAAATTTTACACATATTCCATGCAAAGATAAATATGATTAAACTTTTGAAATCATATCTAAATTAAACTTCAGTGATAAAGGATTGGGAATAATTCATTTAGACTAGCACAGCAGGCCTTGAGTATCACTTGTGTGTGTCCATGCCCATGTGCTTGCAGGGTGGCTGCCGAGCTCCTCTGTGAGGGGAGGCTGGGGCTGCTCCATGCCCTACACAGCTGGTTTTAGCCAGCTTCAACAGCCCCAACACAGAGCATGGCTGGGCCCAGCAGCCAATGTGGTGGTACCCTGTCAGGAAATGTGTTTAAGAAAGGGTGGTACACCACAAATGCTGTAAGTAGTGTGGCAAAAAGTGTGAAAAACAGCCCTGTGACCACCCATGTCAGATGAAAAGGAGGAAAATAGTATGTTCTCCTTCTGTATAAGGACCTGAAGTCTGTGGACAATATCAAATTGGGTGGAGCTGTTGACTACATTGATGGTGTAGAGGTCTTGCAGAGAAATCAGACAAATTAGAGAGCTGGACAATCACCAACTATATGAAGTTTAACAAGAGCAAGTGCCAGATTCTGCATATGGGAAGAGGCAACCCAGGTTATAGGTATAGGCTGGGGGACAAGATGCTGGAGAGCAGCCCTGTATAAAGGGATCTGGGGGTTTTGATCAACAGCAAGCTGAATATGAGCTAGCAGTGTGCCCTGGCATCCAGGAGGGCAAACAGTATACCGGGGTTCATCAAGAACAAATATCAAGAAGAATATTCCTTACACCATCAGGACAAATATTCCTTTGGTCAGTTTAGATCAGGTATCCTGGCTATGTCTCCTCCTTGCCTCTCACCCACACTGAGCCAATTTGCTTTGAAGAGGGTGGGGAGGGAAGGTATTGGAGAGACAACCTTGATGTTGTGCCTGTACTGCCAATACTGCAACAGCCAATAATTATGATATCTCTGCTGTTCTAGCTACAACTGAAAAGTACAGCTGCTGTGGGGAAATTTTACTCCATCCCAGCCGGACCCAGTGCAATGTAAAGGAGTCTGGAAGGCAGTACAAGAAAAGATCTAGCCTATCCACTTCCACCAAGACAGAATCACCTTAATCTGTGCCATTTTTTTTCTGATGTTTAGTTTATCCTTTAAAAAAATCTCAAATGTCATTCCTAGAGCATTTTTTTTAGCATTTAAATACCTTCACCATCAGATATCTTGGCTCTTCAGTTCCTAAAAGGTTCTGGTAGCAAGCCAACGCAGGTACATTAGTTTCAAACACTCCCATTCCTAGGAATGGTGGTGTAAGTGAAGCTAAGTCTGTCTCTAAGATGCTTGTTTTGCAGTCTGGCATCCTAGTTTAGAATAAATCACTGCAGATAAGATTTAGCTACCACGATATCTTAATATTGTTATTTTTTCACTACTTGGGAAGAGTTCATCCCTACATGTCCTCCACATCGCTCCAGAAGAAACTACCACCTCTCCTAGACCTCATTTTCCCTTTAGATTTGTTTCCAATGAGAATAAAACTGTCATATATTTGGGTGCACTAAAGTCTGTTTTACTGGATTAAGTATACTCCACTAAAATCAACAGTTATTCCAATGTAGTGAGAACTGTTGGATTTGGTTATGTTGCTTTCTCAGAAAAGATCAAGGTAAAGTCCATCAGCTTCTTCTCTGTAGTGATTCAGCTATGTGAATGAATAAAAAGTTTCATATCTGTAATATTCCTAATATATTGCAAAGAATACTCTCAATATGAAAATACCTTGACTTATTTTATTTTATTTTATTATTTTATTTTATTTTATTTTACCCCTGTTATCCTTATCCAGAAATGTAATGCAGAAATGTTTTCTGGAATCTGTCTTCTACTACATGCTTGACCCTAAGCTGAATGTTTTTTCTTGACCTTTTATTCTTTCTCCTTCCTAAGTAATGTATATTCTCCAATTTCATGTGAAATTTCATATGAAATACCTCTCTAAGTCTCTTATATACCAGTAAAATCACAGCTTTGTCTTCAACTCCTGTTTATTGCTATATTTGTGACATTATTATTCTGACCAAAATTTTTGGTGGTTTGATTCACTATGTTTCTTGTTCTCTATCTTAAGATCCTATTAAGATTAACTGTCCCTACTGCATCATTGATTTAGCAAATATAATAATAAAAATTTGGAAGTATATAATATAATTTAGCAAGTCCTGCTTAGTCATAGTCAGGTGAAAGGAAGAAAATCCTATTCTTACTTTCATTTTCTTTCTCTCTTTCTCTCTCTTTCTCTCTCTTTTTCTTTCTTTCTTTCCTTCTTTCTTTCTTTCTTTCTTTCTTTCTTTCTTTCTTTCCCTCTTTCTTTCTTTCTTTCTTTTGGGTGGGGGAATAAAATTGTATATTTTTTGAAATTTCAAACATCCAAACTAATTGATACTGAGATTTTGTTTACTCACCAATGTAAGATAAACCTTGACACCTCTGCCTTATGAACAGAACACAATCTGTGAACACTTATTTCTATTCAAATACTTATGTTCACACTCTATTATTATATAGGTCAAAAAAAAGTGTCTTTGCAGTCACCCAGGAATGACATTTACCTCTTCTATAAATGGAGATCTAGGATACTCATAGCCTAAGTGCAATGTACTTGTCTTCAAAGTCTTCAATGGGACTATGGAAGGACTGCCATCCTAACTTTTATCTGGAAAGTTACAGCACAGAGGCAAAGTGCAACCAGGTAAAGGTATCTTTAAGGTAGTGCCCTTGTAAAGATGGGCTGGGCACTAGTTAACCAAACACATTTTGCAGAGTGCCTGAGAGATTCAGCATTTCAGAATGGAGTCTGTAAGCTGAGCTAGGAACTTGCCAAAATTCCTAAAGGTTATAAAAATGGAAGTATCTTCCTTACTTTTCCTCTCAGAAATGTAGAGAATCATCTCTATCCCCACCAAAAATCTTTCTGTTAGATTATGTGGTTAGAGGTGTATCTTTGTGAACATCAGAGGGTGATCAGAGGAACAATGAGAGGTGGGGGAACCCCAAGAACCTCATCAGAAACCCCTGACCTGGAACCTCCCAAGGCTACTCCAGGAGGTTGATCAGCTCCATGCCACACTTGGTGTTACACCCAACCAAAACAAATCAATGGGAGAGGTTTTCCCTGGACTTAAAACACGGGTGAGACTACTGTATATGTGTGTGGGATTCATTGTGGGATGTGGTGGAAGAGCATTTTGGGATTGTTTAGGACTGACTGTAGCATATTTGGGGAAAAAAAAATAAATTAAAAAATAAAAAAAACCCAGCCACAGACAGGTTGAGAGCTTGTAGGTGAGCGTTAAAAACTGCACCAATAAAGGACAGCTTGTGGTTGGGGTCTACTACAAGCCACCCAATCAAGGAGAGCCTGTGGATGAGTTTTTTTTTTGCCTCAACTACAAGAAGCATTGTGCTCGCACACCCTCATCTTGATGGGGGACTTCAATCAGCCAGATGTCTGCTGGGAAAACTACATAGCAGGCTGTGAGCAATCCAGACATTTTCTAGAATGCATTGAGGATAACTTCCAGGTCCAGGTATTAGACAAACCAATCAGAGGAAAAACATTACTGGATCTGGTGCTCACCAACATGGAAAGCTCATTAAAGAGGTCAAGATTGGAGGCAGTCTGGGCTGAGATGATCACGCCCTGGTTGAGTTTGTGATCTCGAGGCATACGGGCCTGGTAAAGAGCAAAGTCAAGACTCAACTTCTGAAGAGCAAACTTCAAGCTATTTAAAGACCTCCCTGGAACAACATCCTTAGGGACAAAGGAGCTGAGAAGAGCTGGCAGCTCTTTAAGGATGTTTTCCTTAGAGTGTAAGAACTCTTGTGTAAAAAAGTGGGCAGGGAGGGCAGACAACTGGGATGGCTGAGCAAGGACCTGTTGGTCAAACTGAGGTACAAGGAGGAAATGTACAGACAGTGGAAGCAGGGAAGAGAAAAAGGACACAGTCTGGATGTGAATGGCTGGGATAAGGAAAGCCAAGGCATGGATGGAACTGAGCTTGGCAAGGGAGGCAAAGAATAACAGGAAGGGTTTTCTATAGGTACATTGCTCAGAAAAGAAAGGCCAAGGAAAGTTTACCTTCTCTGATGGATAAGAAGGGTGAACTGGTAACAACAGGCATGGAGAAAGCTGAGGTACTCAACAACTTCTTTGCCTCTGTCTTCACTGACAGACAGGCTTCCCAAGTCTTTTGTTTTCAAAATCACCCTCAGCAAATTTACAGATGACACCAAGCTGAGTGGTGCAGTTGATACAAGAGAAGGAAGGGATCTCATCCAAGGTGACCTTGAAAATCTTGAGAAGTGGGACCATGTTAACATGATGAAGTTCAACAAGTCAAAGAGCAGTGTGCTGCACCTGGGTCAGCACAATCCCAGACATGAGTACAGACTGGGAGAATAACTCATTAAGAACAGCTCTGCAACAAAAGACTTGAGGGTTCTGGTGGATGAAAAGCTAAACATGAGGCAGCAGTGTGCACTTGCAGCCCAGAAGGCCAGCTGCATCCTGGGCTACATCAAAAGAGGAGTGGCCAGGAGGTGGAGGGAGGTTATTGTTCCCCTCTACTCTGCCCTTGTGAGGTCCCACTTGGAGTACTGCATCAAGAGCCCCTGGCACCAGAAGGAGGTGGAGCTGTTAGAACAGGTCCAGAGGAGGGTCACAAAGATGATCAAGGGGCTGGAGTACCTCTCCTATGAAGAAAGTCTGAGAGAGCTGGGGCTGTTCAGCCTACAGAAGAGCAGGCTCTGGGATGACTTCATTGTAACCTTTCAGTACTTAACAGGAACTTACAAAAAACATGGAGAGCAACTCTTAGCTCAATTGGATAATGACAGGACAAGGAGGAATGGTTTTAAATGGAAAGAGGAGAGATTTAGATTGAATGTTAGGAAGAAGTTCTTTACTCAGAGGGTGGTGAAGCACTGGAACAGTATGCCCAGTGAGGCTGTTGATGCCTGGAAGTGTTGATCCCTGGAGGTGTTCAACACTGGGTTACATGTGTCCCTCAGCAACCTGATCTTGTGGGTGACACCTCTGCATATGGCAGGGCGGTTGGAACTAGGTGATCTGTGAGGTCCCTTCCAACCCAAACCATTCTACGGTTTGTTGATTCTATGATTCTATGACCCACAGACAGGAACAGCATAAGGATGTTGGCACTGTGTTAATGTGATTTCTGTCCAAGTCATGCTGTGTAGGATCATGTGACCAGCTGTCTGTACATGTACACATATACGTTTGGTGTGTTAGTGTGTGTGATTGCCTCCTGGGATTTCAGGATCAGCCTCACTGCTGGTTGGACCTGGGAATGTGGAGCTGTGGCAGCATTACCTCCATTCTGTACACAACTCTTTTTTTTTGTTGTTGTTTTGTTTTCTTTTCTTTTCTTTTTTTGTTTTTCCTACAGATAATTATTTACTTCCTTTTCAGTATAACTCTTTTTCCAGACAGTGGTTGTAATACTGCCTATAATCAGTGTGAAAATAAAAGATCTTAAGCAGAAAAATGAGGAGAGAAACACTGCTCTTGTACATTTCTAAAATTTATAATTCTCCATATAAATAGTCTAATTCAGGAATAATGCTAGAAAGATCCACAGAGGTTAGATGATGAAGTAACAACGTCATGAAAAAAGCAGAGAAAATGAGAATTTTTACCATGTATTTCTCCTATTGCTAATCACTAATACTGCTTCATAAAACAATGCTTTTTCATTGTGTTTTGACAAAGTTAAATCCAGAACTTGCTTTCTCTAACTGTATAAAAATATTCACCTGCATCTCAGTAGTAACATTACATGATCACAGTCCTGTTGATAAATTTGAAGAAAATGAGTTCGTCGTCTGAGATTAAGTACATTTTTGAGGGAAACAAAACAAAACAAAACAAAAAATATATGTATAAAAAAAAACACATTCACATATGGGTAAATAAAAATGCACCTGTGAAAACTACTATTCGTAGAATAAAAAGAAAAGTGCTGCTAAAAAAGCGTCAGTCACTAACTCTTAGCTTCAAGGGTTCAAAAATATAATTTCAGGGATGTTTTCCCTTTATGAAAATTTCCATTGCTTTGAATAGCAATTTTTCCTGAATAAGGACAGGCAAAGAGATAAGAGATAAGATTCTTAAAGCTGAATGAGGCTGTCACACTCAACAATATTTTTTTACCTGCAGGGCTAAGATTTTGACTGTTTTGTTTTAATGACAATGGCTTATTTTTAAAGTCTAGTTTTCTCTTCCCATATCATGGCTTAAGCTATTCAAGACTCATCTTCCACTTCTTATCTCGTACGTACAAGTGAAATAAACTGATTAGCAGAGGTAAATAAAGAATTTCAAAGAGAGCAAGTGCCTTACTAGCAGAAGTTACCAATTTCTATTAAAGTAAATGTATCTACATGGCTGCTTAAATGCATATAGCCAGGAATGTGCATGATGGTCATTTGTTGAGCTCACAGAATCAATTGATAATAATTATAGTATCAACACAGTTCTTTTCATATTTGAAATGGTTTCCAAACACAGTCTAATTAGAAAAACCTAATGTCAATTTAATTAGTCAGTCCATAGTGTGTGATTAATAAGTGTTTTACAAATATTTCAAGTGCTGCAAAAAGGTACAGGAACATCAACATTGGGACTACAAGGGTAAGGCTTAGTTGTTTCCCTCCCTGTCCTGCCTCCCTGATTGTAACAAGTTAATACAGCCCATTTAGAAATGAAACTGATCTGCTTTTGAACCTTGACGAGCCTCATATAACCATCAGGCACTTCCTGGCAGCTCTCCAGGATTAAACTAATGTGTCTAGCTCCACATTTAGAGCTCTCCAATAGATTCCCAAAGACATCTGTCATGATTGTAACTGGCTGTACTTGTTGGTAACCTACCTCTAGTTCACCTTCACCTCTATATCCTGCCAAGTGTTTAACCTACTACCATTATTTAATAATACATAGGACTCCAGGCATAGACCGGGATCACATTGTGTCAGGCTCTTTTAAGTCTATGCTAAGCTACCCTGTATAATAAATAGAATAGGAAAAATTATAATTTCTTATTCAGCATGTACACTATTGTTATAATGATCCCTAGTTCCATTTGTAATATTATTACCACATTGTAAACAATTCATAAAAAGAAAAAGAATGTGTCTATTAAAGGTTTTTATTTTTTTTAATAAGCATAAAGATATTACCAAGTCATTAAGAAAAAACATTGTGTTTTATTGTCAAGATTATAGGAAAAATGTCAAAAAGAAAATGGCAAAATGGCCCTATTTCAATATATGGAAATAAAAATAATTACAAAAAAGAAATAACTACAAACATTTTTTTAATACCTCAAGACTGCTTTAAATTGATTTAATCTGTAGAAATCTGAGGGCTTGGAGGGACTATTGGGCAACAGGTAAAAATCACTGAAAGGTGATGTTCTTCAGTTTTGTCCATCAATTCACAAAAACTATTGCAAAGCAAAGTCAAGTCTTTTGCTGCTTTGCATAATATGAACTAAGTTTCCATTTGGGCTGAAAGAAGGGAAGATTTAAGATACTCCCTTGGCATTGCAAGCTGCCACATTTGAAGTAAATCTTAAAGGCAAGGTAAACAGAGGTATCAGAGGCCATAATTTGAAATTTGCATGTATCATGAAGGTTTTTATAAATAGAGACATATGAAACTTCAGCTGCAAACTTTTCCTCCCTGAAGAGTAAGAGGATGTAGAGTTAAAGAGGAAATACTGAAGCTGGAAATACTGAAGTTGATTATTCAATATTTTATAGCCTACAACCAGAATGATATGGAGAAAGCCTCTTTGACAGCATCTGGGTAAAGGATGCTATTGATGAGCATTGTGCTGTTCTGGACCCCATAATAGAGGCATAAATTGGTGTTAATGAGAGGTGACATTAAATATTATGTAAATTAGACATCATGTCAACAAATGTATGATACTTTAAACATGGCTAGAACAGCTTTCACATTACTCTGTTATACGTACAGTGTCCAGACAAGATGTGTATATTTTTCTGGAATGGAACAGCTCAATGAGGATTAGGCACCACAGCTCTAGAGTAAGTGCAGCAGCAGTAGTGTGACACTGTCCTAGCAGGCTTACCCCATGCTTGCAAATCTATACTGCTTCTGATTTTGGAAGTTGTCTGGTATTCCTTCAACATGGCCAAGTTTATACAGTAGCACTACCAAAGCAGACAAAAGACTAACCTGACCTGAGATGTCAGCAAATAGTAAAACTGTCTGGATTTATTTTGTATTTTATTTTATTTTATTTTATTTTATTTTATTTTATTTTATTTTA
>CM021697.1:19732305-19795257 GCA_011074415.1 Stictonetta naevosa | reverse complement strand
GTCCTTCCGTCCTTCCGTCCTTCCGTCCTTCCTTCTTCCTTTCTTTCCCGTATTTAAAGGAAATCAGTGTTTTTTTAATCCTTCTTTAGCTTTAGTTCTTAGTAGTTTTCAAATCTTGGATAGTTCTTAGTCACTTGTGAATCAGATTTTTTTTTTTTTTTTGGGGGGGGGGGGTTGTGTGCAGTAATTTCTCAACATTAGCTAACAGTAATGGCTTCTGAGAAAGTTTCTGCTGTACAGAATACTTTAATAATTTTCTCAGAAACTCATATCTACTTTCTACTGACATAAATATTATTCTTAAAAAAATGATAGTTTCTAATTAGAATGCATTCACAAAATATCACTGTCTTTGGTACTATATGACACTTCTGTTTGCATCATCAGCTGACATGTTAAGGTTAGTTTGAAGAGTAAAGTTACCTTCTCTTTTCTGAAAGATGTTTAGTCCATGTCAGATTTGAAGTGCACGAGCAGAATAGCACTATCTACTTGATAGACAGAAAACTTCAGATGAGTATTTCAAGTAATTTTTGCCAAGATTATCTTACATCACCACCACCCTTCCCCAGCAAGAAAGCTGAGGAACACATATAGTCTTATTTTCTACAGGTGCTGAAGCTCCATCATGGAAAATGAAATTACGATGTCTTTATTTATATCAAATTAAGTCTTTTATTTATTTTTTATTTATAATATACCTGATGATGGCTGTGTTTTTGTTTTTCGAGCTGTTTGAATCCTAAAGATCATATATGCAGTGGCCAAATGTTTTATTCTGGTCAAGAAAAAATCAATACTTCCAAATGTGAGGTATGATATACATACAGAAAGTAAAATACAGAGGTCTAACAAAGATCTTCTTTTATCCATGGAGATCTTATTTTTAAATAATTGAGCTGTTACAAGATATTATGAAAGGCATGAGCTTGCAATTTAGCAATGCACTGTAAATCACAGTTTGAGTGCTTTGGAATTTCAGCTGATGATCCACAATTCATGAGCTATTTGTTTCATCTGTTTCAGATGTTCATCTCTTGTTGTATCAGTTCAGGAGTGCCATGATGTGCCATGATAAAACATTGTCAAATGGTTTGTGGAAAGAGCCATAAAAATGGCAAAAAAAAATCTGATTAAGTGTTCAAAAAGATCCCAGCTTGTACAGTTGCTCTGTTTCTTTCTCATATATTTTCAGAGTCTAGTATTCTATTATATACAAAACCGTATTTCATTGGGTGGTTATTTTTTCAAGAAAGGATGCCAACATTGCTCTTATATAGTATTTTATTTTATTTTATTTTATTTTATTTTATTTTATTTTATTTTATTTTATTTTATTTTATTTTTTTCACTGTAAATTTAAGTGACCTGAATTATATGTGACAGAATATAGAACTAGGTTATAGTAGAGCAGGTAATATGACAGGAGAAGAAAGATCAGCACAAGCAGAAGGAAATACAGATTTCATATTCAAAGTCACATACGCTCAAGATATGCTCATGTATCTCCCAAGCACAGGTGAAGCAGAAGACATAGACAAACACTGGAAAGATGATGACTGGTATTTCCTTGAAGTTAACAAGTAGTCACTGGTAAAGTTAATTTTTGTAATGCAAATAGAGTTGGAAACAAATGACCATAAAAGATGTTCTCCAAATGAGTTAGTAGGCCTGTAAAGAAAGAATAACTCTTTGGAAAGAAAGCAATGCAACATGATGTGAAAAGCATGGTTGTTTAATAACAGTGTCATAGATAAACTTCAAAAGAGGCAAAAGTAATCTTCTATGTACCAGGAGAGTTTAATTTACCTATTTCAGTTTCCAATATGCTAGATTCATTACATTTGTTGTATCACTTTGTGTGATTTTACATTTTTCTGATGTTTCATTTGCATTAGGTGTCTTTTAAAGAGAATTATGTGATAGTTTAGGTTTCACAGAGCTCATTATATAAGATAGGAGTAAACTCATATCTTGCCATAAGATGTGTCCACAGTGATAAATTAGCTGACCCGAGTTTCTTTGTTATCTGCCCTGATGAAAGAGCAGAAAATTTTAAATAAGTAGATAAGCTGTCGTTCCTTTATTGCAGCTGTCCTAAAATATGACCCAGAATGTTTCTTCCCCAATTCAAAAGTAAGATTGTTTGATCAGAAGAGATATAAACTACATCTACTTAGAATGTTGGCAATAGAAATAAGTTATTGATATCCATATTTGCTAATTTCATCTTTTACTTTCCATTGTCTCCTATAACATTATCATTGATAAACAGAAAAATGTAGAGTGAAGTAGACTGAAAACTGGCTGAATTGCCAGACCCAAATTATTGTGATATGCACAATGTCCAGCTGGAGGCCCATCAAACTAACTGCAGAAATGAATACTGGGACTGGAGTGTCTTCACTAATGATTTCAATGAAGAGGAAGAGTGCACCCTCAGCAAGTTTGCAGATGATACAAAACAAATAGAAATGGTTTGTTCAAAAAAGGATAATGGTATCTTGGTCTGCATTAGGCAAATTGTTGCTGGAAGGTGGTCCTTCCCCTCTACTTGGAACTGGTGAGGAACATGGAGCACTGTGTCCAATTCTGATCTCCCCAGTACAAGAAAGAAATGGAGCAACAAGAGTCCAACAAATGTCCGCTAAAGCACATGGAGGAGAAGAAACTGATCAGGAGTAGTCAACATGGGTTCGCCAAGGGGAAACCATATGTGACCAACCCGACAGCTTTCTGTGATGGAATGACTAGCTGAGTGGATGAGGGGGAAGCAGTGGATGTTGTCCACCTTGATTTTAACACTGTCTCCCATAACATCCTCATAGGCAATGTCAGGAAGTGTGGGATAGATGAGTGTACAGTGTGGTGGTTTAAGAACTGGCTGAATAGCAGAACTCAGAGGGTTGTGATCAGTGGCACTGGGTCTAGTTTGAGGCCTGTAGCTAGTGGTGTCCCCCAGGGGTCTGTACTGGGTCCAGTCCTGTTCAACCTATTCGTCAGTGACCTGGATGATTGAATAGAGTGCACCCTCAGCAAGTTTGTGGATGACACAAAGCTTGGAGGAGTGGCTGATACCCCAGAGGGCTGTGCTGCCATTCAGAGGGACCTGGACAGACTGGAGCATTGGGCAGTGAGGAACCTCATGATGTTCAACAAAGGCAAATGCAGAGTCCTTCACCTAGAGTGGAATAACCTTATGCACCAGTACAGGCTGGGAGCTGACCTGCTGGAAAGCAGCCCTGTTGAGAAGGATCTGGGAGTCCTGGTGAGAGCAGGTTAACCATGAGCCAGCATTTTGCCCTTGTGGCCAACAGGGCCAATGGTATCTTGGTGTGCCTTTGGAAGAGTGTTGATGTCAGGCTGAGGGAGGTGATCCTGCCCCTCTACTCAGCCCTGGTGAGGCCTCACCTGGAGTATTCTGTCCAGTTCTGGGCTCCTCAGTACCAGAGGGCCATGGAGCTCCTAGAGTCCAGCAGAGGGCTGCAAAGATGATTGGGGGTCTGGAGCAACTGTCATATGAGGAAAGGCTGTGAGAGCTGGGCCTGCTTAGCTTGAAGAAAAGACTGAGATGGGATCTGATCAATGTGTACAAATGTCTGAAGGGAGGGTGTCAAGAGGATGGAGCCAGTCTCTTTTCAGTGGTGCCCTGTAACATGACAAGAAGTAACGGGTACAAGCTGAAATAAAGGAAGTTCCATCTGAACATGCTCTAGGTGACCCTGCTTGGCAGGGGAGTTGGTTAGATGATCTCCAGAGGTCCCTTTCAACCTCAATCATTCTACAATTCTGTAAAATAATGAAGGGAGTGGGGCATCTCTCCTATGTGGGAAGGCTAAGATAGCTGGGACTGTTTAGTTTACAGAACAGAAGGCTCAGGGGGAATCTCAGTAGTGTGTACAAACAAATGTTTTGGGGGAAGAGTAAATAAAACAGATTCTTTGCAGTGGTGTCCAGTGGTGGACAAAAGGCAATGAGCACAAGCTGAAATACAGGAAATTTAAACATAAGAAACATGCTTGCTCTGAAAGTCATCAAACACTGGGCCAGTTTATGCAGAGAATTGATGGAGTATTCATCCTTAGAGACGTTCAAGAGCAGACTGGACACGGTTCTCAGAAGCCTGTTGTAGTTCCTGCTTGGAGCAAGTCGGTTAGATTGGAGACCTCCAGAGGTCCCTGCTATCCTCATCAATTCTGTGGTTCTGTGATTGTGTGAAATTGTTACTTTGGTTAGTTTTTCTCTGATCCTGTAACCTGGGATAATTTCAAGACTGTGGTCTTTATTGTCTTTGCAGCAAAGGTCTTTCCAAAACCCTGTTATGAGGGTCTTATTGCTAAGTATAATTCAAGAATAAACCTTTCTATTAAAGTAAATGGAGATTACTATGTGGTAGGAACCATGAGGTTCAAACAAACACCAGGTGGGACAAGTGAATGGAAGAAGATGAAAATAATCTTTCTCATATAGGATTGTGTAAAGCATTCAAACATCTGAAGAACATCAAAACCTATTTAATAGACTAGATCTGAATAACCATTTCCACAATCATATCGTGTTTGTTCATATGTTTCTTATTCTTTGGTAAAAAGAAGCCTGTATTGGGACACTTGTGCAGACTAGCTGGCTGGATCTGTCAGAGCAGCAGGTCTCCCTGTTGCTCAGGCAGTATGGAAAATCTGACTGGCTACCAGCTGGTAGTTTGTGCACAAACCGAATTGATGTATTTTTTGCACAGTTAAGCCACTGCCATCATGTATAGGTCTGCACTAATTTACTTTAGTATCACACATCTTATTTCAAATGTCTTCTACCTGTAGATACCTTTAAAACCAGAGTTAATGAAATTCCCTAAAGAAGACTATTCATATTTTAAAACATACAGACATGCTTGAGTCAGGGTCCAAATGTTTCTTCTATTTCTCCTTAGATTGTTTTTGGATCAAATCAAATCATATTCTCATGAGCCTCATGAGTAATCATATAATCATGAATCATGCATTCAACAAAACAGGACAAATCATCAGCTTTATTTGTTATGCAGATAGATCATCTGACTAGCTCTAGATGTTTCTGAATGAATTATTGATTCTTGCCCCCTAGCCAGTGTTGTTGCTTAGTATACATTTTTGGCCTCTACAGTCCTTTTTTAACTAGATGATAAAAGCCATTCTACCTCATCTTTTCTTATGGGTAGAACTACAACTTCAAAAATATTAAGGGACTTGATGCTTCTTGAATTTAAACCACTGGAAATAAATATGGCAAACAGCAATGACACATGAGGTTTGGCAGATGGGGACATTTTAGATGGATGCCTCCTTTTTTGAGACTTCACAGAATTTATCTGCCACTTTTTACAATGAGGCAAAGCCAGTGCATTTACTATTTTGATTTAGAAATGCCACAGACACCAGCACAGAAATCAATACTGCTCTGCGCAGATTTTTCTCTGGTTCTGTATTTGCACCAGCCCTCTGCCTACTCCTCAAAAAGATAGCAACCCCCAGACTCAATTTGACTACCAAATCTTGTAAATCCAGATTTATTTTCTTTTACTTTTACAAAATTTTTTTTTTTTTTTTTTTTTTTTTTTTCCTATCATATCAGTCCTCTGTGGGCTTAGAGTTTTCAGGTCACTGCTTTACATTTTGAGCTTGAAGAGAATCCTTTGGCCCACGTCGTGTAGTTTTCCACATCCTCAGATGGATTATCCAGAACTGATCAGGGTTTCTTTGTAAACTGCACTATTTCTTCTAATCACTTTAAAGCTTGCTTAACATTATCATATTTTATTTATAGATATAACTTTATGCCTGACTACACTTGTCTTCAAAAGCCATGGCAACTGTTTCAATATTCCATACAAAAGAATAACCAAAAGAGGCAAAGAGACCATGCTGTATTCAGAGCAGCCTTTTTTTTTTTTTTTTTTTTCCTGTTAAGTGCCATGTGAACAGCTAAACTATTGTGAAATGTTAACTACTGAGACTACTGCAAAAATGGTTGATGCTTTTTTTTTTTTTTTTTTTTTTCTTGATGTACCATTTACCTTTGGACAACAAAGTCTGACAATTTGGATTTATCAGGGGCACTCAAAGTAGAACAGCTCTGTGTCACTGTGTCTTCCTGCCACCAAAGGAGCTGGACATAGAAGAAACCACAGTTTCCAGGGCATTGTGACCATAATCGAGGCTGGCAAATAGCCACTGGGAAACAAGACTAACAGGTCTTTTATTAGTAATGCAACATAACAGAGATCTATCCTTAGTGAAACAGCAGCTTTGCTGATATATTGTGCTACTGCTGTGTAAATAATTTAAAAATCAGGGAAAAAAAAAAGGTAAATATTATTATTGTCTTTCTTTTTCTTTCTGTACAGCCATGTTAATTATTGATTGTCTGTTGACCTCGCTTGTAAAAAAATAAATAAATCATTTGACCCAGTTGCAGGTGTTTCAACTTCAGTCTCAGAGAAAGCTGCTAGTCTCTGCAATAATATGTGTGCTGTCAGCTCCTCCTACTCTGTCCATGACTGAGGTTACTCTTGTGGTAAATATCTCTTCAGTGTGACTGGCTGCACTCTGCTAATTTACAGTGAATCACTTTGTTACACTCTCAATTGTATAAACTCTGAGGCGCTGTCAGACTGCAGCAGTCAGTAGGTACAAAGCTATGCAGGAAGTGTGGCTCATAACATGTAGGGGGAGCACTTAGGCTTAAGATGCTAATTTTTGCAAAATGTTAGCTGCTGACTCAGAGGCTAACAACACCTACACAGTTTCATTTTTCACAGCTTTACAATTCCCCCTCTGGTACACTCACATATTTTTTAAATAACTTTTTTTTTTTTTTTTTCAGCAATTTTATTGCTCACAATAATATGCTTATGCTTCACTATGACTTCTTAAACAGTTTTTTTTTTTTTTTTTTTTACTAAACTGTTAATCAAAATATTAATACATGGAGAATTTATGTGATTCAGCTGCTTGGAAGGATGCCATGATGAATTGTAAAATGTGTGAGTGAAAATAGTGATGAGTGACAAATGCCTTGGTGTATCAACTATATTGAGGATTGCACTGATTAGCAAGCATATCATATACCCTGGACTGTTATTTTTCAAGCATGGCGCATCTAGGTTCAAACTGCAACATGATAGTCAGCCTATTGCCACCAAGGAGCAAAACACCCCTGGCAATGTGGGGCCTTGGCCACTGCAGGGAAGGAAGCAAGGTCTGGACATGCTGTTCTAAGTGTCTACCAGGCAGAGGAGCATCATATCAGCCTTAGAACTGCAGAACAATGGAGTGATTTGGGTTGCAGGGACTTCTGATGGTCATCTGATCAAACCTGAAGCACAGGTTAGAGGTAGTGTAGACCAAATTACTCAGTGACATGTCCAGATGAGTTTTAAATCTCTCCAAAGACAGAAATTTAGAGATTTCATAGCCTTTCCTGCTTCACTATCCTCATAGGGAAAATTTCTTCCTAATATCTAATTAGATTTCTTATGTTACGACTTGTGTCTGTTGGCTTTCATTTTAACACAGAACATATCTCAGAGGCTGGCTCTATCTTCTATATAACCTCTCAATAGGTAGCTATAGACAACAATGAGATCAACCTCACGTTTTCTTCTTAGGAGCTCCTTAGCCTCATCTTTTAAGAACAAATGCAGTTTTTCCTGCCTCTCCCTTGTATGCTGTGCACTCAAGGTACTGACAACCTTGTTGGTCTCAAACTACACAGCACTCAATGGGTTGAATGATAATACTGAGGTTTGGCAACAACCTTGATTTCAACCCAAAACATGTAGTCAGAGACAGTGATCCAGATTGCCAAACTAACAGAAAGTAAAAACTGTAGGCAGCAATATTCATTTTACTTTGTTAGTTTTCAGATTGTACCCTTAAGATGGTTATCTGACTTTGTTGATGATTCTTTGGGCAAAGATGGACACGACTGAGTATCTATTTATTTATTTATTTATTTATTTATTTATTCAGCCGTGGTATCTAAAGACTTCTAAAGATACAGATAATGTATATTGAAATTTAATGATCTATTCATCTATAGAGCTCATCACATCTCAAGTCAGGCTATTTATGTTAATTGACACAGAACAGGAATTACAATCAGATTAGGACAAATATTAAGGATTTGATATTTCAGATTACCTAACTCGAGGTAAGGGAAACATTTTAAAACATGTCCATGTTTAGAGCTGAAAGAGACTGATTTATGACTATGAAATTCAAATTCTGACATTACTCATGCAATACCAATTGAATATCCAATTTAATAATAATGCCTGAAAAGGATTTGTACAACACAGGGCAAGTTCAGACGGAAAAGAGCCAATAGTAGAAATTGCATTTTGCTTAGGTCAAGTGCAAGCGATTGATGATTGCTAGAAAGAATTTCTGTGTGCAGTTAGTTGTTTCCACTGGAAGATGTTCAAAGACTACGTTGTGGGAAGTTATCTCAACAGGAAGGAAGGAAATGTAGTACTATTCAGAAAGGACTAAGACCTAGGAAACTATGGTTAGTGACAGTTAGCAGCCTAAACTTTGATTGGTGGCAGGAGTCCTTTGTGGTCATTTACCAAAAAAAGAAAAAAAAAAGAAAAAAAAAGAAAAAGATTTTCTAGTAGCATTCCTCATCTTTCCATAGCAAAACCATAGCAACCCCCACGCAAAGTATGTGAATGAACATGTTGGTGAATGCCTGTTTTGTAGGGGAATGGCTGACAGTTTTGAAGCTGTGGCCCTAGCAACAATAATGCCTGGGTGATTTTCTGTAAGTAGCTTCTCTTGTAGACTCTTGGAGTGAAGGAGAAGAAAGAACCATTCTGATCATTTAAACAAACTGTCAGCATATTCTAGACCATTAAACTGCCCTCAAGCCGTGACTGGTTTAAGTAACCAAATTGTGTTTAATCTAGAAAACTGCTGCTTTTCAACATTTATGGCACTGCTGTTAAAATATTCTTGTGGGAAACAGCATCAACTTGACAATTCTATATCAGTTAGAAAAATATGTGACCAATCTATTTAGATGCTTCCCTGCCTTTTGTTATAAAACAACCAAACAACAAATAAACAAAACAAAAATAAAGCTAATGTCTGGAGGATATAATGGAAAAGACAGGTACACCCTCCACTAGAAATACATCCACACATACAGAATACTAAAAAAGGAGGTACTGTAAGATATTAATATTTGCCATTGCCACAGATTAAAAATCTGAAAAACCGAGTATGAAATTGTGAAACAGAATCCTTAAAAAATAAAATAAAATAAAATAATACATTAAAATAATAAAATAATTACATTGATATATTAAATTTAATGAATTAAAATAGTTATGATTAATGATCATTTCTTACTCTTTGGAAAAGTAATTTTTCTCTTAAGTTATACAGATCTTATTTTATAAGTAATGGCACTTACTGTATATATGCACCATTTTTTACAAAACAAAGCAAAAAAAAAAAAAATGCCCTGGTTGTCTATAGTCTTCATGCAGAAGATCTGGAAAGAAGTATTGCTATGTTCAGAATTCCAAAGGACAGTACTAGGATGCAAACTGAAAGGAGGTGTTAATTTTCATCCTGAGGTTCTTCTAAAGGTTAAGCTAGCATGTGTTCTGCCATTCTGAATTACAACGACTGATGATTTTCAGAGTTTAGATGCTTACCTCTGAAACCATTTGAATCAGCAAAGCCAAATCGCAAAGGTAAGAGAAGGTGTAGCACAGATTTGTTGTACCTTTTATGTATTTAAGTAAGCATAAAACAAGATGGCCTTTTCTATGTTAGAAGCGGTAGTAGCTGTGTACTGTTAAGGCTCCAAAGACGTTATTTCTCCTTCATGTATATCAAACTGTGATGTTGTCACATAGTCATCTCATTATGGAGTTTGCCCACAACAAAATTCAGTGAGATTTTTGTTCTTCACTTCTGGTGACATCTCTATGTAGTTCTACCCTTTATTACATGACCAGGGTTATAATTCTCTTCTCACTTTTGACATTGTAAGAATGCACTATTTAGTTCAGATCAGGACAAACACAAAAGCCTTAAATCTTGGTTTGGCTTGCTCATCACCAAGGTTTGACTCCAGTCTCCTTTGACTGTTTCATTTGTGATGAGGTGCTGATTTTCTCATTCTGCTCTCTCTGTGATTGTATCCATGTAAAAACACTATAAATTTAAATAAAAATAAAACAAAAAAGCTATCAATCCAATACTGTTTTTTTTGTAATATACTACACTTAAAGTTCAAAGGTCTGGCAAGTACAGAGAGCTTTCCTGCCTTTAATGCCTGTGGCTTTGATGTTCATCAGCTACTGAGAGCCATTTATTGCCTTGTAAACTTGGAGGCAATTACCTTTCTACTATTATATCAATTGTCACATAAAGTGGTTTTCCTTTTTTTTATCTTCCTCTCTGTGTCTCTCCTCTGTGTTATAATCATTTGGCAGAAATGTCTCTTATTCTTGGGGTGCCAACATTTTCAGGGTTCCTATGTAGAGTATCCTATTTTAAACAGAAAAAAAAAAAAAAAAAAAAAAAAACAGAACATGAAATCAGAATTACTGGACAAAAAGCAACATCAGCCTGTTAAGACTTTTATTAATGGAAAATTACAACAAAGTTAACTTTTAAAGTCATTTAGTTAACCTAGTAGAATGCAATGCATTGTGACATCCATTCTCAGCAATGGATTGGTCAAGCTCTCAAAAACGTGGTAGATTATTTTGACTAAAACTAAATAGTATAAAAAAGGAAAAGTAGAGTAAATACGCAGATCATGAATTAAAATGCACAGATCCTTTGCTGTTGTATATATATGATATAGTTTCTCAGAAAAAAAAACTGATATAAGTTTTACCCTGTTGGTGATCTGTATTGATGGGTCCATTTGGGTTACAAGAACATCGATGAAGGAAGAATTCAGTCCACTAAAGAGACTTCTGAATGTATAGTCAGTAAGATTTTTTTTTTTTTTTTTTTTTTTTAAATTACTCCTTTGGAGTGCACTCAAGGGTTTATAAAAGAACAAAGTAGTGACATATGTGTTCTCTTGTCACTTGCTTGGAAAATTGAGTTCTGTTCAGTGTTGTGAAGACAGAACAGAAAGAACACAATGAACAAGAACATCAAGACCTGGAAATCTGACTTTGATCTCTTTCTTAAGAACTAACCAGGAGCACTGTGACATTCTGTAAGGCTAGATATTTTAAAAGCTGTAGCTGTGTATGATGATGCCTTTTACAAACAATGGAAAAGTAATCTCATTTGAAGCTCACGGAGCTTTTTTTTTTCTCTGGTACTATACAGTGTGTATCCCAATTTCTTTGTCAAAATGCTTCTGAGCCTAATAAACTAGGTCTACTGACAAGATTCTTTTGCTTCTCTGTTTTTCAAATCCTGTTACTAGGTGAATTATGCTCCATATTTATCTCTACTAACCTACAACATAATCTGTGCTATGTGTCAGGACCTCTTCTAACCCCAAATTTTATTTCTATTATTTAATCCTTTCATGCTGAGTCTGTTCAGTGGTGGATACAGTCCTGTTCAGTGGTGGATACCCTCTTCAGTCTGCAGAGAAAGAACAGCAGAGACTCTGATATGTGGGAGACAGTAGGTAATATATATTCTGACACTGTCAAGAATGGAGCATTGTAGGCAAAAGAGGTGACATGAACAAGTCTGTCTGTAAAGAGAAACAAAACCAACTGGCTTTAAATTATACCAGCTGCATTATACATTTGTGGCTTCCTTCCTTGAGTCCAGAAAAGGAAAGAAATTTTGAATTGGAGTTGTTATTTTTAAGAGCCCTTAATTCATAGTATTTGTTAAAGGCTTGGAAAATGTTTTGAAGTATTTTCCTTCAATCACTTTTTCTCCATATCTGTTTTAAATATCCTTTTGATCTCTGAATTGTTATTCATCTAAAAGGAATTTCTGTTGAAGATTATTTTCATACTCAGTTCCCACAGAAATGTATTGTAAGTTTTTGTTTTGTTTTGTTTTTGTTTTTGTTTTTGTTTTTTAAGAATTTGCACTTAAACTACTGCTAAATGTGAGCTGTATTGATGAAGAAATTACATCAAACAAAGCAAGTTAGCCTTATCTTTTGGAATAATCTGGCATTATAGACAGATTTAATTTGAATTATTGAAATAGAATTGTTAGATATTAAAAGAAGTCAAAGTGAAAAAGTCATATTTATTATCCTTTGACTGGAGTCTCCAGATGTTAGTATTTTTTTAGATGACATAAAGTGTAGTTCCAATCTTTTATTGCTAACTTGGATTTTTCCACCATGTAAGAAAATGCATTTCAGATTAGCTTGATCTTTATTATGCCTTTTATCATAGTTTACCAAATGCGTAACAAAGAGTGAAACATTAAGACTGTTTAATCAAAGGACTTTAGACAGACTTTCTGGAAAATTACCATGTAACTAAATTCCATTAAATGTTTTGCTTTATGTGGGCTTTGAAACACGCTATAGAACTTCATTCTAGAGTGTAGAATTCTATGAGTAATTATATAAATCTTTAAATATATATATATATATTGTCTTCTAAGTTTCTTGAGTCTTGGCTTTTACAGTCTGTCAAGGCAGCATGGAGGTCTGAAAGACACAATTCTGACTGCAGAATTCACTCTGTTTATGTAGGCAACTCAACATAAATCCAGTAGATAAGCATCCTGTGCCATCTGTCCAAATCTTTTTTGAGTAGGCTGTGACAAAATTATCCTGAAAGTAAAGGAGTGAGAGAATCAAGAGGAATACCTCTGGAGTAAGGCCACACTAAGGTAATACTGAAAGAACATAGACTTAGGATATAGGGTAGTTGTAATTTAAGCAGGCATGAGATTGTGTACATTAAAGAAATTGCCGTCCTGACTTCTAAGCAACCAATAGCATAGCTTCAAGCCATGGTATGCAATCAAATTTGCTGTGAATTTCTCAATTTCCTATTCTGCCTCTTAGGGGTGAGGCCCTTAATAACATTTTACTTGCCTTTTGGGTAACTAACAGAACTTCAGCATTTTTTTTTATTATTATTTTTATTTTTTTAGGTTCTTTCTGTAGTACATACAAAATATTTTAATGTTGGTTACCTTTAATAAAGATGTATGTGTCTTTTAAGAAAATCCATGCTGTAAAGTGTTCATATTACATATTACTCAAAATAACTGAAAAGCAAATGATAGAAGCTATATAAAAATCCTGTTAACATCTAATATTAAAAAACAAACAAACAAACAAATAATCCCTGCCCTCTCCACCCACCCACTCCCACACTGATCTGCAAATGTCTCCTGGTACTTTTTATCAAGAACCCTTGATAGATCAATTTTTTTAAAAAATATATATACATATATATATATTTCCAAAACAGCATATATCTCACCTTGTAATCATTTTTGCTTTCGTCAATGTGAAATTAAGTTACTAAATTGCTTTGTTGATACTTTGCTTCTTGAAAACATTTTGGAAGCTGAACAAGTATTGAATGTGCCTGTCAAATTAATGAGCAGTTTCCTAAAGGAGAATATTAGTTCTGTGTCCTGTGTTCTGCGCCTGGATCCAAAAGATTTTCAAAAGTTGAAGGTTTGCTTTGTCTTAAAAACATTATATCTTTTAGATTATTTTTATACCAGGGAAACATCTGCCCCCACACACTCTAATACAGCAAAAATTTCCATCACATGTGGGCCTTATGTTGACATCATATGGAGAAGAACACATCCTTACTAAAGTTTTTTGAAGAGGTCATTTTTGTGAACAGGGCATGTACTGCCATCTTATGAGGCAGATCATACAGTGATACAGGGTCTTGGCAGGAAAGAAGCAGGAGTACATTGAAAGGTAGGCGAGGACAGAGTGCAGTGATCCTGACAAAACGTTCCACTCTTCCATTTTGTTGTTGTAGCTATAGTGCACTTTGTAGTGAGATTAATTTCAGAACCGTTTACTCTCACTTCAGATACAGGGTGATTAAGATGGGGAAGAGTGTTTCTCTCTGATTCACATTCAAATTCACAGCTGTATATGTAATAAGACATGCACACAGTTTCCTTTACCTAGTAATGGCTAAACTTTGAGGTTGGAGGTTTTATGTCAGTCACTAAAGTCAGTGAGAACAGAATGTTTTGACATGTGTCATCCGCATACATCTTCATGCTGTGGTCATGTATGTACATGAAATCTTGAATTTGGAGAATTCTAGTCCCTCAGCCCACATAGGGAGTCCAGTGTACACACACACATGGTGTTGTACTCTGTCTTTCCACGCACTGAGAGCTCCTGAGTGAAATGGACCCTAAGAAAGAAGAAATGTAGTGATCAGCAAACATGCATGTAGCCAGCCTTTTAGTTACAGAAAGTCTAGTGTTACTGTGACGACAAGACCATTGAAATAGAAGAAAGCCCCAAATCCTCAAAAGAAATGTCTAAATGATGTCCAAAGACTTGTGTTTGTGTGCACTTGTGTGTCCATCTTTTCCATTAGTCCATACCCACACGTGACTAAATCAGATCTGACAGACATTGTGAAATGGGAACTGGATGAGCCATGCAAGGTTGTCTAAAGCACTTCTGAAATGCAAATAATTTTAAAAAGATACTTTTAGAAACAAGATGACGGGCGGCCTTCTTGAAAGTTGCCTTACTAGAAATTAGAATGGAAAACACGGGAACCATGGCTTGAAGATGCCTGAGGATGCCAGACTGCAGATTATCAGACTCAGATCAGTATGTCTCATGAAGCTGTTGTACTAAGACAAAGCAATGGTGGTCCCACTCTTCCTCTGCACAGAGAAAGGTATTAGTGTATGCTGAAACTCGATCATGTCAATCAGACAGACAAATGTTGCTGCAAGTGGAAAAGTGTGCTGATCCTTGTAAACCATGACAGAGCAAACACTATAAAAATAAGGAAGATAAATAGAAACAAGTATTAAACAGGAAGAAAACTAAAATAAAACAAAATCTGAGAGTTTATAAGGAAAAAAAAAATGAAAACAAGAAAAACTGAAGATAAATACAGAATATAAATCCTCTAATGAAAGAGGCACAGCAAAATGCTGTGACTCAACAGGACAGCTTCATCAAGGTAATGGTGAGAGAAGGGGCCATCACTATTTATGTATGATAGGTGCATGATGACAGAGACTGGAAGCATTTATAAGTAGAGCTATGAATTCATAGCTCCTAACAGAATCAACAGGTGGACAGAGAATACAGAAAATAACACAAACTGTGTTTTTTGTTTTCTTACTGTTCCTTATGTCATAAATCCAATAGTTACTATAGAATTAGGGGAAATAAATCTCTGTAGTGTTATTACCACACTGGTATAATGCAAAATGTGTTATATTGAGTCATGGCTTTCTACAAGATTTGCAGGTAACTACAGAGTTTGAGGATGATAGGATACTTGATATTTTTCATAAGCTGTAGGATGGAATCAGAATCAAAATATTCCCTGAAATCATATATAACATACAGGGTCAACAAATTGTTATTGCTTTATGTCATGTGATGAGTAAACTTATCTTTAAAAGAGAGGGAGAGAGTCCAAGAAAAAATGGACAGATTAAAATTAAAACTCTTGTCTTTTTTCTATTATGATTTAAATACCTTAAAAATACTTTGAAAGCTAATAAATAAACAACAACAACTGACATATTAAAGGAATGTCCATTGCCTGACTTCATATAACTTAAAATGCTACTATTTATCAGTTTCTTAGTGAATAACCCTTTCAAATTTCAGAAACATTTTCTGTCAGAAGCAAACTGTCTCAGGAATAAGCTTCTACTTGGTTTAAGCAAATTATTTATTTATTTTATCATTATGAAACATTTTAAAAGTTAAAACCATGTGAACTATATATATAGCTGCATTCTACAAAGACTCAGTAAGGAATATTTTCTTCAATAAAATGTTTCAGTAGACAAGAGTGGCAAGGTGTGTTTCATTTCTATTGAATTCATTATAATGGGCACTGATGTCTTTTGTAAAATGTTTCTGAAAACATAGGGTGTATATATTCCATCTGTATGTTCCACACATGGTAGTGTACACGGTGAGGAGATACTGTTCATAGGTTTCAATGAATTTGATGTCTATTCTCTAGCTTTTTTTTCTAATTGACACTCTCAGAAAGAAATGTGGATTATTTATTACCTGAACTGCTATGTTTTATGCTGGAATTATGTTGTCATTATCTGAATCCATGACATTTAGAATTTAAAATGATTTGCTTTCAAAATTTTCAATACACATCTTGGAACACTAGTAATGGAGTTATTTACTAACAGTAAACTTATTTTCAATCCCTAACAGTTATTTTAAAAAGCTGGAAAATCATGCACAAATACTTCATAAATCTCTTCCTCACAATTTTTTCTGCACTTCTTTCCTATGCCTTTTGTATGCATGTTCACACAGTCATGTTAAGGTTTTGGCTGCCTTGCCTGTAGTTCTAATGTATAAAACATTAAGTTTGAGTCAGTTGACATGTCTCATTTTCAGTTTCTCTAGGAACAATTTTTTTCCAGCAGTTCCCAAGAACGTAATGGTTGTTCTTAGCAACTGACTAAAGTGTGTGAGATTTTGTGAAAGAGTGCCAAAGAGTGATAGAAAGTAATTGTTATTATTGAGAAACAGTTTGGCAGATAGTTTAGATAATGTACAAAATATGGAAAAAGTGTGAATTGTCCACCTAATCCTAATCTTAGAAAACTGACATTGTTCAGCTTCAATAAAACAAGGAAACAGACCTTGGAGGTAAACTACACAGTAATGTCTTCTACAAACCATTATATTTCTCCTGTACTCTTTGTAGTACACCGGCAGTGAAATCCAAAGGCAAATTTGTTGAAAGTCTTAGTCAGCAACCGAAAGATTTTTTTTTTTTTGGAAAGACAGTAAGAACTGCAATCCTCAGGTAGCATAATATGATTTTCTATAATAAATTATGTTAATAGTCCTAGAGACACTTCCACTTGTGTTGTCTTCGACTTCCATTCCACTACCATTCCACAGTGACCTGCACTGAAAACACTGCTAGAATTGTAAATCTTATGTGAGGTATTAAGACATATAAATGTACTGTCTGTGTGGGATTTTTTGATTATTATTGATGGTGAAATTAAGCATAGTTCCATTTGAAATAGTAGTTCTATTAATATACTTAGATTTCTGCATGGACGTATACTGATCATCTACTACAAATCAGTATCACATCTAATTGTTACATTGTAACTTAGTAAATCAAACTTCCATTATTACTATTCTTTTTTATGTCATGGAAAAAAAATGTTGAAAATTATAGTTGAGAAATATAGCTTAAGAAAAATACACTGGACTAGGAAACAGTTTCAATAATAACAAAACTCCTCTGTGAAAAATTGTGGAACAAATCTTAATATTGCATTGTGAAAGTAAAACAATTACTTTCAATTCAGTGTCATCAAAACTCATACTTTTCCAGTGTGCAAAGATGTTTATATTCAAAACTACTGAAGGAAATGCATGTATATTTTTCCCAGTTGAGTCCAAAAAAAAGCAATGCATTCCAAATTCAAATCAGAATCTCCTTGGATGATGCTTTAATTAAGACCTCCCCAGAATATTCATAAATTTATTCCAGAAGGCATAAAGTTAGAGATTATTTGGAAAGGTATAATACACACATGTTTAGCAGATTATCTTTGTTGTGGCATTGTATTTTGTTGATGTGTTTTATTTATGAAATGTCACTTCAATCTGAATTATTTCTAATACAAATCAGATAATTCTTAGGGATATGGTTTAGTAGGTGACATTGGTAGTAGGGTGATGGTTGGATTAGATGATCTTGAAGGTATTTTCCAACCTTAATGATTCTATGATTCTATGATTCAAAACAAAATTATGAATTTGATGTATACAGCCAAAATCAGGCTTGGAAAAGAGGATGAAGCATAGATTTATCCTACTTCTTAAAATCCAGACTTCCTGTATTACAGACTTCAGAAACTATGCCTGTGAGCTACAAACTGATGGTCACAGGACATAGCTTGAATATGATCTGCCCAGATCAATTACATGCTGGTAATTGGAAACAGTTATCTAGAGACAATAGGACAGCCACACTCTCCCCATTCCCTTCCCTACCCCATACAACACATATTTGTTGTGTATTGTTTCTCATTCCTTTGGCAGAAGAACAAAATACAGCTTTGGAGGGGTTCTTCTAGCTTCTGTTGATCAGCTGCCATATGGAATGTAGAAGTGAGTCTATCAACCTACAAATTCATGGTATTATTTTCCTTCTAGCTGGAAACAGGAAAAATCTGTAGATATTGTTTGGGCTCCCCAATGAAAGTCTGTGAAGCTGACTATGTGGATAAGACTTTGGCTGCAATTATATTGCCACAATATTATATTTCCAACTTCCAAATCCTGTTATACCATCCTTTTTCTTCTTAAGAGTGTCACAGAGGAAAAGAAGCTATAAATAGTCTAGTAAGAAGACAGTGCACTTTATCTCTTCAATGATACGACATGGACAATTGTACAACTCTTTAGAGAACTGTAAAATGGGGAAGTCACTTTAAATATGGATATGCAATAATTAAATTTTATAACAAAATATTAATAAAATTATATTTAAAAAGGAGAAAAGGAAATTTAATCCCTCTTTAATCCCATCCCTCTGTGATGTCTCAGTACCCAACTGCTTGAAATGAGGTGTAGGTAAACATTAGAAAAGAGGAAGTATAAGGTCATCCTAGGTGGAGTTGTAGAAAGGGCAGATCACCCAAGGTAGAACCATCCTGGATGCTGCAGATAGTTGCCTTCAACAACAGGAAAAAGAATGAAGTAGCCAGAATAACTCTCAGCTAATTGTATAGGCTAATTACTGAGCAGTGATAAGCTAGATAAATGCTGGAACACACAAACATAATCCTTATTGTTAAATATAACTGTTATACTGATTTTTTGTCATATCTTTTCATGACCTCTATCTCAAATCATAGATAATTAGACATCATTCTATCCTTAAATTTTAGTTTGAGATAAGATTACTCTGGGGTAATCTGACAAGCCAAGGCTCATGGTATCTTTATGGATGCTCCAGTCCTTAAAATCAGGGCACAATACCGAACTCTTAACTCAATGCTGGCCATACTGATATGTTTATCCAGGCTATCTGAAGAATTTTAAGGCACACCCTCTGTGACATTACACTTTATAAAGAAGTCAGTGATAGTCTTTTGACACTTTCTGGGATCTTCTAGGAAAGATTACTGGAAAGCATCAGGATAGTAGAAAAAATACATGAACAGAAAGGTCTCAAGGAAGTTTTATCAGATACCAGAATGTATTAATGGAAATCACTAACAAGTCAAAGTGTCTGCTATCATTTTCACAGGATCTATCTAGTGTCTATATATAGTGTCTAGTGTTTATATACCTCATTTTCTATAATGAAGTACTGACTTAGTCTTTCTCAAGCACATGATACCTCTGCTTTGTATATTTATATTTATGGACAGAAGAGCCATGTAGTCTAAGTATGTGATTCTGAAATCTTGTAAGAAAAGATAGATTTTTTTTTGTTATTATTTTTTTTATTTTTTTATTTTTTTATTTTTTAAAAAAAGGATAAATTAATGAAGGGGTAGAGATAAGGTCAGCAGAAACTTTCATTGGATTTGAGTGCTAATATCAAGGAAGATGCTTCTAGACAGGGTGAATAGGTAGATAACGGTGATGTGAACTGCATGTAACCTATACTATAAATTTTCAGAGCAGTGAGAAAAAAGAATGGAAGAGAAAAGAAGAAATGAAACCCAGACCCCTTTGGCCAGAACCTTGAAAATGAAAACCAACCATAAGCACCAAAACTTCTTATTTATGTGTCTTTCTATGTATTGAAGATACAAACAATAAAATGTACGTTATAAAAACATAGAATTTTTATCAAAATCCTAATTAAACGTTTCATTTGAATAAGTAATATTTAATACATCTTAAATAAAAACATTTTGAATGTACATTGAGTGTACATTTATGCATGTCCTAGTTAGCAACACACTCACAAATTATTTGACTACATGTTTATTAAAAAAAAAAAAAAGGAGAATTTGTTTCATTTGTTTAACTAGCCCTATCTCTCAGATTATCTCTTACGTTTGTCTGTCATTTCACTAACTGCTTGCTCAACCAATGCTATTAAAGAAAAAGTGCTGTACAAAAGCAGAATTCTGCTTGCAAAGAACAGGATCCTTTTGTGTCAATTTAGATAAACTAGAGTGGGTGACCACGTAATTATATCATAACAAATGAGATAATAAAGTTAAACAATACATTAAAAGTTTCCATTGTTTATTCAAAGTTATTGTAGTTTACAAGGTGCAAGTGCTTGGTTGTTGTTTACTGTGTTGTTATAGAGATAAAAAGATATAAACAGAAACAAGAAAACTCCAGTTAGCTTCCAAAACATTGAAAGAGTATGATGGATTGAAAGAGTCAGGAATTTGAGAATATCTACTATGACTAACGTTTGTGTGTGTGTGTGCACGTGTTTGAGGGTTTATTTATTTGTTTGGTTGTTTTTTCTTTGGCTAGAGGGGATGTTTTGCTTCTTCAGGTCTTTAAATTAAAAGCATAAACATTTGTGAAAATGAGGCACAGACTCAAAGAAAAGGTAACCTTGAAGCAAAATTTCATGGATAGACCAGAGACAGAAGCATTGCTTTGAGGTCAGGCCATGTGAACAAGAAGATAAATAATTATGTGTTCTGTACCGTGTTTGTCCTGGTTTCAGTTAGGACAGAATTAATTTTCCTGGTAGCTGGTAGGGTGCTATGTTTTGGATTAGGATGAGAAGAATGCTGATAACATGCTGATGTTTTAATTTTTGCAGAGCAGTGCTTACATTAAACCAAGGACTTTTCAGCTCCTCACTGTCCTGCCAGCGGGCAGGCTAGGGGTGCAGCAAGAGCTGGGAGAGGACAGACCCAGGACAGCTGACCCAAACTGGCCAAAAGGGTATTCCATATCATCTGACGTCATGCTAAACAATAGATAGGGGTGGCTAGCCAGGGTGGGGGTGCCGGCTGCTCCGGGATAGGCTGGGCATTGGTCAGTGTGTGGTGAGCAATTGCATTGTACATCACTTGTTTCACACACATTATTATTATTATTATTATTATTATTATTATTATCCTGTCTTAATAAACTGTCTTTATCTCAACTCACAGGCTTCACTTTTCCATTTCTCCCCCCATCCCAGAGAGGGAGGGGGGAGGGTGACGAAATGGCTGTGTGGTGTTTAGCTGCCGGCCGGGTTAAACGACAACAGTGTTACAACCTATCTTGCCATTGGACAATCACATCTATAATAAATAACATGCCACTGCCACACTCAAAGAGGTACAATTATTATTATTATTATTATTATTATTATTATTATTAATGTAGAATAAACCCAATATATCTGGGGGTAACCATTGATGTTAAACCATAACAACTACTTCCTATTTCATGTTTTAGCAGATTCTGCTCTTAAGACACAGAAACAACAATTTTAATGGAGCAGGGAGGACTGAACGTTACAGATATGCAAACAACAGTATCTGAGCAGAAACACGAAGACATGGCAGCACTGGTGAACTGATGCTACTTTTGGTCTTTTGGTCTGAATTCCAGTTGAAGGTCTAGGTCTAGGACCATAGGTAAATACTGACTTGAGCCTGGTGTAGACAATCCTGTGCGATGGAGATATGAGGTGCAGGATTTATCTCCACTAACTTATACTTTTATGTCTGATATGTTTGCTAAGCTCCCCTTTATAGTCTAAGGAGAAAAAAAAAAAAAAAAAAATAGCAGAAAATGATTTATTCCACCAGTTTTATTGCTTACCTTCCAAAGGAAAGTATCCATTCCAATGGAATTAATTGCCTTCTGGAGGTACCCATTCCTTTCCATTGACTATAAGGGGAGTGTATGTGATTAGCTTTGATTTAAGACATTACCATCAATGTAACTATAGCTTGCTGAGGTGGGTCACATCAGGTGACATGCTGTGAGGGGACCAGTAGGAGGAATATTCATGATACCTTGTGAGATCTTGTCCTGCTACCTGAATGGCAAAACACACAAATAAGACAAAGACTTTCTGGGAAGCAGCAAACTTAAGATGTTGCAGGTCTAGAGGTAATGGTTTCGTTTAGGAAGTAAAATATTCATATGATAACAGACAATGCATAGCTTGATGTAGAAAACCTCTTTACTCATAAAATTGACTGACTCATTCTTTAGTTCATTTGGTCAGAAATAGAAAACAGACATACAGCATGATTTTTTCCTACAGTCCATGATTGTAAAGTGACAGAACATGCATTAGAAATGTTGAAGATAAACAGACTAGTTGCGGTTACAAAGAGAAGAGTCTGATTTCCAGGTAGTGTCAAGATTTTGTACTTGGATTTGAACCATTCTAAATTAGTTAATAATGCTAGAAAACCAAAATGTTAGAAAATCACAGAAATATATATATATATATATATTAAATAAAAGAGAAATGAAAAGCCCTTGCAGCTGCTCTTTGAAATTGACTTTCATGTTAGCTTAACTGTATATATGAGCAGCCAAATGGACAAGAATATTAATTTTATCAAGTAGCTTTTGGGACTCCTCAGAACCTGATTCTTGGGCAGAAACCAGGGCAGAGTAAGTCAATCTGCAGTTTTCAGAGTCTGCAGCCTCAGGGCAGCCCTTCTGGAGTGCAGGCTTAGATTAGATGAAAGTTAATAAAATCCAAGATGTTTCAGAGAAAACATTTGGGGCTCATATGTCAGTGTTTTTCAATGAAACTAGATCTTGTAATATAAAAGTTCAACTCTATTGCTAAAAGCAGTTATCTCTTCCTTTGTTTTCCTTCTGCTTTTTCTCTCCTTGAATTCCCTATGCTCCTTTATTTAATGCTCTTTTCCAGCCTTCTCTTCTTCCTGTGTTGTTGTTATTGTTTATTTTTAATCTGCTTAAAATATTCTTTATATCTCCCCAATCTCCAATCCAAACTAGTTCTGCGTCATTTTGCCCAGAACCCCTGTATCTCTTCAGTGAGACAGCAGTCTTGTAGTTGTCAAGCAATCTCTTGTTTTTGTTACACAGAAGAAAAACATTGGTCAATGCCATGAATTCATTCAATTTTATTCCTGGTTCTGCAGCTAAAATAGTAGCATTTTCCATTCAGAATGTCTCCCTTATTTATTTTGCAATCAAATTTTTGGTTGATAAAAACTTTTCTAAAAAATGGTCTTAAGAGAAAATAGATTTAAGTTAATTTTACAGACCATATATGCAAAAGATTTTATAGAGAATGACCATAGTTTTTAGATCAGTTCCTTAATAGGATGTTAAATGGTATAAGGCAAACAAAGAAGGAATAAGAGGAATAATAATTTCAGGATGATGCAGCTACTCTAAAGTATTGAACTGCTGTTGGCAAGAAATCATAGAATCATAGAATGGCTAAGGTTGGAAGGGACCTCATAGATCATCTAGTTCCAACCTCCCTGAAATAGGCAGAGGTGTCTCCCTCTAGATCAGCTTGCTCAAGGCCTCATGTAACCCGATCTTGAACACTGCCAAGGATGGAGCATCCACAACTTCTCTGGGCAACCTGTTCCAATCTCTGAGTCAAGAATTGCCTTCTAATCTAAATCTTCCTTCTTTTAGTTTAAAACCACCACCCCCCTTGAAGAGCTGCTCTCCATGTTTTTTGTAAGTTCCTGTTAAGTACTGAAAGGTTACAATGAAGTCATCCCAGCGCCTGCTCTTCTGTAGGCTGAACAGCCCCAGCTCTCTCAGACTTTCTTCATAGGAGAGGTACTCCAGCCCCTTGATCATCTTTGTGACCCTCCTCTGGACCTGTTCTAACAGCTCCACATCCTTCTGGTGCTAGGGGCTCCAGACTTGGATGCAGTACTCCAAGTGGGACCTCACGAGGGCAGAGTAGAGGGGAACAATAACCTCCCTCCACCTCCTGGCCACTCCTCTTTTGATGTAGCCCAGGATGCAGTTGGCCTTCTGGGCTGCAAGTGCACACTGCTGCCCCATGTTTAGCTTTTCATCCACCAGAACCCTCAAGTCCTTTGCTGCAGAGCTGTTCTCAATGAGTTATTCTCCCAGTCTGTACTCATGTCTGGGATTCCCCTGACCCAGGTACAGCACCTTGTACTTTAGCTTGTTGAACCTCATTAGGTTCACATTGGCCCACTTCTCCAGCTTGTTCAGGTCCCTTTGGATGGCAAACTTTTTTTTTTCTATTGCATCAACCACACTACACAGCTTGGTGCAAACTTGCTGAGGGTACACTGGATCTCACTGTCTATGTCATTGATAAAGATATTAGTTTAGGACATTGCTTTTGTTGCAGCTATGGTTAACTGAGGTGAGCTACACTGACACTGGTGGGTATGTGAGGTGCATTCCTCCTAGGTACCACATTTTTTATCATCCTGAGAAAAAGAGGATCTGGGTTAGACAGGCAGCTGTAGTTGCAATGTGTTGAAACAACAATATAAAGCTGGAAGTTTTCTAAATGACAATATACCTGGCCATAATAAACACCATAACAGAAGGAATTAAATGACTAGTGCCCTTACACAGTAGAATTACAAAACTAAGAAGACTCATTTGTAGCATGTTGTGATTTCTTTCCTGCATTGAGGAGTGTGTGGTGATAACATATATCTATCCTTTCCAATAGATCAGGATACCTGATTCTATATTGAGGTTAAAGCAGGAGGAGAGGGGAAGGGTTAGAACAAGGTTTCAGTAAAATGAACCTGGAGGTTAGATTATCAAAATACTCCTTCATAGACTTCAGAATTATGAAATAACTGTAAGCTTAACATTTACCTATCATTAAAAAAATACAGAATTGGCACATCAAAAGGCAGGTCCCTTAAGAACACAAAGGCAAGAATTAGTAATCATTTGAGTCCTTTACAATTTGTTGTACACAAATGAGAAGTACTATATACAGAAAATGGATCATTGCCTCATTAGCTTATTCAGTTGTTTAACTGAATGCAGATGTTAGTTTAATTTAATGTTCTAGTGAATAAATATCCACATAGAAGAGAATCAGTGAAAATGGTTGGGAAACTAAGATTGTTGTCATCCAAGTCTGTAGAAATGTCTGAAGAGAGGTTTCCCTGTCTAGCTAAGATTTTGACATCTTACACAGAAGCGTCAGGAACTAGAAATTCAAAGAATTTCAAGCCCTTTTAAGAAGATAATGGTGAACTTTTGGGAGTAGGTTTATAAGAACTAGTTTCTGTTCGTAAAAGAATAAACTTGAATAGAAGTGAGAACTTTCAATTGATAAAAAGGAACTTTCAACAATAGCAGCTGTAGTAGTATGTACCTGCATTTCATATTAAAATATATGTTTGAGGTAGCATTGAATTGTTTACATCACATAGCAGCAGTGTAAAGGCAGCATGCAATATTTCAAGACTAGTAAGATAATATGCTTGGGGCTGCCCCACTCCACATTTGCATAACCTTTCCACTATCAGTTAATGAATAATGATTGCTTTTTTTTAAAAAGGTAAGAAACCAAATGCTGGCAAATTCCTAGGAACTATAATACAAATAAAAATAAATGTTCATTATATGCAAGAGTTTAATATTTCACTTAAAATATTTTATTGAAAATAAATAGCAGTGCAAAATGAAAGATGAATTCTTTTCTTCATGGCATGGTAGAAAATTTATACTCTTTTCTTGTATTACTCATCTATTTTATTTCATATACTCAACAAACTATTTTAATACCAACTCTGTTGTGATAGAAAAAAAGCCCATACTAAAAAGCGAAACAAACCCAGACAAATTTAGTCTCATCTAAGAATTACATTACTTGGTAATTGTACTGGGACTGTGCAATAGCTAGGTTCTGTTCAAGAAAACAATGTCTTAGCATATAAGGACAGGATGTAGTTAGTGGTATCTCCTCGTGGAAGAATTTTGACAGAACTCTTGCCACAGTGAATGGAAACACTAGATCTTTAATGAGTTAGTTGAAGTAAAGATTTGCTTCATTAATCACTTCCTATCTGTTTTTATTTTGCTACCTTGCTGGAAGAGATACCACTAAACATTCTGTAAGGTGTGACAGAATTACAGTCACCTGAACTTACAGGCACTTGTTTTTGTGAATTACAAGAACAAGTGAATTACAAGAACAAGTGAATTACAGTCCCTTGTTCTTGTACCAGCCATACTGAAAGTAGGATGAGCCCAGATTCTCCTGTGACATCAGAGGAAGTATGTTCCTCCATATGTGTTAGACAAATCACTTTATAAGAATCTTTGCTAGGTTTTTTAAGACTTTTCCAGCATTTCATTTCTACTGTTGTCTTTTCTTTCATGCTCTAGAAGGCTTGACAAAACTTGATTATGACACCTGTAGTTAGATATTTTGGGACACCAGACAAGATGAAAAGGCTGCAGAAATATAAACTAAAGTTTATAAAATCAGGGTTTTTTCCAAACACAACAACTCTAAAGAGAGATTTTCTGCAAGTTCTCAAACTTCTCAGAAGTTTTGAAGACATCTCCAATCTCCAATCTTACATGTATTTCATCCTTTTCAGGACTTTACTTTCAGGAACGATTTCCCTAGTTGAGATATTTACAAACGTACCTTTAGAAGAACAATATGAATTATTTGGAAACAAATATGATTCGTTGTTTAATGGGTTTTAGTATACTGCAGCTTTTAAAAAAAACTATGGGCTAGCTTAGCTGGTGGCAAAGTAAATAAAGTTATGCCAGTTTGCATTGACTGCCCATATTTTGATTGTTTTCTCATCATTTATTATACATGCTATTCATTGTTGATATAAATGTGATTGTTTTTGAGTTGTTTTGACATCTCTCAATACACTGTTTGACATAACATGCTGGCACAGCTTAGCTGGGCAGCATCCCAACAACAAGTCATTCTCAGAAAACGACAGAGAAAATGTTAATAATACTGAAAGATGGGATTTATTTATTTATTTATTTTAAATATAGTAATATCTCTGGAAAGTAGTAATTGACAAACAGAAATAAATCATGCATAACATGAAAAAAAAAACACAAACAAAAACAAAAACAAAAACAAAAACAAAAACAGCTTTCTGAACTTCACAAAATAAAAGGAAAATGTTAGCATCTAAAGAGGCAGAGATCTTTATTAAGACACACTAATGCATCCATACTATTAGAGAAGTAAGTTGCTATATGTACAAGAGAAGTGATGAAGACACTGCATATTATGTTAACATTAACAGAAGCTTTTCCATTGCCCCTGTTTTATTCTATAGCTACATTCAACATAGGAGTCATTTGACAGATATTTTAGATTTGAATTTGCTAAAAATGTGTCTGAAGACACAAAGAGATGCCTGACAGCTTTTGGCATGTATAAAAACAACTCAGATTGTAATTCCTCATGTATTTGTGTTGTGTAAACAGCTACAATTTGGATATTTATATACATTGGTGAGATCACAGCAGCCCTTAAAACAAGAAATGCCCCCAAAATGGATGAAATACCTTCCTTCTTGATGTGAAAATTCACAGGGTGTCTATGAAATCTATCATAACCTGGAGAACTGCTTTCCATTGTTTTATATTTTCAGTAAAATAAAACACTCTTCTGACATGCTCACCTCTTTAATTTATTACATAATAACAGTAGATCCTTCATTTAACTCTAAAGTCCAAACCACTGTAAAGGACTTATGATGATATTGAATCCAGTTCATGGAGCTGCATAGAATTATAATTCAAAAATCATTATAAAAAAATAAAAATAAAAATAAAATAAAGACCTCAAAAGCAGTGAATAACAAAGTCTACTTTGTGTGGTTGTTGCAACTGATGTAGGAGTAATAACAAGAAAAAAAAAAAATAGGACGTCTTCCTGCCTCAACATGTAAAATTCCTGTTCTGTTCATCAATCTATTGGATGGAATATTCTTGATAAAAATATCATATGATAAGACTTACTCTGCTTCAGGATGTAAATTCGTTCAAGTATTTACAGTGGAAAAAAATGGAAATTTTGATCTCTTTTGTTCTAACAGGTAGCGAAATAGTGACCAGACTGACTATATTTCAACAGATTAAGTTAACTGCATTGAATACCCTGTTCGAAATTTTATACCAAATACAAGGCTACAGTTTTGGAAGGTTCTTCAGCTATAATTCAAGTATTAATATATCTATTATGGACAACTATATGATTATATTTTCATATAAACTACTGTATATCAAAACACACACTGCTCTATTTTTGTAAGTAAAAAATGGCTAAGCAGCTTTTTGGTATTTATTTAGGTTTTAATTTTAGCTAAAATATGTTTGAATAAAAAATAAAACTGTTCATGCTAATAGTCATCTGTACCAAAATGATTCCTCAGCCAGCAAGACAAGTGTTAATTGATCCACAGCAGTATTGTTCTATCTTGGGGAATGTATTGCTTCCTCTGTAAAATCAAATCACACATTTAATCTTATCAAAAGAAAAAATGATGCAGTCAAATGTATGGGTTAATTTAGAGGCTGGGATATCTACTTGTATTCCACAGAATCACAGATTCACAAAATCACAGAATAGTCTAGGTTGGAAGAGACCTCCAAGATCACTGAGTCCAACCTCTGACCTAATGCTAATAAGTCCTCCACTAAACCATATCCCTAAGCTCTACATCTAAACATCTCTTAAAGACCTCCAGGGATGGTGACTCCACCACTTCCCTGGGCGGCCTATTCCAGTGACTAACAACCCTTTCAGTAAAGTTCTTCCTAAGATCCAACCTAAAATTCCCCTGGCGCAACTTAAGCCCATTCCCCCTCATCCCGTCACCAGGCACGTGGGAGAATAGACCAACCTCCACCTCACTACAGCCTCCTCTAAGGTACCTGTAGAGTGCGATGAGGTTGCCCCTGAGCCTCCTCTTCTCCAGGCTAAATAGTCCCAGCTCCCTCAGCCGCTCCTCGTAGGACTTGTTCTTCAGACCCTGCACCAGCTTTGTAGCCCTTCTCTGGACTCGCTCAAGCACCTCCATGTCCTTCTTGTAGTGAGGGGCCCAAAACTGAACACAGTACTCAAGGTGCGGCCTCACCAGAGCTGAGTACAGGGGGACAATCACTTCCCTGGACCTGCTGGCCACACTGTTTCTTATACAAGCCAGGATGCTGTTGGCCTTCTTGGCCGCCTGAGCACACTGCTGGCTCATATTCAAACGACTATCAACCAACACTCCCAGGTCCTTCTCTGACAGGCAGCTTTCTAACCACTCATCTCCCAGACTGTAGCTCTGCTTGGGGTTGTTGTGCCCTAGGTGCAGGACCTGACACTTGGCCTTGTTGAACTTCATAAAGTTGGCCTTGACCCATCGGTCCAGCCTATCCAGATCTTCCTGCAGAGCCTTCTTACCCTCAAGCAGATCGACACACGCACCTAACTTGGTGTCATCTGCAACCTTACTGAGGGTTCACTCGATCCCCTCATCCAGATCGTCGATAAAGATGTTAAAGAGGACTGGCCCCAGTACCGAGCCCTGGGGGACTCTACTAGTGACCGGCCTCCAACTGGATTTGACTCCATTCACCACAATTCTCTGGGCCCGGCCATCCAGACAGCTCTTAACCCAATGAAGCGTATGCCAGTCCAAACCATGAGCAGCCAGTTTTCTGAGGAGAATGCTGGGGGGAATGGTGTCAAAAGCCTTACTGAAGTCAAGGTAGACCACATCCACAGCCTTTCCCTCATCCACCCAGTGTGTCACCTTGTCATAGAAGGAGATCTGGTTTGTTAAGCAGGACCTGCCCTTCATAAACCCATGCTGACTGGGCCTGATCGCCTGCTTCCCCTGCAAGTGCCGCATGATGACGCTCAAGATGATCTGCTCCATGAGCTTCCCTGGCACATCTTTATTGCAACAGCAGCAAGAAATGTTTATGAAGGCATCACATACAGTGATAGGAATCTCAGTGCTGAAATAAGTGCTATTAATTACAACTGAAATATTATACTGTTGCAAACTCTACCTTTTCATGCTTCTGTCTTCCCTTTTTTCTTTATTATTCCCATATTCACTAATCTCTTTTAACTGTCAATGTAGGAATGACATTCAAAAGAATGATTATACTAGAACAGATCAAATGGCTATCTAGTCTATACCTTGTCTCCATTGTTATCCAGTAGAAAACACTGTAGTTATTTCTGCCTCCGAGAATCCCTTATAATCCAAAGGCAAGTGGTTAACAATATACTACACCACTTGAGCATCCACAGATCTATGAAGGTGAATGGGATCCACCCAAGGGTGATGAGGGATCTGGCAGAAGTTCTTGCTAAGCCACTTTCAAAAATTCCCCAGAACTCCTGGTTAACTGAAGAGACCCCAGTTGACAGGAGGTTGGTGAATGTGATGACCATCTACAAGAAGGGCAGGAAGGAGGAAGATCCAGAGAATTACAGGCCTGTCAGTCTGACCTCATTGTCAGAGAAGGTCATGGAGCAGATCATCTTGAATGTCGTTTCATGGCACGTAACAGGCAACCAGGTGATCAGAGCCAATCAGCATGGGTTTATGAAAGATAATTCCTCCTGCCTGATCTGATCTCCTTCTATGGCAAAGTGACCTGCTTGGTGGACAAGAGAAAAGCTGTGGATGTTGCTTACTTGGACTTAACAAGGCATTTGATATTGTTTTCCACAGCCTGCTCCAGGAGAAACTGGCTTCTCGTGGCTTGGATGGATGTACCATGTAAAATAGTGGCTAGATGGCAGGCTCAAAGGGCCATTGTGAACTGAGTTAAATCTGTTTGACAGCCAGTCACAACTGGTGTTCCCCAGGGCTCAGTACTGGGTCCGGTTTTGTTTCATATTTTTATCAGTGATGTAGCAGAGGGAGTTGAACTCAGTAAGTTTGCAGTGACACCAGATTGGGTGGGAATTTTGGTCAGCTTGAGCATAGGAAGGCTCTGCAGAGAGACATGATTGGTTGGGTTGATGGGCTGTGTCCAATCACATGACATTCAACAAGGCTAAATGCTGTGTAGTGCACTTGGTCCATAACAACCCCATGCAGAGATATAGGCTCAGGTGAGAGTGGATGGAAAGTTGCCCAGCAGAAAAGGACATGCGTGTGCTGCTCAAGAACCAGCTGAAAGTGAGCTAGCAGTGTGCTCAGGTGACCAAGAAGGCCAAGAGCATCCTAGCCTCAATCAGAAATAGTGCAGCCATCAGGACTAGGGAAGTGATTGTCCCTCTGTACTTGGCTCTGGTGAGACTGCACTTCAAACATTGTGTTCAATTTGGGCCCCTAACTACAAGAAAGATACTGAGTTGGTTGAGTGTGTGCACAGAATAGCAATGAAGCTGGTAAAGAGTCTGAAAACAAGACCTATAAGGAGCAGCTGAGTGGACTGGGGCTGTTTTTTACAGAGCACACTCAGCAAGTTAGCTGATGACACAAAGCAGGGAGGAGTGGCTGATACCAGAGAGCTGTGCTACCATTCAGAAGGACTTCAACAGGCTGGAGGGATGGGCTGAGAGGAACTTCCTGAAGTTCAGCTAAGACAAGTGCAGTGTCCTACACCTGTGAGGAATAACCCCAAGCACCAGTACAGGCTGGGGTCTAACCTGCTGGAGAGCAGCTCTGCAGAGAGGGACCTGGGAGTCCTGGTGGACAGAAGGCTGACCATGAGCCAGCAATGTGCCCTTTGTGGCCAAGAAGACCAACAGTATCCTGGGGTGTATTCAGAAAAGTGTTACCAGCAGGTCAAGGGAGGTGATCCTCCTCCTCTACTCAGCACTGGTGAGGCCACACCTGGACTATTGTGTCCAGTTCTGGGCTACCCAGTACAAGGGGGGGATGTAGAACTACTGGAGTGAGTTCAGAGGAGGGTTACTAAAATGATTAGAGGCCTGGATCACCTGTTGTACGCAGATAGGCTGAGAGAACTGGGCCTGTTTATCCTCGAAAAGAGAAGACTGAGGGGAGACCTCAGCAACGTGTATAAAAATGTGAGGAGAGGGTGTCGAGAGGACAGAATCAGTCTCTTTTCAGCTGTGCCCAGTGACAGGATGAGAGGCAATGGGCACAAACTGAAGCACAGGAAGTTCTGGCTGAACACAAGAGGACATTTCTTTACTGTGAGGGTGACAGAACACTGAAACAGGTTGCCCAGAGAGGTTGTGGCATCTCCTTCTCTGGAGATATTCAAAACCCGCCTGGATGCCATCCTGTGCAATGTGCTGTAGGTGATCCTGCTTAGCAGGTGGGTTTAGCTATATGATCTTCAGGGGTCCCTTCCAACCTTGGCCATTCTGTGATTCTGTGATTCTGTTTAGTCTGGAGAAGAGAAAGCTGAGGAAAGACATCATCACTCTCAACAACTACCTGAACAGACGTTGCAGCAAGGAGGATGTCAGTCTCTTTTCTCAGGTGACAAGTGATAGGACATGAGGTAATGACCTCCAGTAGTGCAAAGAGAGATTTAGGTTGGATATTGGGAAGAATTTATTCATGGAAAGAATAAGGCATTGGATAGGCAGCCTAGGGAGGTGATGGAATCACCATCTCTCAAGGTATTTAAGATATGTGTGGATGAGGCACTTAAAGACATGGTTTAACAATGGCCTTCTAGAGGCCAGCTGATAGCTGGACTTGACGGTCTTGAAGGTCTTTCCTAACCTAAATGATTTTTTGATTATAAGCCATGGCTCACATACATTTGGAGCCAGAAGTGGTTTGTGTTTAGGAGCCCCAGTGGGTTTTCTCTTTGATGAATTTGTCTTCTGGATCCATGTAAACTTTGGCAACCAGAACATCCCAAAGGAAGGAGTTCTACAAATCAATTCAATATCAGGCAATATAATAATAATAATAATAAAATCCTTTGCTCATTTTGGCCATTTCAATTGACAGTAGTATCTGATGTCTTCTGTCGATCCTCATGATCCTCATGATAGATGGCATGCCGCTTACTTTGTGAGCTCTAAACTATTTCTTATATCACCATAGCAAAATAAAATGAAACTTCAGTGAAAGAAATGTGAACACGGGACAAACCTTACACTACAAGAGATGGGAAAGAACAACCAGGTGTTTTCCTTCACTCAAGTTACTGACAAAGCTGGTGTTTAAGTCCCAATATAGCTGATAATTTATTAATTTAACTTGATCCACTTGATCCATATTTCTTTTTTTTTCTTTTCTTTTTTTTTTTTTTTTTTTCCCCTAAGGAATTTTCCCATTTTACACTGTACTTTTGAAAGAATAGTACCATTTCCTATAAAGACATATTTGGAAAGGAAAATCACATTGTGTCCATGAAAATGAAACCCCAAAGCTGCCTTAATTTAGGAACAAGTAACTCACATGTGAAAACTTGTAGCAAAACCAGGTTGTTTTCATTCATTATTGCTGGCTGATCTCCATTCTCTATTCCAAACTTTTCGGTCAGTCAGAATACAGAAGGAGCATGTGATTCAGTTTCTCAACTAAGTAATATGAGTAATAAATCACTAAACATAAATAATAAAACATTTAGTAAACAAAAACTGTCACAGCAAAACTATGCAAAGGACTTGATAGAATGTTAAAGAATCTGACTCAAAGCAGTCATATTATTTTGTGTCAATAAAATAAAATAATTAATTGTAATCTGATTTTTTGTTTGTTTGTTTTTAATTATCTGTTATGTTTGTTTCCCATTTTTGACCAATGGCTTTCTTTTAATTCCTGTTTATTTAAAATGTGGTTGACACATTCTCTCTTTTGACACATTCTCTTTTTTAATAAATCAAATAACTTTTTTGTTTGGTTGTTTTTTTTGTTTGTATTTCCCAGGAGCCAGTTCAGCAAACTGCTGAACAACCTATTTTTTTTTCTCATTTAGACAAATAGATATTTTAGAAAATATAGATTTTTAACCTAATCTTAAAGCCCTGTTTTTTATAAATATAGCAAAGTGTAGCTTACTAGAGGCTGAACATAGAAATTCACCTGTCATAACTTCGTTGCCACCAGACCCCAGAGAATTAATGCCTAAAAGTCAACAACAGAGTCTTCTAATTAAAAACATAAAGCACCATCATGACAGTCTATGGAGGAACCTCTGTAAAGAACTCTCACACTCTGTGGTGTGATCCTGATATGGCTAATTGCATTGTGACTTTCCTTTATGTGCTTATGTAAATAGCATTGGCTCCCAAAACATAGATTTCAGGCTGCCTTTGTCAGTAGGAAAGTCATTTTCCCAAGGGTTTTTTCTTTGTGAAACACCAGCTGGTGGGAGTTTTGCATTGTTAACCCTTATTGTAAGTGGCAAGAAGGGGAAAAAAAATCTGCCTGATTTTATCTTTTAATTTTAATAGATTTGTGCTCCTTTTGCCCCTTTCTCCCAAACTGAAGCTTTAGGGGTCTACTGCAAAATCCATTTATCTTTTATTATATAAATAAAAATAAGATTCTTTCTGCTCTGTCTTTCTGGAGTATGTAGTACCTTTTTCTGGCACTTTGCAAATTACTTCAGTTGAAAAATTTACATTCAAACCTTGTTATTAACACTTTTACCTCTTCTCAAACTCCAGGGTTTAATCCAAGCACCTTCTGTTTTCTGTTTTATTGTCGGTAGTTACAAAGTAATGATAAAACTGATAAAGAGAAAACATTTAAATAATTTCAGGAACTTCATCCACTTCAGAAGCAAACAAGAAAATATGGTGTGAAATGTACACTTAAGAAATGCTCATATTACTGTTAATAAGCTAGACAAGAAAATGTAATTACATATAATAATGCCCTCAGTATTGTGGAAAAAAAAAAGGGGGGGTGGGGAGGAAACTCAGCTTGAGTGTTTGCAATGATACAGATATTTCTCATGGACTCTGTATGAGGCAGCTATAGAAGAAAGGTAACTGAAAAAGGATTAAATACATATTTAATTTCTTCAAGCTCTCACTTCTTATATGCAAGTTCTAAATCTGCCATACTTTGCTCTTCATACACTTCAAACCCAAAGTGATAAGACCATACAATACAGATGTCATTGTGGATTTCCTGCTTACAAGACTTTTAGTCATGTTACACCAATAACTGAGTCTTTGCTATTTAAGTGTTATTAAAAAAGAGAAATAGCTGAAATGCAAAAAGTCATGTTTTTTAAAAGTTCATTGATTTAAGACTATTTTATTAAAGCTAATGAAAATAGTAATGAAAGCACAAAGATTACACAGTAAAATTCTCCTGCTCATGTATTGGAAAAATGACAAAAAGAACAAAAGAACAGTTTGAAGAAATACCAAATGCAAAAAGAAAACAAGTTAAGGAAAAAAGTTGTTAATCTTTTTACAATAACATTTTTTTTTTTTTTCTGTCCAGAAGTTTTCTGCATATTGTTGTGCACAGGAATCTGCATGATTACATTATGTAGAACTGCTCATTGTAGCACCAAATAATCTGTCTTTTCACTTTTCCCTTGTCTCTGTAAAACTATTTTAGAATTAATTTAGAATTAATTCAGGACCTTACGTCAGGACTTCTGAAGAGTGAACTTCAAGCTATTTAAAGACCTAGCAGATAAGATCCCCTGTAACACTGCTTAGGGACAAAGGAGCTGGACAGAGGTGGCAACACTTTAAGGACGTTTTCCTTAGAGCACAAGAACTCTCCATTCCCTTGCATAAAAAAGTGGGCAGGGAGGGCAGGCAACTGGGATGGTTGAGCAAGGACCTGTTGGTCAAACTGAGGTACAAGGAAGAAATGCACAGACAGTGGAAGCAGGGGCATGTGGCTTGGGAAGAGTACAGGGATGTAGTCCGGATGTGCAAGGATGGGATCAGGAAAGCCAAGGTACAGATGGAACTGAACATGGCAAGGGATGCAAAGAGTAAAAGGAAGGGCTTCTATAGCTACATTGCTCAGAAAAGAAAGGCCAAGGAAAGTTTACTCTCACTGATGGATGAGAAGGGTGAACTAGCAATGACAGACGTGGACAAGGCTGAGGTACTCAACAACTTCTTTGCCTCTGTCTTCACTGACAGACAGGTTTCCCAGGTCTTTCATTTCCCTGAACCTGTAGATGGAGGCTGGTGGAACAAAGTCCCACCCACTGTAAGTGAAGATCAGGTTTGAGACCACCTGGTGACACTAAACAAATACAAGCCTATGGAGCCTGATGACATGCATCCCAGGGTCCTGAAGGAATTGTCTGATGTAGCTGCCAAGCCTCTGTACATCATATTTCAAAAGTCCCATCAGGTAGGCAAAGTCACTGGTGACAAATAAAAAGGAAACATCACTCCCATTTTTACAGTGGTAGAAAGGAGGCCCTGGGAAATACAGACCAATGAGCCTCACCTTTGTGCCTGGCAAGATCATGGAAAATATCCCCCTGGAAACAATGTCAAGGCACATGCAAGACAAAGACATGATCCAAGACAGCCAACATGGCTTCACCTGGGGCAAATTGTGTCTGACCAATATGGTAGCTTTCCATAATAGAGTGGCTGTATTAGTTGATAGAGAAAGACCGACTAATGTCATCTACCTGGACTTCTGCAAGGCCTTTGACACAGTCCCACATGACATCCTGATCTCCAAAATGGAGTGAGTTGGATTTTACAGGCAGACCATTCAGTTGATAAGGAGTTGGCTTGAAGGTCACACCCAGAGAGTGGTGGTCAATGGTTCTATGTCCAAGTGGAGGCCAGTGACGGCCTCCCCCCTCAGGGGTCTGTCCTGGAACTGGTACTCTTTAGTATCTTTATCAAGGACATAGACCATGGGATCGAGTGCACCCTCAGCAAATTTGCTGACGACACCAAGATGAGTGGTACGGTTAATACGATAGAAGGAAGGGATGTCATCCAAGGGGATCTGGAAAAGCTTGAGAAGTGGATACATGTGAACATAATGAGGTTCAACAAGTTCAAGTGCAAGGTGTTGCACCTGCGTTGGGGCAATTCCAAATATGAATACAGACTGGGAGTAGAATAGAATTCATTGAGAACAGCCCTGCTGAAAAGGACTTGGGGGTTTTGATAGATGAAAAGCTAAACATGAGACAGTAGTGTGCACTTGCAGCCCAGAAGGCCAACTGTGTCCTGGGATGCATCAAAAGAGGAGTGGCCAGGAGGTGGAGGGAGGTTATTGTTCCCCTCTACTCTGCCCTTGTGAGGTCCCACTTGGAGTACTGCATCCAGGTCTGGAACCCCTAGCACCAGAAGGATGTGGAGCTGTTAGAACAGGTCCAGAGGAGGGTCACAAAGATGATCAAGGGGCTGGAGTACCTCTCCTATGAAGAAAGTCTGAGAGAGCTGGGGCTGTTCAGCCTACAGAAGAGCAGGCTCTGGGATGACCTCATTGTAACCTTTCAGTACTTAACGGGAACTTACAAAAAACATGGAGAGCAACTCTCTGTTCAGTCAGATAGTGACAGAACAAGAGGGGATGGTTTTAAACTAAAAGCAGGGAGATTTAGATTAGAGGTTAGAAGGAAATTCTTCACTCAGAGGTGTTCAAGACTAAGTTAAATGAGGCCCTGATCAAGCTGACCTATTGGGTGGTGTCCCTGCCCATGGCAGGTGGTTTGGAACTAGATGATCTATGAGATCCCTTCCAACCTGAGCGATTCTATGATTCAATGAACTGACCTCTAAGAAGCCATTTTACTAATGCAAGGGAAAAGGTAGTAAAATTAATTCCCTCTGAACAGAGACAAGTATTTGCATGAGGTAAACTGGCATCACTTCATAAAAATACCATTATGCCAGCTACAACTTTTCAGTAATCTACCTAGGAATACTAGTTCCACAATTTGAAAATTCCTGTACTTACTACAGAAATATTTGTATTTGCTACTTTAATTATTCAGTGATAGGCTTTAAATGGTTTGTCAAAAGGAGAGGAAAGTGTCAGTTTGATCTCAATTTAAGTGAGTAGGAAATTTTGTGAAAATATTAAGTGTATCTATGACCCACGTGATATCCATGATTCTATCATGATTCTATTGTGATTTTTATTTTTCAACTATATTTGGTCATTATCTTTGCTTTATTTTAGTTTATAATATAGATCTACGGACTTTGGGACTGAGATGTACTGGTCACGTTTTCATATGGCTAAATGCAGATGTGTTCTACAATTGCCATAAAGAAGGCTATACCGAGGTGGGGATCAGACTCTTCTCCCAAACATCAAGTGATAAGATGAGGGGAAAGGCCTCAAGTTGTATCAGGGGAGGTTTAAGTTGGATATTAGGAGAAATTTCTTTACTGAACAGATTGTGTAGCATTGGAATAGGCTGCCCAGGGAAGTTGTTGATTCACCATCCCTAGAGTTTTCAAGAAGCATGCATATTTGCAACTTAGTAGCATGCTTTAGTGGTGGACTTACTGCTAGGTTAAAGGCTGGACTAGATGATCTTAGACATCTTTTCCAACCTGAGTGATTCTATGATTTTATGACTTAGTGTGACATTGATGCTTAGCAGCTCAGCTGAACTTTTTCAACTATTCAAAATGTTCATGAATAAGCAATAAAACAAAATATATAAACTAAATTTATTTTTTTTATTATTATTATTTTAAAATTATTTAATTAAGTGACAAATTCCTGAGAAGGTTTTTTGTTTTTCAGGAACTTTACGTGTAAAAAAACAAACAAACAAAAACAAACAAACAAACAAAAAAAACACAATGAATCAGAAGAAAATATTGTAATATGTTTGGTTTCACAGAGAAATAATGCTAAATAGCCTCTCAAATTTAACTGCAAAAGCTGTACTTAATTTTTATAAAGTGTTTCCCACAATTTATTTCTATTCTATCTTAAGCAATCCAGCAGCTGATACCCAGACAAAGGCCTTGTTTAATTAGGCTTTATACACGTGTTGGAAAAACAAAACATATATATATATGCATATTTCAAAGAATGTATATTTATTTCTCCAGGCACTGGAATATTCTTAGTGAAATTTAAAAGAGATTATGGAACAGGAGACAAAAACAATTTGGGTGATTCTTATTTGCTTTGTACGTTTTGAATCTTCCAAATTAATATTTTCCACCTTTTGTCTAAACCTAAAATATTTACCTTATAAATTAATGCTGAAGATTTGTTACAAGTCACCAGACTTCAATGCTTAAACAGTGCACTAGCCCTTTACTCAATAACCACTAACGAGGCCTTTAGACTCTGCAGAATTACTGATACTTATTTTATTCAGAAAAGGAATAAGCAGACAATCTGTTCTAGTTTAATCAAAGAAGAAAATATGGTAATATATTAGGTTTTCATTATTTATTTATTTATTTACTGCTGATTTTATGCTGACTTCAAGACTTTAGGAGAATGTCTGATATTTAAAATGTTAACTGATTATAAAGGCTGTCAGGAATGTTACCCCCAAGTTATTATTTCTTTATATAATTACTCTTTATGTTTCCACAATGTTGTGGTCTTCACTGTGCAAAAATGGCATTTTTGTAAGGCATCAATTATGTAAAAAATATATTTTGCATCTCATGAAAACATGGTTTCAATACAGCAAGTTCTAAAATAAGATCATCAGTTAACAATACCGCTTTATTTCATCACCAGTATGGAAGCAAAGAGGCATTGGGAACAACACACAAGAATAGAGCACAGGAACTATTTGTTAAGTTTTCCGTCAGCTTAGATTTACTTTGTTTCGCTTAACTGTTAACACATTCCAATATCAAAATCCAGTTTAATAACTAAATATTGAAAGATAGCTCACTGATCTTCGAAGCTTGTATTTAGAAAGAAGGCCAGCTGAACACAAATTATGGGGGTCCCATTTATGGGATATGTCAAGGAATTCAAACATCCAGCGGAGTATTTTCCTGAGCTTTTATTTCAGTGTTTGGTTTCTGTTGTGAGGAAAGGTAAATGCAGGAAAAATTTATATAATTTATGGGAGAGAGAAATAATGAACAACCTTTCCATGGTAGCAAGTGATAAAAGTTCATTGGTCACTAAAATTACCCTTTAAGCGTTCTTTCCTAGTACAATTCAATAATCCTGCCACTGGATGAAAACCAAAGCCAATGTGTTTGTAGCAATAAGCTCCTAGATCAAAGTACTTTAAAAGCAAAGAATCATAGAATCATTAGGGTTGGAAAAGACCTCCAAGATCATCTGGTCCAACCATCCCCCTACTACCAATGTCACCCACTAAACCATGTCCCTAAGCACCACGTCCAACCTTTCCTTAAACACCCCCAGGGACGGTGACTCCATCACTTCCCTGGGCAACCAATTTCGATGCCTGTCTACTCTTTCTGAGAATAAATGTCTCCTAATTTCCAACCTAAACCTCCCAGGGTACAAATTGAGGTCATTCCCTTGAGCCAGTGCCCTCACCCTCAACCCCGGCATTGCTTCCCTAGGCTCATCTCTATTGAGCCTGATTTCATCCCCGTGGTCCTTGAGGTCCCTTCCAACCCAAGCCATTCTATGATTCTATGATTCTAAATAATTATTCTGACAATTTTAATTAAACTGTCACATTTACTTAAGGAAAAAAAAATATTGAAAAATATTTCAGACTGTTAATAACTTCAAAATAAATTGATTCAAACATATTTTTAAATAAACCAGATCTTCTTTGTTCTTATTCACATTGCTTGTCTTTCTCCAGTTTGACCTCAGATTATTATGACTTATCCTTTGGAGTATATTTGACTCTTTCCTTCTACTTTTATACTTTTTAATGTAGGAATCAAAAAAGGAAATAGTAGAATTTTTCCCAGCTAAGCAAATCATGAAAATAGAAATAAATAAAAACAGCAACAACAACAACAACAAAAGATTTACTGTAGAAAATGCAGGAAAAAAAAAAAAAAAAAAAAAAACTTAGATTCTTTCTATTTGATCATAGCTGTCAACCACTCAAAATACCTTAAATGTATATGTAGTGAAAGATAAATATAAGGGCCTATTTTTCAATGATGGGTACCTAACACACACATTGAGGTATATTTAGTAAATAACCTAATTCTCAAAGATTTTTATAATCTTGTCATATATTTATATTCCTAGCTTTAGCTGGAGAGACCTGGCTTTTGTCACTTACATTCAAAAGTCTGATACATGGATATCCATAATCAGCGTATAAGAAACTACAGGAAAAAAAAAAAAAAAGGAAAAAAAAAAAAAAAAAAGAAGAAAAAAAAAGAATGCCTCTCCACTCCCTCCCCATGAGGAAGCTGTAGACAGTGATAAGGTCTCCCTCAACCTCCTCTTTTCCAGCCTGAACTGGCCCACTGACCTAAGCCGCTCCTCATACGTCTTCCCCTCTAGGCCCTTCACCATCTTTGTGGCCCTCCTCTGGACACTCTCCAACAGTTTCACACCCTTTTTGTACTGTGGGGCCCAGAATTGCACACAGTACTCGAGGTGAGGCCACACCAGCGCAGAGCAGAGCGGGACAATATCTTCCCTTGACCAACTAACAATGCCATGCTTGATACACCTCAGGATACGGTTGGCCCTCCTGGCTGCCAGGGCACACTGCTGGCTCATATTCATGTTGCTGTCAACCAAAACCCCCTGATCCTTCTCTGTTGGGTTGCTCTGCAACGTCTCGTTGCCCAGTGTGTAAGCATAGCCAGGGTTGCCCTGTCCTAGGTGCAGGACCCAGCACTTGCTCTAGTTAAACTTCATACGGTTGGTGATTGCCCAGCTCTCCAACCTGTCCAGACCTCTCTGCAAGACCTTTCCAGCCTCAGCAGTCAACAACTCCTTCAAGTTTAGTGTCATCAGCAAATTTGCTAAAAATACCTTCTTGTCCTACATCCAAATAGTTTATAAAAACATTGAAAAGGACTGGCCCTAAAATGAAGCCTTGGGAGACCCCACTAGTGACCATCCACTAGCTAGATGCAGCCTCATTTACCACAACCCTTTGGGCCCTGCCCGTCAGCCAACTGCTCACCCATCATAGGATATTTTTGTTTAGCTGTATGCTGGACATTTTGTCCTATGGGAAACTGTCAAAAGCTTTACTGAAATCCAAAAAGATCACATCAGATGGTTTCCATTGAACGACTAGATGGGTGATCTTATCATAAAAAAGGAAATAAAGTTAGTCTAACAGGACCTACTCCTCGTGAACCCATGTTGGCTGGGACCAATGACTGCATTGTCCCCCAAGTGTGCTTCAGTAACTTCAAGGATAATCTCCATAATTTTACCAGGCACTGACGTGAAACTGACAGGCCTGTAGTTGCCAGGGTCTTCTTTCTTGTTCTTCTTGAAAATTTGCCAGCTTCCAGTCTACTGGGACCTCTCCAGATTCCCAAGACTGCTGAAAAATAATTGAGAGAGGTCCTGCAATGACATCAGCCAGCTCCCTAAGCACCCTGGGATGAATCCCATCCACACCCATGGACTTGTATGCATCCAGGTGTAGCAGCAAATCCCGGACGTGTTCAGGGCCAGTTGGGAGTTTATCATTCACACCATCACGGTCCTCCAGCTCAGGGCACCTTGGGTCCCGAAGCCCATCTTCAGCATTGAAGACAGAGGCAAAGAAGGCATTAAATGTTTTTTCTTTGCCTATGTCCTTGTCTGTGAGGTGACATTTCCCATCAAGTAGCAGTCCTATGTTATCTTTGTTACTCTTTTTTTCTGTTCACATATATATATATAAAACAAAACAAAACAAACAAACAAACAAAAAAAAACACTTTTTTTTTTTTTGTCTCTCACAGACCTGTCCAGCTTCAACTCTAATTGGGCTTTGGCCTCATGAATTTTCTCCCTATGAACATGAACAGTGTACCTGTATTCCTTCCATGTTGTCTGATCCTGCTTCCAGCAGCCATACACTTTCTTGTTCCCAACTGCTTTCTCACAAAGAAATCCCAGACTTAGATACATCTGAGATTTTAGATTAACCCCCTTTCCACATTAAAAATACTTTTTTTTTTTTTTTTTACACTAACTACTTACAAACCTACCATTTTGACCCAGGACTGTAACATCTGATGCCCCGATGCAGCAGTATTTCTTATCAAAATAGTCTATGGAATATTAGGTCTATATGTACAAAAAAGATGTATTTTTCAAATTAAGTATAAAATCTATCATTCAAACTTTCCGGGAGATCAAACAGCTAAGTGCAGAGACTAGAATCCTCAAAAATACCTCTCTGCTACTGTGAAGTAAATGGGAGGGTACTTAGTCTGACTTCAAGTCTGATCTCCCATGGTACAAAATATTTTACCAGTAAGCTTTTACATGATGTTAAGTATTAAGACTGTTGTACTCATTTGTAGAAGTAGCTCTAAGTCACTCAAAGCCATGCCAAAACTGTAGTAAAAACAAAAAGTTTAATCCATATTGCAATGCCCTGAATACTCTATCCATGAAGTCTGCCATCTTGCCATCTTGCCATCTTGTCTTCTTACTAAGCTTTTTTTTTATTATTATTTTTTATTTTTTTTTCCCCACAAAGAAATAAGATGAAATAAGAATCCCAAGTTGTTACTTTCTCACAGTTTATCTAAAATTAGGACCAGGAAGGGAGATTACATTTACCTTTTCAGGTTTAGAAACTCAACTTGTTGTCATTTTCTTCCCTAATAAATTAAATAATTCACATAAAAATAAGCAGAATGTGTTCTAAACAGGTAAGATATTCTAAGCATATAAATGCAGTGGCTCTGAGAATCCTGTAACTTTGCTTTTGTTCAGAGCATAGTCATGCACCTGTATCTTCAGCCTATTAACTGAAGCCAAATTACCTAAGGTTTAGAAATACTCACTTCTTTTATTTTAATGAAATATCAGTTGACTTTTATTTTAACTATTACTATTACATTAAAATATTAATATTTTCTCTTCCCTTAATGTCACATTAATTAGAGTGTTTTCAGTTAAAAATAAAAAATAAAAAATAAAAAATAAAAAATAAAGTATAGTACCAGGGGTGAAATAGCATTGTTTGGACCAGCGAGCATACCTGGGGAGGTGCACTGGTCATTTATAGCTGTTAAGGAAAAGAAAGCTCTTGAGTGATGTGAAATTTATCAGTTTTGCTAACCCATGATTTTAGGTTCAGGGACTATTGGCTAGAAGCCCAGACACTTTGGACTGCTGCTGGCAGGCCCAATCAAATGCTCTCCTGTTTATTTTCTTTGTCTTATAGACAGTTTTGTTACAGAAAAGGAGTGGCATGATTTCTGAGAATTTTGCTATTCAAAGTCTTTGATTTTCACTAATATTGGCTGTAGAGGATTTTAATTGGGCTTTGATGAAGTAAAAACAAAACCAAAAACTTTCTTTTTGCTGAAGATGTTGGATTGTTGAAGTATCAGTAATAAAATTACAGGCAACTGAAATATCACAAAGACAAATATTTGTGTTGTTGATTTATTTCCAAACTTATTATTTTTCTCTATGTCTTTTTACTCCCATCAGGAAAGAGGAGCTTCAGTAACTCCATAATGCAAAGAAAAATTGCAGTGCAGAGGCACTACAGCAGAGATGTTGGACAAATCCAGTAATGTGTGCAGTATTTATCATTTGGCAAAAGTGTCAGCTATATTAATATTAATGAAAACCTTGCTTACTGAATTACTTCTTGAGGCCTTGACCTTGCACACTGTAGCTATTTATGTGAAGAACTCCAAGAAGCAGTTTCATTGATTCTCCTCAGTACCAGGTGAGAATCACAGGAATTTGATCCCACTTTCATCTGTCACTTCCCAAGGAGTTAATTACTCCTTTTTACATAGATTAAGATGACAGTCTCTCAAATTTCTTCCATAATATGTTTAAAGGAGTGAAAGTAATGATATAATACAGATAAATTATATTAATTCTATAATTTACTTTGATATTATGAAGGACTCCCTCAAATTTACTTCAGCATACAGAGAGAGAGAGAGATGGAGATATGTATACACCAACTATATTATTGTCAACACTGAAGCATAAATTTCTTCAAGTGAATCCTATGCACGTTTTATGAAGTTTAGAAATGTGCCATGTTTGATGTGCCTTTTTCCAACACTGCATATATAGAGATTTTTTTCTTTAATCTATATTTTAATGTTTGTGATGAGTACACTATTGTGCATGTTTAGTGGTAGAAATCTGATATGTACTTGGTTCTCTAGGGAATATGTTGGGTTGGGAACTTGCTTGTAATTCCTTGGATCTTGCTTTTCCCATGTAATGTTTATGAAGTCTTTATGGAATGCATAGCTAAGCACTTTCTACAACTCTGCTTTCATTTTTTTTTTTTTTTTTATGAGTGAATGTGTTTGTTTTCAGCAAAATATTAATTCGCTACTATATTATATGTGCTGAAATTTCTCTCCACAGTATACAAACTCCCAAGGGCACTTTTGCCTTGAAGATATCACAAGATCTTGCTGGGATTTTTGTAGGTGCAGAGTTTTTCAGAAGTACATTTCTTAAAATTGAGAGGACAGTCCCTCCTAACCTTTTATAACCAATAGTGTTTAAATACCACTATGCTTACTCTTAATCAAGACATAATAATTAGCTCTATATGGTAACAAAATTAATATGTTTATATTAAAAATATTAATCAATTTACCTGTTTGCATGAAATATAAAAAATAGTATATGAAAGAAAAAAAAGACAAAATTGATTTTAAGCAATATAAAAACTGATAGAAAGCGATTTTTTTTTTCACTATATTGGATTCAAGTTTTTTATAGTTTAGTCAAGCCTCAAATTGTTAAATGATTTACCATAAGGAATAGGAAAACTATTACCTCACCAAGGAAAAAAAAAAATCAATAGAGGTATGAGCAATTCACAGTCCATAGACAGAGTGGCAAAACTACTTTCTAAATGTCTCAATATTTGAGAATTCTTCAGGGAAGCAGGAGGGGAAATTTGAGTGTAAAGGAGCATACTAAAGAAATGAGTATAAAGGGAAGTCTACATCCTTCATCTTCTTTAAAACGGCATGTACTAGCACTACTCTCACAGCAATTAAGTTCATAATCTCACAGCTTTCAGCTTTGATCTGTTGATAATACTATATGATCAACATCTCTTGTATCTAATTGAAAACATAGCCAGATAAATTATTTTATTCTCATTCTGGTTTTGTGCCTTTCTGATCTTTGGAAGTGAACTGTTTTTATTTAGAATTATATATATGTATATATATATTTACTTGAAAAACAGTAACACATTCTACCCCTATAGAAGCAGCAATCCCCTTTCAGCAGACATCATCCTAATACAATTCTCCAACATATAGAGAGTATAAAAAGATGCATTTACAATTCACTGCATACAATGTATTATGCGATTGTATTAGGGATGTGCAGACTAAATGCAGACTTAAAGAATCATTCAGTAATTCAGCTTCTAAGTGACATAAAGTTATTTTGTCCAACCCTTTGTTTGAAGCACGTTCAACTCTATCGGGCAAGTTCAACTCTATCGGGCTGCTCAAGGCCTTGACCAGGTGAGTTTTGGGTATCCACAAGGAGAGAGAATTCACAGTATCTCTGGGCCCTTGTTCCTAACCTTGACCACCTTCATGATGAAATGATTATTGCTCACATCTTGTTGGAATTTCATGTGTTCTAACTTGTGTCTGTTGCCTCTTGTCCTATTACTGCTCACATCTGAGAAGAATCTGACTCCATTTTCTCTGTCAGGTAAGATTAGATAGTAGGATTTGGGAGACTAGACACCATTGGGAAACAAAAGACAACAATAAGGTCTCACTTTGGCCTTCTCAAAGCTGATTCCTGATCAGGATCAGGGAAGGAACCTGATTCCTTTAGTATCTCCTTGGATCTCATATCTTCCAATATCTGCTGGATTTGCTACAATTTCATAGAATCATATAATATCTGAGTTGGAAGGGACCCACAAGGATCATCCAACCCAAATCCTGGGTCCCCAAAGGACCACCCAAATAAATAAATAAATAAATAAATAAATAAATAAATAAATAAATAACAATAAAAAATCAGATCGTGCATCTAAGAGCACTGTCTAAATGTTTCTTGAATTCTGGAAGGCTCAGTGCTGTGACCACTTCCCTCGGGAGCCTGTTCCAGTGCCCGACCACCCTCTCGGTGAAAAAAACTTTTCCTGATAACCAGCCTGAACCTCCACTGTTGCAGCTTCAAGCCACTAGCTCAGGTCCAATCACTGGTCACCAGAGAGAAGAGATTAGCATCTGCCACTACACTCCTCCTCATGAGGAATCTGTAGATCTCAATCTCCTCTTCTTCAGGCTGAACAGTTCTGAGCAGTGACTTCTGAACAGTGACTTTAGCTGCTCCTCATACATCTTCCCTTCTAGACCATTCACAGTATTTGTTGACCTCCTTTGGACACTCTTTAACAGTTTTGTGACTTTCTTATACTGTGGCACCCAAAACTGCACGTGGTACTTGAGGTGAGGCTGAACCAGCGCAGAGTGGGACAATCACTTCCCTTGACTGGCTAGCAATGCCGTTCTTGATGCAATCCAGGATACGGTACACCCTCCTGGCCATCAAGTCATGCTGCTGGCTCACGTTCAGCTTACTGTTGATCAAAACCCCCAGATCCCTTTCTACAGAGCTGCTCTCCAGCATCTTGTCCCCCAGTCTCTATGTATAACCAGGGTTGCCCCTTCCCAGGTACAGAATCTGGTACTTGCTCATGTTAAACATCATACTGTTGGTGGTTGCCCAGCTCTCTAATTTGTCCAGATCTCTTTGTCAAGATATTTCTTGTATCAGCAATACAGATGTGGTGGTTTTACTCAGGTGGGCAGCCAAGACAAGAAAACAAATTAAAAACACCTTCACCCCACCCACCCTCTTCCAATGTCTCCCTCCGAGCAGCACAGAGGAATGGGGGATGCGGTCAGTCCCTAACATTTTGCCTGCACTACTCCTTCACAGTCACTCTTTTCCTCTGCTCCAGCATGGGGTCCCTCCCACAGGATGCAGTCCTTCCCAAATTGATCCTTCGTGAGCTTCCCAGAGGCAGCAGCTCTTCAAGAACTGATACAAATATGGGTCCGTACCACAGGATCCATCCATCAAGAGCACACTGATCCAGTCTGGGTCCTCCATGGGCAACAGCTACTGCCAGGTCACCTGCTCCTGCATGGGCTCCTCTCCAAGGGCTGCAGCTGGACAAATCCATGGGACACGATATTCCCATTCAGGGTTGCATTTATGGGTGCTGAGAGATCTGTCTGATATAATGGCGGCCCCCCCCCCCCCAGCTGCTCGGGAATGGGCTGGGCATTGGTCAGTGAGTGGTGAGCATTGTGCATCATTTGTTTTGTACCCACTCTTACTATTATTATTATTATTAATTATTTCTTATCTTAATAAACTGTCCTTATCTCAACTCACAGGCTTCAGTTTTCTGTTTCTCTCCCACATCCCAGAGAGGGAGGGGGGAGGGTGAGTGAACAGCTGTGTGGTGTTTAGCTGCCGGCCGGGTTAAACAACAACAACAGGAGAGTTCTTTGTCATGCTCAGGACATTGTGGGAGAACACCAAAAGTCTCAAGATACTTTTAAACAAGAGTGTTTAGCTTGCTGGTCACAAACAAACAAACAAACAAAAATTTTGTCTGCTTTTCTCTTGCAAATGCTCTACCACTTTCCATATCTGTTCCCAGTGAGAAAACATTAGCTTTGATTGCAATACCAGACCAAGGTATTCATATTCATCATATTCAGCACTGGATCACCTTTAATGATTATAGAGTGCCTTTTCAAAAAAACATTTTGGAGACCCATTATGACCTTTTGTTTGTTTTTTAATAGATTCTTATCAGCCTATATATTTTAGTCCACTAAATGCTCTCTACCTAAAACTGCATTAGTCTACTGAACTGGAACTGATTTATGGCATGGTATGAAGGCATTACTTTAGGTGAGTGGTAAACAGTCATTTCTATAACACATGGACATTCACAGAATCACCAGCTTTTAGCAAAAATCACTTATCCTTTTATATTAAGGCTATAAGAAACATGATGCTGTAGTGTTGCATGGAGGTGTTGTGGCCAAAATGCAGGACCTGTTACTTAGCCATGTTGAACCTCATCCGACTGACATCTGCCCATTGATCCAACCTGTCCATGTTCCTCTGCAGGACCTTCCTATTCTTCAGCAGATCGACACTTCCACCCAGATTGGTGTTATCTGCAAACTTATTGAGGGTGCACTCAATTCCCTTGTCCAAGTAATCAGTAAAGATATTAAAGAAGATGGGCCCCAACATCAAACCCTACGGAACACCACTTGTGATTGGTCACCAGCTGGATTTAACTCTCTTCACTACTACTCTCTGGGCCCAGATGTCCAGGCAGTTTTTAACCCAGCAAAGAGTCCAAGCCATGAGCTTCCAGCTTCTCCAGGAGAATACTTTAGGAGACCATGTCAAAGATTTTACTGAAGTCTAGGTAGACTACATCAACAGCCTTTCCCTCACCCACCAGGAAGGTCACCCAGTCATAGAAGGAGATGAAGTTGGTCAGGCAGGACTTGCCTTTCATGAACCCAGGCTGACTGGGCCTCATCCCTTAGTTGCCCCACACATGCTGAATGATTGCATTCAAGATGACCTGTTCCATTACCTTTCCTGGCACTGAGGTCAGGCTGACAGGCCTGTAGTAAGCCAGGTCCTCCTTATGACCCTTCTTATAGATGGGCATCTCATTAGCAAGTCTCTAGTCATTTGGGACCTCTCTAGTTGACCATGACCACTGGTAGATGACGGAAAGCGGCCCAGCAATCACATCCACCAGCTCCCTCAGCAGCCTTTTGGGTGGATCCCATCTGGTCCCATGAAGTTGTGACAGTCCAGGTGGGGTGGCAGGTCTCTTAACTGTTTCTACCTGAATCATGGGGGGTTTCTTCTACTCCTTGTCCCAAACTTCCTGGTTGAGAGACTGAGTACCCCAAGGATAAGAGGTCTGGCTAGTAAAGACAGATGCAAAGAAGGCATTAAGAACCTCAGACTTTTTCTTATCCTCAGAAGTCATGTTCCCTCCTGCGTCCTGTGAAGGAGGTATTTTCTCCTTGGCACTCCTCTTACTGTTACTATATTTGTAAAAATATATATATATTTTTAATCTTTTACCATAGCAGCCAGGTTGAGCTCGTACTGGACTTTAGCCTTTCTGATTTTCTCTCTGCATATGCTGGCACCTTCCTTGTACTCTCCCTGAGCTGCCTGTCCCTCTGTCCCTTCTTCCACTGGACATAAACTTTTTTTTTTCTCCCCAAAAAAGCAAAAGTTCTCTTTTCAGCCACGGCAGTCTTCCTTGCTGGCCCATCTTACAGCACATGGGGACAGACTGCTCTTGCACCTTTAAGACTTTTTTCCTGAGGAATGTCCAACCTTCCTGGACCCTTTGGCCTTTCAGGACTGACTCCCAACGGACCCTCCCTAACAGTGTCCTGAACAATTCAAAGACTGCCCTCCAGAGGTCCCAGGTAGCAGTTTTACTGACTCTCTTCCTGACTTCCTGACCAAGAATAGAAAACTCTATTACATCATGGTTACTCAGCTCAAGACAGCGCCTGACCACCACATCTCCCACCAGTCCTTCTCTGTTCATGAACAGAGTTGTGGGGCATCCCCTCTGGTAGGCTCACTAACCATCTGAGTCAGGAGGCTGTCTTTCCCACACTCTTCCAAATACCTTCTATACTGCTGCCTCAGGGCTGTATTATATTTCCGTCATATGTTCAGGAAGTTAAAGTCCCCAGTGAGGACAAGCACTGGAGATTCAGCAGCTTCTGCCAGCTTCTTGTAGAATGCATCATCCATCTCTTCATCCTGGTTTGGCGGTCTGTAACAGATCCCCCCTCCCAGGATGTCCACCTTGTTGGTCGACCCACTGATCCTTACCCATATGGTCTCTACCTTACCGTTCTCAGTTCTGAGCTCAACAGCATTGAAACACTCTCTGATATAAAGAGATATGCCACCACCCCTCCTTAGTTGCCTGTCCCTTCTGAAGAGCTCATAGCCATCCATTGCCGCACTCCAGTCATGGGAGTGGTCACACCACGTTTCAGTGTTGGTGGCTGTCATAGTTTCCCTGCCTCACAATGGTGTCTAGCTCCTCCACGTTGTTGACCATGCTACATGCACTGGTGTAGATGGACTCAAGTAGTGCAATCACCCTCACCCGTAACCCTGGGACCTCTCCCCCAAGCTCATCTCTATTGAGCCTCATTTCACCCTTGTCCCCCTTCATACCTCTAAATGAGCCCTGCCAGCTCCCGGGCTAGAGTCCATGTCTCCCTTTGGGACAGGTGGGACCCATCGGCAGCTGTCAGGTCAGGTGCCAAGTAAACCTATCCATGATCAAAAAAACACAAAATTTCTGCAATGGCACCAGCTTCTTAGCCATGTATTAATCAGCTGAGCCTTCCATGTCCACTCAGTATTCCTCCCTACCACTGAAGGGATAGAGAAGAACATCACCTGCACACCCACACCACCCAGTAATCAACCCAATCCCCAAAAGTCCCTCTTGATAGCCTTCGGGCTTCTCTCAGAGATTTCATCACTGACAGCCAGAATTGTCACTAATGGATAATAATCAGAGGGGCAAAAAAGGTCAGGAACTTTTCCTGTAATGTCTCTGACCTGGGCCCCACGTAGGCAGCAGACTTCCCTACCGGTAGGGTCCAGCTGACATATGGGGCCCTCTGTTCCCCTTGGAAGGGAGTTGCCTATGACTGTTGCCCTTCTTTCCTTCTTGGTGGAGGAAGTCTGGAGGCATGAAGTTGGCTTCCTTGCCCTAGACAGCCTCCTGTGTTGTCTTTCCTCCCCATCCTCCCCACCCTGTCCCTCAAGTTCCAGGGCCTCAAACCTATTATTGTATAAGAGCACCTGGGGAGACGAGGTGGGTAGGGAGGTGGGCTTGCCTGCAACGCCAAGCAGGGACATGTTTCCATTTCTCTCCATCTCTCAGGTCCCCTCCCTCTGCTTGACAGCAATGAGGCAAGGGGTCCACATCTATCTGGGGTGTGTTGCCCCAGTGTCTTTCTCTCAGGAATGGCAGGGAGTGATTCCAAAGGTCCAACTTCTGCTCACACTCCCTGATCTCTCTACCGCCTCCTTGAGCGCTGCCACCAGAGCTGCTCAGATCCTCCACCCACTCTCACCTCATGCGGACAGTATCTCTATCACTCACCACTGGTAGCGACAGGCTCAGGCAGCATCTTTGGGCAGGCACTTGGTCTGGGTTGCCACAGTCTTTTTGGTGAGCGCTTTAGCAAGTGCTTGCTGACTGGTGGTGACCATGGCTGGGTTTGCTGTTCAAGAGGTAGCTGGTAGGTGAGCCAGTCTCCGGGCTGGGGAGGAATCCTCTGCCCTCCCTGCTCACCTTGCCCGAGCAAACTACCGTACCACGACCTACTTGCCCACGCTGTTTGCCCCACTCCTGGTTGCTCACCCTCCCCAGGGGCTGCCTTTGTACAGCAGAGGGGTCTGCTGGCTCCACCCACGCCTCATCAGCTTCCCTAGCAAGGGCTGTCAGGTCCTGGAGGCTCCCTTGGCAGCTTCGATTGGCCTTGATGCAGAAAAACGCCTGCCCGCTGTGACCCCCTACTCTGCTGCAGCATGCGACTGCCTCAGAACCGATCACCTAATGAGTGTGTGCATGAAGTCCTAGGAAGGATGACAGTTCTTCCAGCTATTATTTCCTGGATTACTGTGTAAACTTTCAATGGTACAATCGTCATTTCATCATCTCTGTAGCTAACCTATACTTAAATAAATAATTTATTTTCTGTCCAAATAATATTTAACATAGAAAAATGTACCTGGTAAGAATCCTGTAAACTTAGTATTGAAAAGTCTATCCTTCATGAACATGTCACATGAGGTTCAAATAAAAATCACTTTCTAAAAAATCTGCTCTAGAAGCCACTACTTCACTGATTTCTTTAATAATAATAATAGTAATAATAATAATAATAAAACAAGATAACACAGAAGACATCTGCCACAGAGCAGTTCACAGAAGAGAATAACTTTCTGTTAATGCTAATGAAATCTCTTAGTTAAATGAAAAAATAATAAAAAAAATCTCTTTCTATAAGTCATTATTGACTTTTATGTTGACACTCCCCAAACTGTTTTGTAGCCACTCGTCCTGAAGTTTTAGGTAGTCTGTGTTACAGTTGTTTTTATTACCTTAGGACATAGCATTACTAAAAGTTATTTAAATGTAAAAACCCACAAGCAAGAGACATGCTTAACATCCAAAGTAAACTCATGTTCTTTATCTATTTTTACATCTACATTCCTGCCTCTTAGTTCTTTTTCAGATCATTTCTCATAGCCCTTTCATGATATTGCCTCATTTTTTTATTTTTTTATTTTATTGTATTTTTCCTGTTGCTGATAACACACACTGGAGCAACATCAAATAATAAAATAGGGAAAATATTCATTTTTTTAATAGTTAATTTTCAACATTATTTTTTACAGTGACTTTTGCAAACGTGTACGAACCATACTTGCTGGAATTATTCCAGCATGCAGACTTATGTATATCCATATATACACAAACATATTCACATAGAGTTCTAATGAATTATTGTATTTATTTATTTATTTATTTATTTTAATTTGGTTTTTAATCCAAGAAGCAATACAGCAATAGCTATAAAGACAGTAGCAATAACTTGTGTTCATGGAATTTCCCAATTTTTTGTGGTTCTTAGCCAGTGCCATGAAATCAAACTGCTAATTTTTATCTTTAAAAATGAATAATAATTAAGTGTGCACATTAAAAATGAAGAAAAGTACCCCTATGGAAACTCTGGAGCCAAAATTGGAACTATTCAGACGCCACTGTTAAACACTGCATCTCTGCCAATGGGCTGTAGCTTGCCAATCTGAGAAAAAATAGTGATACTGTTGAAAAATATCAAGGATCTATTGTCTTATTCCCCTCTTCTCCTTCCATTCCTTTAGCTGTTGAGCTGTTCAAACACAGGCCACTGTAGAACAAGCACAAATTAGCAGAAAGTGCCATAACCCATGCACATATAATTCTAATTAAAACAATTTAATACCCATTTGTGGAACTTAGCAAGGGGCTGAATAGAGTCATGATTGGCTCAAACATATTGAAGCAGATGGATTAATTGGTTCAGAAAGAATTTTGTCTTGTCCCTCTGTCCAAAGTTATCATCCACCTGTATAATGAAAATCACGTGGTTCTCAAGCCCCACATAGTTTGCATGAGAGAAATTAATAGTTTAGATAAATGCAATGAAGTGAAAAACTGGAGTTCTCAGTAATTACAGATGGTATGAACAGACAACTCTTGAATTTCCTCTGATAAAGTATTAGGATTCATATATGCTGCTAATTGAGAATATAAAAGTAATTAGCATCTCATAACATTAATAGAAGGAAAATAACTTGTGCATGCTGCAATATTATGATATTGGTTATATAGAAATGGCAAAATAGTTTACACTAGTGAAAGACATCATTAAAATGTAAAGAGAACTTAGAGTCAAATATGATAAATAAATACACCAAAAAGTAAGATATATTTTTTTTCTATGAACTGATGATTTACAAATGATAAGTTATGAAAGGAGGAGTTGGGGTTGACAAGATTATGACATAAAGCTTAAATGAACAATTTGCATTGGGATTTACCATGGAAATGAGAGTTTTTAAGACTGGACTTATTTTTATGGTCCTGAGGATATCTTGTAAATTAAAATGTCAGAGAAAGTATTGCAGAACTAATCTGTAAAATGAAAAGCAAACTTGCCATTAATAGGTGGTGTTCATTCAAAAGTTTCAAGAGGCTCAGATATGATATTGTGGATATAGATTACTGTATGAAATATTATCTACAGTTTTCTCACAGCCAGAGAAAAAAAACTATATTAAATAATAATTATATATATTTTTAATCTTTCTGGGGGAACTTAGGAAACTGCAGAATGTAAACTTTTACCTCCATTCTTTGTATTCTTTGACATTTGGAAGAAAAGTAGAGTTAGTATACAAAGGTAAATTATATATTGTGATAGAGTGTTTTTATTTTTATTTTTATTTTTATTTTTTTAGAGAGAATCATGATTATAGTATTACACACAAAATAATAATCTTTCTGTAATTCAATGTAAAAGCTCATACAACAGGATTAATTCATGTAAACATCATTATCTACTATCATTTGGAGTACTATGGGAAAACATTCTTGGGCTCGAGCTGCTATTTCTGGCTTTCTCCCAAGACCTATCTCATACCGGGTAGCCATACCAGCCTTATACAGATGTCTAGAAAAACCATAGGGCATCTCTATTCAATGGCTTTAAATTAAAGAAGGGAGAATTAGATTAGAGGTTAGGAGGAATTTCTTCACTTAGAGGGTGGTGAGGCACTGGAAGAGGTTGCCCAGAGAAGTTGTGGATGCCCCATTCCTAGAGGTGTTCAAGACCAGGTTAGATGAGGCCCTGAGCAAGCTGATCTAGCAGGTGGCATCCATGCCTATGGCAGGGGGATTGGAACTAGATGATCCTTGAGGTCCCTTCCAACCCAGGCCATTCTATGATCTATTTCTATGACACAAAGTAGATAAAGTATTATTTAGAAGAGGAGGAGCTGTGGTGGTTTTACTCGAGTGGGAGGCCGAGCTCCATCACAACCACTCTCTCACTCTCTTACCTCAAAAAGGAGCGGGGAGAAAATATGATGAAAAGGGCTCAAGGGTTGAGATAAGGACGAGGAGATTGCACGGTAATTATTGCGATGGGCAAAACAGACTCAGCATAGGGAGATAGTAAGATTTATTGCTTATTACTAACAAGCTAGAGAAGTGAGAAACAAAGGAAAGAAAGCAAAAGCACCTTCCCCCCCATCCACCCTCTCTTCCACCTCCCCCCCCCCGAGTGGTGCAGGGGAACAGGGGAATGGGGATTATGGTCAGTCTATAGCGCTTCTTTTCTGCCACTCCTTCTTGGTCACTCTCGTCCCCTGTGCTGTGGGGTCCCTCCCACAGGATGAAGTCCTTGCCAAACTGATCCAGTGTGGGCTTCCCACTGGCAGCAGCTCTTCAAGAACTGTTCCAGATATGGGTCCGTACCACGGGGTCCTTTCCTCAGGAGAAAACTGCTCCAAACTGGATCCCCCATGGGCAGCAGCTCCTGCCAGGTCACCTGCTCCTGCATGGTCTCCTCTCCATGGGCTGCAAGTCTGTCCCGGAATCTGCTCTGGTAGGGGTCTTCCACAGGCCACAGTCTCCATCGGCACAGGTCTACCTGCTCCACCATGGTCTCCTCCACAGGCTGCAGCGTGGAACCCTGCTCCACCGTGGTAGTCCATGGGCTGCAGGGGGACAGCCTGCTTCACTATGGTCCTCACCCCAGGCCACAGGGGACTTCTGCTCTGGTGCCTGGAGCACCTCTCCCCCTCCTTCTTCACTGACCTTGGTGCCTGCAAGGCTATTCCTCACTCCTCTCACTCTCCCAGTTGCTGTGTGGCACAGCATTTTTTTTTTTTCCCTGTCTTAAATATGCTCTCACAGAGGCACAAACAACATCACTTATTGGCTTGGCTCTGGTCAGCAGTGGGTCCCTTACCAGACATGGGGCAGCTTCTAGATTCTTCTCACAGAAGCCACCCCTATGGCCCCCTGCTACCAAAACCTTGCCACGTAAATCCACTACAGGAGCATAAAACCTCAGTGACAAATCCTGTGAATGTTATTTGGTCTACCTGATGGCCATGCAAAGAAGTCTATGAACATTATTTTACAGATATGGAGACTGATGATCAAATAGCAAATTGCAAATCATCCTCTTTTGGAAGATAAATTCATGAGTGCAAAAATGAGTGCATTTAAAAATAATGTTTACACCATATTTTAGAGACAAAAATGAAACCATATATTCATACTTCAATAAGATAGAGGATATTTATTGACTGTTAACACTTTAAATATTACACTATGCCACATATCAGTTAGAAGCGTTAGACATACCATTGAATCATTTCACTAAACTGTGCACCGATGAGCTTTCAGAGAGATCTTCACATCTTAACATCACTCTTCCCATAAATTGCCTGTCCTGGTTTCAGTTAGGATAGAGTTAATTTTCCTCCCAGTAGCTGGTAGGGTGCTATGTTTTGGATTAGGATGAGAAGAGTGCTGATAACATGCTGATGTTTTAATTGCTGCAGAGCAGTGCTTACACCAAGCCAAGGACTTTTCAGCTTCTCACTCTGTCCTGCCAGCGGGCAGGCTGGGGGTGCAGCAGGAGCTGGGAGGGGACAGACCCAGGACAGCTGACCCAAACTGGCCAAAGGGGTATTCCATACCATCTGACGTCATGCTCAACAATAGATAGGGGTGGCTAGCCGGGGTGGGGCGCCGGCTGCTCGGGGTTGGGCTGGGCATCGGTCAGCGGGTGGTGAGCAATTGCATTGTGCATCACTTGTTTTGTACATACTATTATTATTATTTTATTTTTCTGTCCCTAATAAACTGTCTCTATCTCAACCCACAGGCTTCAGTTTTTCTCGTTTCTCTCCCCCATCCCAGAGAGGGAGGGGGGAGGGTGAGCGAACGGCTGGGTGGTGTTTAGCTACCAGCCAGGTTAAACCTTTTGGCACCCAATGTGGGGCTCAAAGGGTTGAGATAACGACAGATCTGACCAGAGTGTATTAAAACAAAATTCTGATAAGCATTATATCTGTTTAATATTTACTAATCACAATGCCGATTTTTGTGATCTCAAGTCTGCTGTGCCTGTTTTCCGAATTGAGTTATATAGCACATTACTTACTGTATGTGTTCCCTGTCATGTTGCTTATCATTGCTGGGGGTTGGTACAAGGTTATTATTTTGCTGTACTGCGTAACACTGGCTTACGATATGATAAAATTACCAGCCATGAGACTAATCTGGTATTTGTATTCAGCATTGTCGTCAACTCCATACTTTGGGAACCCTACCTCAGGAACTATTAATAATTACACTTTTCATGCTTTTTCTTCAGGGAGCCAATCTGTGGAGGGGTCAGGGGAAGATGTTTTTTCCCATTTGTTCACTCTCCCTTTTTTCTCCTCCAGGCGAGTTATGGTAGCTTTCCAAAACTTTGAATATCCTTGGGATGTTCAGACCAGTATGTTCTTATTGTTATGTCTCCTGAATGCACTTCAGGTTTTGTCTAAGGTTAAAAAAATACTTAAGAGTGTCATCCAGAGATCTGTCCTGAGGCAGGATAGTTATGAGTGGCAGGGAGAGTGGGAGGATATGGGCAGGCATCTAGAGCAGTGGTCACCTCCAGTGCTTTGGAAATTTACCCCTGAACAACTGAAAAATCCTAAAAAACTGGTGGAGTGCTTGAAAAAGTTGTGTCATCACCCTGGCAGTACCAGACATACAGAAATCACTGCAAAGTGCTGGGACATTCAAAAACTGGGACACACATTTGGCAAAGGCCACCTGGTTAGTCAATACTAGGGGATCTGCTAACCGAGCTGGACCTGCCCAGTCAGACCTGTTACGTACTGTAGAAGGGGATAAAGTTCCTGTAATGCACATAAGAAACATGCTGGGAAAGACAGTCTGGGCTACTCCTGCCTCAGGAAAAGGCAAACCCATTCGTGGGATTGCTTTTGCTCAGGGACCTGGATGCACTTGGTGGGTAATGCAAAAGAATGGGGAGGTCCGATGTGTACCTCAAGGGGATTTAATACTGGCTGAAAATAGCCCATGAGTTAAACTGTATTATGTTAATTATTATATAATACTGTATGTCATCACTACCATGATCCCTATATGTCAATGTCCTATTAATGGTATCACAGTAACAACCACGCAGATACTGATGAATGAATTTTGATAGAATTGGACAAGCAAAGTGATGTGATGGAACGAGAACTGGCTTCAACGTGTGACAATCCAACATCACACACCATCTCTTCTGTGTTGAAAGACTGCAATGACAGATGGAGCCTGAAGTCAGTCATGGACTATGCAAACTCAGTGGACATTATATATATATTATAAATGAAAATGGTAGTCAATTGGAATCTATTGGAAAGGGTGTAACCTGAACATGACATAAATGGTATGGAATAAGGGGTGGATATATGTCCTGGTTTCAGTTAGGATAGAGTTAATTTTCCTGGTAGCTGGTAGGGTGCTATGTTTTGGATTAGGATGAGAAGAGTGCTGATAACATGCTGATGTTTTAACTGCTGCAGAGCAATGCTTACACCAAGCCAAGGACTTTTCAGCTTCTCGCTCTGTCCTGCCAGTGGGCAGGCTGGGGGTGCAGCAGGAGCTGGGAGGGGACAGACCCAGGACAGCTGACCCAAACTGGCCAAAGGGTTATTCCATACCATCTGACGTCATGCTCAACAATATATAGGGGTGGCTAGCCGGGGTGGGGCGCCAGCTGCTCGGGGTTGGGCTGGGCATCGGTCAGCGGGTGGTGAGCAATTGCATTGTGCATCACTTGTTTTGTACATACTATTATTATTATTTTATTTTTCTGTCCCTAATAAACTGTCTCTATCTCAACCCACAGGCTTCAGTTTTTCTCGTTTCTCTCCCCCATCCCAGAGAGGGAGGGGGGAGGGTGAGCGAACGGCTGGGTGGTGTTTAGCTACCGGCCAGGTTAAACCACAACATTGCCAAAACCCATTATATTCCATTAAATAAAATTCAAATCCAGCTTTTGTGTTAGAAACACATTTGGGGGTTGCTAACTGGTTATTCTAGAAACAGTCAGATTTCATACATACACACATGCTCTTGCATTAGCCACAACCATTAATTATACTGGTTCTTTTTACTTAGGCAAGGATGAGAAAATTAAATCCAAAGGAGACTGTGGACTTAATTGACCAGTCATATATGTTACATAATTATTTGAAATTGTGCAATGTTAAGGGAGCTTCTGGTACTGTTTTAGATAAATTTTGTATTCATCTTGCTTTTGTGTATAAGTACAAAAAGGAATCATTCCTCAGAATCCTTGTATTTTTCTTCTCCTTTCTACTGTTCTAATTTTCCTTTCCTTTCCTTTCCTTTCCTTTCCTTTCCTTTCCTTTCCTTTCCTTTCCTTTCCTTTCCTTTCCTTTCCTTTCCTTTCCTTTCCTTTCCTTTCCTTTCCTTTCCTTCTTCCAGTAATGTGTATAATTTGAAAGGAGTTTTTCAAAAAATAACATCTTATTTTCTTTTACATGAGTAAATCTGATGGTAATGAAAACAATCCTGTGTGCATGCTAATGGAACAATTTGGGGCATAATTTCTTCAGGTGTACAGCATCTGACCTCAGGAACTTGGCAGATATTGCTGCAGCATTATTAACAGTCACTCAGGCCTCTAGGTAGAATTCAGGAGGCAGAAATGGCCACGCATTTCAATCAGTTAACCTACTTAGATTACAATCTATTATTTATGGTGATTATCAGCCTCTGCAGCTCTTGTAAATGGCAGTAGGTCAGTGCTTTGATAATAATTAAGGTATTCATTATAAGATAAAAAATGAAGGTCAGCTTCACTTCTCTCCTTTGAAACAGAATTGTGCGTAAGCTATTGCAAGACTGAAGAAATTATTGCTGGAAAGAAACTACATAGAGTTTTGTGTTTTTTTCCCCATATTTTGTATTCTGAAGCTGTCTTCAGAGCCTTTTATATACACTGTAACAGTAAAACTAAAAGGTCCCTAATGCCTTCTTTTAAGAAGTTCATTAAAAAATCGCTAGTATGTATTTTTATTCCTACTGCACTCCAGAATGAGACACACAATACCTACAGGAGTCTGAAATATGAGAGGAAATCACACATGCAAAGCATATAAACTTTGTATAGTTTGCTGTCTTTTTTTTTTTTTTTTTTATTGCATTGTTTGATAAAGCCCCTTATTGTTTAAACATAAGCACTACTTTAGTCTTTAATAATGCAACTTAAATATCATAGGTATCTTAAAAAAATGTGTTTATAAAATTTATTACACAGATATGCTAAATGACTCCCAGGGGATTTGGATAGTGCTGAACATTGGAAAAACAGCGAAAAATAGGCAGGATTAACAAATTCTCTGTTATTTACCCATGAAACTAATTCAACCTGAAGATGTACCATATTTAAAGAGTAGGTGAAATGTTTGCATTTTAGTGAATAAAATGCCTATTATATATTAGAACTTATCCTGAATTTGTTAACAAACCATCAGGACTTAATGCAATTAAGTTTAGCAAATGCTGTTTTCTATCCATCATACATTCTAGCCATCAAGAGATCCTCCAGCATATAGATCAGAGAAGTATAAAAACTTTCTAGTACAGCAGCAGCATATAACATTTATGTATATATGTTATAGAAGAATAATAAGAGTGGGGAAAGTATGTTAGATGATCTCAGTCCTCTGTAATGCATGTCATTGTCCTGTTCTGGATGTAGGTGTTAAAAAAAAAAAAAAAAAAAAAAGAACATTCAAACATTCAGGATCTTTGAAAATTTCTTATAGATAAAATTCATTCCTTAACTCCATTTAACTCCATTTTAAAAATCAGGAAAAAAAAAATGTACAGCCAACCAGCCAACATATTTTGTAAGCAGATGGCTTTAGGACTAGTGTAAATATATCAGTACAAAAAGGAGGACTAAGGAGAATCTTCACTCTTTACTGGATGTGGGGGGAAATGTAGTTACCAGAGATGAGGAAAAAGCTGAGGTGCTTAACACCTTCTTTGCCTTAGTCTATAGCAGCAAAACCAGTTGTTCTCTGGATGCCCAGTACCCTGAGCTGGTGGAAGGGGATGAAGAGCAGAATGTGGACCAGACCCCACAATCCACGAGGAAATGATTGGCGACCTGCTACAGCATTTGGATGTATGCAAGTCGATGGGGCTGGATGGGATCCACCCAAGGGTATTGAGAGAACTAGAGGAAGAGCTGGCCAAGCCGCTTTCCATCATTTACTGTCAGGGGAGGTCCCACTCAACTGGCGGCTAGCAAACGTGACGCCCATCTACAAGAAGGGCCAGAAGGTAGACCCAGGGAACTATAGGCCTGTTAGTTTGACCTCAGTGCCAGGGAAGCTCATGGAGCAGATTATCTTGAGCGTCATCATGCGGCACTTGCAGGGCAAGCAGGCGATCAGGCCCAGTCAGCATGGGTTTATGAAGGGCAGGTCCTGCTTAACAAACCAGATCCCCTTCTATGACAAGGTGACACACTGGGTGGATGAGGGAAAGGCTGTGGATGTGGTCTACCTTGACTTCAGTAAGGCTTTTGACACCATTCCCCCCAGCATTCTCCTCAGAAAACTGGCTGCTCATGGTTTGGACTGGCATACGCTTCGTTGGGTTAAGAGCTGTCTGGATGGCCGGGCCCAGAGAATTGTGGTGAATGGAGTCAAATCCAGTTGGAGGCCGGTCACTAGTAGAGTCCCCCAGGGCTCGGTACTGGGGCCAGTCCTCTTTAACATCTTTATCGATGATCTGGATGAGGGGATCGAGTGAACCCTCAGTAAGGTTGCAGATGACACCAAGTTAGGTGCGTGTGTCGATCTGCTTGAGGGTAAGAAGGCTCTGCAGGAAGATCTGGATAGGCTGGACCGATGGGTCAAGGCCAACTTTATGAAGTTCAACAAGGCCAAGTGTCAGGTCCTGCACCTAGGGCACAACAACCCCAAGCAGAGCTACAGTCTGGGAGATGAGTGGTTAGAAAGCTGCCTGTTAGAGGAGGACCTGGGAGTGTTGGTTGATAGTCGTTTGAATATGAGCCAGCAGTGTGCTCAGGCGGCCAAGAAGCCCAACAGCATCCTGGCT
>CM021697.1:19714573-19732295 GCA_011074415.1 Stictonetta naevosa | reverse complement strand
GCCAGCAGTGTGCTCAGGCGGCCAAGAAGCCCAACAGCATCCTGGCTTGTATAAGAAACAGTGTGGCCAGTAGGTCCAGGGAAGTGATTGTCCCCCTGTACTCAGCTCTGGTGAGGCCACACCTTGAGTACTGTGTTCAGTTTTGGGCCCCTCACTACAAGGACATGGAGGTGCTTGAGCGAGTCCAGAGAAAGGCTACAAAGCTGGTGCAGGGTCTGAAGAACAAGTCCTACGAGGAGCGGCTGAGGGAGCTGGGACTATTTAGCCTGGAGAAGAGGAGGCTCAGGGGCAACCTCATCGCACTCTACAGGTACCTTAAAGGAGGCTGTAGCGAGGTGGGGGTTGGTCTATTCTCCCACGTACCTGGTGACAGGACGAGGGGGAATGGGCTAAAATTGTGCCAGGGGAGGTTTAGGTTGGATATTAGGAAAAACTTCTTTACTGAAAGGGTTGTTAGTCACTGGAAGTGGTTGAGTCACCATCCCTGGAGGTCTTTAAGAGATGTTTAGATGTAGAGCTTAGTGATGTGGTTTAGTGGAGGACTTATTAGCATTAGGTCCGAGGTTGTACTCAGTGATCTTGGAGGTCTCTTCCAACCTAGACTATTCTGTGATTCTGTGATTATGTGATTTAGGGAAAAAAAAGAAAAAAGGAAAAAAAAAATAAAAAAAAAGGAGAGAGAGAGAGAAGTTGCTAGATTTCTTAATCTGAATGTGTGGTTAGAAAATGTACATAGAAAATGTACAAGGAAGGAAGGAAAGGAGGAAGGAATGAAAGCAGGAATAGAGGAAGGGAAGAAGGGACATAGGGGGGAAGGGAGGAAGGGAGGAAGGGACTAAGGGGGAAAGGGAGGAAGGAAGGAAGGGAGGAAGGAAGGAAGGAAGGAAGATTTGCTTCACCATTACAACCTTTAATAGAAATAGAATCCATGGAAATGGTTGAATAACATAAGCAATTAATTTATTTTTATTTTTTGATATATTTTTTTCCACGCAGGTAAAAATTTCCAGTATGTTTGTAATCATTTATTAATTTGCTGGTGTGGCTGTATTGTCCAGTAATACTGTGTGATTCTCCACCAATTCTGACTTGCCATTACTAGAAAATGCTGATTCAATGTCAACATAGCATCAGACTTAAGAATGACTAAAACAAATAGTTGGACATGACGAATGAGAATAGACAAGCATTAATGATGTATCGTCAGTTTGAATGCTGTTTTCAGGAAACTGTGTGTCTTAGATCACCATTCATTTTAAAGGAAGTTGCTCTTATTATTTTTCTTTTTCAAATAATTTTGTATTTGAGAAAGGGAAGCTTACAATAAAAAATTAGGAAAAAGTACAGTCCTAGTTAATGCCATCATGGGCAGGCTTCTTTATCCTTTCCCTTTTGAGAACTTAAAAAGGTTTTAACAGGTTTTTATGTCAGTCATTAATCAGTCATTCATTTTCAATCTTCCAATTGTTCATAGTTAGATTAAAATACAGTTATTTGATTATGAATGCTACTCTGTAAAGCCTTTAATACTTTATAGGTAATAAGTGGATGAGACGGAAATGCTCAACTATCTTTCTCTTCCAAAACTTTCTATCCCATTACATTCTCTTTCCATTTCATTTTTACTGTTTTCTAGCCAGCTTAAAGTTTCCTAAAGGAAGAGTCATGATAGAAGACAAAATGTTATAAAGCTTAAATACTGAATTTGTGTTTATTAATCTTGCTGGACTTCAGCTAGAAGCTTTCAGAATGGTCCAAATTGGCTTCAGTTATTCACAGCCTTCTAAAACAGCCCAAAAGCTAGGAAATAATTAAGGACAAAAATAAATTCTAAAGGAGAATTTGCCACGGTTCTATTCAAATACTCCCCTTGTACTGTGTTCTTTTTTCTCCTCCCTGACATTAATTTCCACACTGTTAACAGGAACAATTAGAAAGTTTTGTTTCTGTTTGAAGGGCTCCTCAAAGACCCGTTTTGGTTGTTCCACATATCATAAAACTACTAGAGTAGATTTAACTCCCTTCTCTTCCCTCTTTTTTTCCCTTGCAGCACAGTTCCCATCTGGAGACTGGGATACAGGAGTGAGTTTCCCATTCAGTTTTACCTATATTTGGTCTTCACACACAAGAATCTAAATTTGGTCTTCACACACAAGAATCTAAATTGATTAATAAGTGTTCAAAAATTCATTCAGATTCAGATCCTATCTTTTGATTATCTCAGAATTGCTGAGGTTGGCAGGGACTTTATAATCTGGAGATTCTAATCACAGCAAGGTCAGATAGAGAAGGTTGCTCATGGGAATGTCCAGTCAGTTTTTGAGTATCTACTAAAGTTGAAGATCCCACAAACTCTCTGGAAAAGCTGGTCTAGTGTTTACTGGTCCTCACTATAGAAGGTTATTTATTCCATTTAAACAGAAGTTCCTGCATTTCAGTTTGTGTCCATTGATTCTTGTCCTGTGACTGGATAGCACTGAGAAGCCTGGATTCATCTTTATTGCCTGAAATAGAATATAATATAATAGTTAAAATAAGCTGAACATTTGCATTTGTCTTAGCTTCTCCATGTAGCTCAGATGCTCCAGTCCCTTAATCTTCTTCATGGCCCTTTGTTGGACTCTGCAGCATATTCTCTAGAACAGTGGAGGACAGCACTGGACACAGCACTCCGGATACATCCCACCAGAGCTCACATGATATGCTGATAATGCTCTCCCTAACAGAGCCAAGGAGGCTAATGACATTTTTTTGTTGTTATTTTCTTTCACCCTTTTCATCCTTTTATCTGATCTGTTTTCAGTGTTGTGGTGGTTTTACTCAGGTGGGCAGCTGAGCTTCACCATAACCACTCTCTCACTTCCCCTCGTCAAAGGTAAAGGGGGAGAAAACATGATGAAAAGGCTCGAGAATTGTAATAAAGACATGGAGACCACTTAATTACCATCACAGGCAAAATGGACTCAGCAGAAGGAAAATTATTATAATTTATAGTCTATTACAAACAAACTAGAGCACTGAGAAATTCTAAACAAACTAAAAACACTTTTGCCCCATCCACCCTCTTCTACATCCTGCCCCTGAGTGGCACAGAGAATGGGGGAAAGAGCGTTGTGGTCAGTCTATGATGCTTCATCTCTGCTGTTCCTTCATGGTCACTCTCTTCCCCTGCTTCAGTGTGGGGTCCTTCCCACAGGATGCCATCCTTCCTGAACTGATCCCACATGGGCTTCCTATAGTCAGCAGCTCTTAAAGAACTTCTTCAAATATGATTCTGTTCCATGGTGTCCATCTGCTCCAACTTGGGTTCCCCAGGGGTGACAACTTACACCAGATCCCCTGCCCCTAAGTGGGTTCCTCTGCACAGGCTACAGCTCTGGCGCAGAGCCTGCTCCGGCAGAGGTTCTTCACAGGCTGCAGGCTCCTTCAGGCCACATCCACCTGCTCCACCAGAGGCTCCTCCACGGGCTGCTGTGTGGAAATCTGCTCCGCCGTGGGACCCATGGGCTGCAGGACAGCCTGCTACATAGGCCATAGGGGAACTTTTGCTCTGGCACCTTGAGCACCTCCTCCCCCTCTTTCTGTATTGACCTTGGTGTGTGCAAGGTTGTTTCTCACTCCTCTCTCTCCCATCTGTTGTTCTGCATCAGTTTGTTTCTTTTCTTCTTCTTTTTTTGTTTGTTTGTTTTTGTTTGTTTGTTTGTTTTTCCCCTTTCTTAAATATGCTCTCCCAGAGGCACAATCAATATTGCTTATTGGCTGGAGTTTGGCCAGTGGGAAGTCTTCTTGGAGCCAGCTAAAACAAGCCCTTATCTAACATGGGGCAGATTCTGGATTCTTCTCACAGAGACTATCCCTGCAGCCCCCCGCTACCAAAACCTTGCCATGTAAACCCAAGTGTTTCACCAAGCCAATCTTCCTTTTCATTACTTCACTTCCCTGTATTCACCTTTTTCCTCTATTGACTTTCCACTACAGCAGTCCTTCTGCTTTTGTATTTCTGTGAAGTGTAACACACAGTACATCCAGTGCAAGGAGAGATGGTCAGACTGTATTTTTCCTTTGACTCTGAGCTGTGCATGCTGAGGCATTGTACTTAAAAATACAATAAAGGGAGTTACTCTTATCCTTCTCCTTGTTCTGCCTGTGCTGGGACCTGGAAGGAAGCCCAGATGCAGCTGGATATGAAAACCCAATGTAGTGCCTACAGAAGAGGAATTCTCTGCCAAGATCAATCTGCCTACCATGCAAGTTTAAGGAGTTGGGAGTCATTATGCATTTGCATTTATGCCAAAATGAATCACTCAAATAGTCATATTTTATGCAGATTGGAATTCAAGTAAATCTTACCCAAAACCGCCAGAATAGTGTTGTGTTGCAATTATCACTATGCAATGTTCATGAGTCATGATGCAAATGTTATGAAATAAGATAAAAATTAAGAGACTTAAAAATAGTACATGTAGGGATTTAGTTCTGTTAGTTCTGTTTTCCCAGCTACACCTAAACCTTCTTTTTCATATGTTTTTATTGTTGTTGTTGTTACTTGTTTGTTTTTGTTGTTGTTGTTTATAAATTTATCTCTGAGGACAAGAAATAGCCTATTTTTATTTTGAAATTATAGACTATTATATTCAAGTAACACCAATGTCTAGTCTTTCAGAAAGGACTGTAAATATCATGAGGTTTGGCAATTTTGCCACAAGACTTCATTCTTTTGGGTACCCCGACAGGCTGAAAGCAGAGCATAAAACCAGTCCTTATTATATCTCCAGAAGACCATATTTCTTTTGCTATATTGTCTACCCTACCACAACTGCTTTTTTTTTTTTTTTTTTTTTTTTTTTTTCTTCCTGTTTTTGACCTTGTTACCATAAGAGTAGAATACTGGCATGCATTTTCTTGCCCATCTCCAAAGCTGATCTAACATGAATAAAAGGAATGAAAACCACTTGTTTTTGTAAACTAGCCAGACTAGCAGCAAGGGAACATTTTAGAAATATCAGTGCTCTATTTGATCCTCACTTCTAGCAGGAGCTCCATATGAATATATTAATCTCAAGTGGATATGATTAATTTTGCAGAATGAGTGATTTAATAATGTCCTGACAGTGTGTGTTCCACAATGCTATTTTCCACCTCATTGTCATCTACTTGATTAAGAGTTAAGTTCACTTTTTTTTAAAAAAAAAAATAATTTAATTTAATTTAATTTATTATTATTATTATTTATTTATTTATTTTGGCCTGGCTCTTCATTTTCTGCCACTGGGTTTGTAACGGTAATAGCCAACAACTCTCAACTACCTTTACCATTTTTTATACCTATTGCTGAAAAACAAACAAACCAACCAACATTTAGATGTCCTGTAACTAATAACAATGATCCTAATGGTTTCAAAGCTTTTAACCTCAGATGCCTGGAAAAAGTTAAGAGGATTTAACTTTATAAACCTGGGAAAATCATTTTTTCTGTATGTTTTCAAACCAATACAGACTCTGATCATGTTATGCAGATTCCTAGGTCTTTTATTGTATACTGAAGAGGGTAAAAAAGGTGAATAATACAGCACTCCTCCACATTCACTACACAAACAAAAGAAAAAGGGAAGGTCCTTTTGTCCATTGGCAAATTGAACATTGAAGTGTGGTCACTAGGTCAAAGTCAGCTCTTGAGAAAAATCAATACTTCCCAGGGTTTTCCCTTCTCTGCTAGGCCCTAGTCTCCAATGGCAGCCAAAATCCAAGACTGTGTTGGCTCTTCACTATGGGGAATACACAGATACAAAAGGATATGTTGACATTTCTTCAGTTTAACTTGACAAAATGTCATTCAAGCTGTATAATAAAACAGTGAAAATCAGAGAACTGCCACTGACAGCTTTGGACAGTGCATGATCTCACCTATACAATTAAAAGGAAAAACAGTCTGCTCTCTCTTTTATTTTGTTTTCACTTTAAAACAAGTAGCCAAAAAATATTTTAAGAAATTAGTCTAGCTATTTCATTTAGACTGTGACCTTTGTAAAGACTTAAACACTGTCATTTCTAGTCTCTTCAAAAAAAAAATGCTGGGAAAATTCTTAGGAATTTCAGAAAAAAACATGTAAAAACTAAGATACAGTAAAAGCCATGTAATACCCATGTCTCTCTATATTAGTGTTTCGATGCTGTTGAGATCAGACCTGGGAATGGTAAGGTAGAGGGGGAATGGGGTAGACTGGGAATGAATAAGGATCAAGGGGGATGGTCAACAAGGTGGACATCCTTGGGAATGGGGGAGAAGTGTGTGGGGGGGAGGGTGTTACAGACCACCAAACATGGATGAAGGAATTCTACAAGAAGCTGGCAGAAGCTGCTGAATCTCCAGTGCTTGTCCTCATTGGGGACTTTAACTTCCTGGACATATGACGGAAATATAATACAGCCCTGAAGCAGCAGTATAGAAGGTACCTGGAAGAGTGTGGGAAAGACAGCTTCCTGACTCAGATGGTTAGTGAGCCTACCAGAGGGGGTGCCCCACAAGACCTACTGTTCATGAACAGAGAAGGACTGGTGGGAGATGTGGTGGTCAGGCGCTGTCTTGGGCTGAGTAACCATGATGTAATAGAGTTCTCTATTCTTGGTCAGGAAGTCAGAAAGCATCATGGTTCTTATAGCCTTAATATAAAAGGATAAGTGATTTTTGCTAAAAGCTGGTGATTCTGTGAATGTCCATGTGTTATAGAAATGACTGTTTACCACTCACCTAAAGTAATGCCTTCATACCATGCCATAAATCAGTTCCAGTTCAGTAGACTAATGCAGTTTTAGGTAGAGAGCATTTAGTGGACTAAAATATATAGGCTGATAAGAATCTATTAAAAAACAAACAAAAGGTCATAATGGGTCTCCAAAATGTTTTTTTTGAAAAGGCACTCTATAATCATTAAAGGTGATCCAGTGCTGAATATGATGAATATGTACTGTTTTGAGTTTTGGTCCTCTCACTTCAAGAAAGACATGGAGGCCCTGGAACATGTCCATAGAAGGACTATGAAGCTGGTGAAGGGTCTGGAACACAAGTCCTGTGAGGAGCAGCTGAGGGAACAGAGGTTGTTTAGTCTGGAGAAGAGGCTCAGGGGAGATGCTATTGCTGTCTACAACTACCTGAAAGGAAGTTGTTGGTCAGCCTCTTCTCACAGAAAACTAGCAATAGGACAAGAGAGAGGGCCTCAATTTGCACTCAGTTCCCTCATCCAAATGTTGAGAAATTTCTCAGAAAGAGTAGTCAGGCATTGCAACGGGTTGCCCAGGGAAGTGGTGAAATCACCGTCCTTGGGGGTGTTCAAGGAAAGGTTGGACATAGTGCTTGGGGACAGGGTCTGTTGGGTAGTTTTGGTGGTAAGGGAACTATTGGACCAGATGATCTTGGAGGTCTTTTCCACCCTTAACGGTTCTATGATTCTATGATTTTAGGATCCTATTTTTAAAATGTTTTGAGGAATCTATAAATCCTTAGATTCCCCCGGTACAAAATTATATCTAAAACATACTGTAGATCATAAGATTTTTGATAGAATTCTAAAGATACCTGGAGTTAAAATATGGGATTGCCTAATTCCCTATGCAGAAGTATAAAGGACAGTGGGAACACTACAGTGACTTCTGCAGAGGTTATTTGAAATTTGAGGCTAGTCAGGAGTAGTAAATATATAATATATGACATAATAAAATCCTCATTCTACACACACTCACACACACACTGGAGAAGAAACAGAAAGTAAAAGAGAAGACAACCAACTGAACCAACAATCTAATCTAGAACACGTAAATTATCAACTCTAACATGGTGTGCAAAAACTGGTAATTTGTAGGTGGTTGAAACATCTGGAGCAAGTGAGGTGAGATATCATGAGCCTGGCCAATACTGAATCTGATTAGCAGTCTGGTCTGCAAGAATAGCAGTATACTATGCTCATAGTAGAATGTATTTTTGACTCCATCAAGTTACACATTCTTTCTTTCTCAAAGTTATATCATTGTAACAGTGTTATTAGAATTCAATTATTGTTAATGTTCCTTGGAATTATTTTATAACTTTAAATAGACCAGAAGAATACCATATGTAAGTGATTTGAACTAGAGCACGTCACTCTACTGATTTTTAATTTTCAAAGCCTCCATTTATACAGTCTGATTACTAACTGCTGTGATGTCACAGAACAGCCATTATTCACAGCAGGCAGATTGCACAATTCTATGAGAACAGGATATTACTCCAATATCTTATGTATTCTAGCATGCACGGAGAAAATGTGATAATATATATAATATGCTTATAGGTGTGCTGGTCAAAGCTCATAGGTTCAATATGAGTCAGCAGTGTGCTCTTGCAGCCAAGAGGGGAAACTGCATATTGGAGCACATTAAACGCAACATGGCCAGTCAAAAGGGGTGATTTTCCTGCTATATTTAGCATTGATGCAGTCTCACCTTGAATATTGCCTGCAGTTCTGGGCTCCACAATATGAAAATTATATTAAAATACTTGATAGTGTCCAAAGGAGGACAGTAAAGCTGATTAAAGCACTGGAAGGCAAGTCTTATGAAGGGAGGCTGAGGATATTTGAGTTGTCTAGATTGGAGAAGACAAGGCTGAGAGGTGACCTCATTTCTCTCTGCAACTTCCTGAGGAGAGAAAAAAGAGAGGAAGGTGTCAGTCTCTGCTCCCTGGTAACCAATGACAGGTTGCGTGGGAATGGTACAAAGCTGCACCAGGGGAGGTTCAGACTGGACATTAGGAAAAATTTCTTTACCATATGGGTGGTCAAACACTGGAACAGATTTCCTAGAGAGGTGATTGATGCCCCCCATGCCTGTCAGGGTTCAAGAGACAGATAATGTCCTTAATAATATGCTTATCCTTTGGTTAGCCCTGAAGTGGTCAGGCAGTTGAACCTGATGATCTATGTAGATCTCTTCCAACTGAACTATTTGGTTCTGTTTTCTTCTGTTCTGTTCTTGTGTATTTCATTCTATTGTTGTACAAAAAAGTACACCATCAGGAAAAATAAATAAATAAATAAAAGATAATTCCCAGGAAATCTGAAAAGAGAGTATATTTTAAAGACCTACTAATTTATTGTGAATTTTGTAACTTCTTCATGGGAATTACAAAAATGTGAAAACAAAAGAAAACTCTAACCTTGTTTTAGAATTGACTCTTTTTTTTTAATTTCTTTTTTTTTCCTGATGGTGTACTTTTTTGTTTGTTTGTTTGTTTGTTTGTTTTATTTCCTTGGTGGCCTGTTAAGAAATATCTTGGTTCTATATCTTTCTGCTATATTCAGAACTGTCTTTATTCATAGAGTGGAAAGCAGGAATTTTGGGAATGTAGTGTTTATGATAAAAAAAAAAAAAAAAAAAAAAGGTCAAATCCATTCCCCTGTATTACTAATTGTGGAGGTCAGTTTTGATTGTTAAACTTAATAGTTTTCCTCTCTTGAACCAGGAAGGGGTCATGCAGACACATTCCAGAAAACATCACTAAAGAAGTCATTTCTCCTTGGACTCATCTACAGTAATGAAAGAAGCCTCAGGACAAATTGGGTAAAAATATTCAGCCTCCAGAATTCCATTTAAATTATAAAGCATATTTCTAAATTTTTGGCAAACAAACAAACAACAACAACCAGAAAAGCAGAAAAGAAATCTTCATATTTTCATAACAAGGCCTAAATATCTTTAACATAAAATGCAACTGATGTGAACTACAAAGAAGACTTCATAATCTTGTGATTACCATTTTTCAGGTGGAGTGGGAAAGGTGTGATACTAATGCCCAATTTTTGATTGACTGGATTTTCCTTTGTACTGAACACTAAGATAAAAGGATGAAATATTCATTACAATGAAAATGCATGAAAAAGAAGCATACTTCTCCTTTAGAAAAGACATAAATATAGTATTATTTCTTTTGTACAAGAAATGAAATTTAACAGTAAGAATCGGGTTACTTTGTACAGGTTTTCCACCTACATAGGCAAGTTACACACAGGGAAATTTCTCTGGATTAAAAGATCCTGTGCTAATTAAAGAATAAACTCTTGGATTTGGAAATCCTTATCTGATACCCTAACAATATCATTACAGGTAAATAATATCTAAAAATCAATTATAGCAACAACTGAAGCTAATAATCATAAAATAGTTTTGTCTAAGAGCAATGATATATATCAGGTCGAGAATGGACATTAAGATTTGGTTAGGTAGCACACAAAAGATTTTTTTTATTTCTTACTGAGTATCTGCAATTACTTGTGGCTTTTTTCAATGGCTTTTCTGATCATAGGAGCAGTTTTGTTATCAGAGGCTCTGCTGAGAATTTGTCTTTTCAGCTGCTAGAAAGAATATGTCACTGTCAAATTGTGAGACATTTATGTCTGTTCAGAAGCAGTTAAAACTGGATTTCTTTATAAAAGAAAATAAGATTTTTAAAGTCCATTTTACACTTCATTAAAGTTTCTCAATGTCTTTAAGATATTTATGCCATATCACTTTAGCTTACTTTACAAGACATTTTCTCATAGGTTGATGTCATTTGGGTAAGAGATTCATTAAGTGTCTCTGGTGTAGACAACTGTGGGGAGCTATTTACCTTAGCTCTCCTTTATAGTTAGAGATTACAGGTACCGTCAATGGAGTCTTAGCCACAGTTCTCATTAGGTTATAAACCTCAAAGAACAACAACAACAACAACAACAACCAAAAACTATTTATTTGCAATCTTTGTAGAGAGCTGAGGATGGCTAGCTGAGATATAGAAATCAACCTGTTGCCATCTAAAATCTGATGAGATTAATATCTTTATTAATAAGACTTGAAGCTATCTATAATACTTATAACAGTTATAATATTAACTTTTACATTCTTTGTTATGCCTTCTGTTTTCCTGGTATATTGATCTTGTGCAATTAATTCAGTGTTAACTTAATTTGCTCAAGATATTTGTTAGATATTCATACTTTAGTATCATCCACAGTTTCCTATACTATGTTTGGAAACTTTTTTGGAGGCGTATAGCAGTGTCTCAGGATAATGCTATAGAAAGAAGGAAGTTGCACTATTTATTTCTGTTCCACTGCAACAGGTTGGATTGGATGGAAACTGAGAGATGTAATAGGAGAACTAAAGGTTCCTGACAGTAAATGAGAAGAGCTATGTATGAACAGGCAGAAGCTTATTTGAATATCATAACTGAGCCATGATAAAAGAATCGATTTACACTTAGAAAAGTATATATCTTAATTAATATGAAGTTTTACATTGTTTTCTTTGGGGAGGTCACATAAAACATTATTGACAGACAGACAGTTCCATATTTCCATGACAGAAAGATACTATTTCAAGAGTACTTAGAGGGAGGCAAATTGTTCCTTATTAATAGAGACATTTCACCATAATGAGAAACATGTTTTTTTCTTATAAGGCCTGTGACAAATTTTTGCAAGCATTTACTAGTATTCTATAAAACCCAGAATCATAAAAGGAAATACACATAACAGATATGTACCTTATAGGTCAATAAATGTGGAGTAGTCATGGCTTGTATTGGGTCACAGGCTAAGTCCTAAGCTAACAGCACAAGCTTAAAGACCTCTCAGGCTTTGCCTGGACTTGTTTCAGCCTTTCTGGAAATTTGTTTTAATTTGTAACAGCAATTAAAAAATAAGCAGATAACTGTTACTTAGGTTGTTTTATCTTTTTTTTTTTTTTCTTTTCTTTTTTTCCCTTTTTTAACTTCCATATCCTGGGCTGCATCAAAAGAAGCATGTCCAGCAGGCTGATAGAGGTGATTCTCCCCCTCAACTCTGCTCTCATAATACCCCATCTGGAATGTTGCATCCAGCTCTGGGGCACTCAGCACAAGAAGGGCATGGACCTATTTGAACAAGCCCAGAGGAAGATGATCAGAGGTCTGGCGCACATCTCCTATGAAGGAAGGCTGAGGCTGAGGGGGTTGTTCAGCCTGGAGAAGAGAAGGCTCCCAGAAGACCTTATAGCAGCCTTCCAGTACCTAAAGGGAGCCTACAGGAAAGCTAGGGAGGGACTCTTTATCAGGGAATTTAGTGGTAAGACAAAGAGTAATGACTTTAAACTAAAAGACGATAGATTTAAATTAGCTATTACGAGGTTCTTTACTCAGAGGATGGTGAGGCACTGGAACAAGTTGCTTAGAGAAGTTGTGGATGCCCCATCCCTGAAAGTGTTAAAGGCCAGGTTGGATGTGCTTTGAGCAACCTCGTCTAGTGGTAGGTGTCCCTGTCCATGGGGGGGGGGGGGGGGGAAGGGCCGGGGCGAAGGGGGCCGCGGGAATTAAATGATTTTAAGGTCCTTTCCAACCCAAAGTATTACATGATTCTGTGATTCCTTTGCTTTGTTCAATACCATGGTGTAACACTCAGCAAGGTGACCTTTTACATTAGGCAAAATTAGGGCTTGAAGTTAGTTAAACAGCAGAAGGGACAAGGCTTTCTCACTTTCTGTCTTGTACTGACATTGTCCCTTTGCAAAATGTGTGCGTTGAAATATGACACAGATGTTTATAATACCACAGGTTCCACACACAATGTGAATAGGATGTGTTTATTTGTTATTTCTCATAATTTATAATCTAGGGAGCCCCTCAGATTTCGCATCAGTGGGTAGCTAAATTGAGGTTTTCCATGTAATTTTCCAACAAAACCACAGATTTTTGCATCAGACTGAAAAGCTATTGGACAATTTAACCTTAAAGGAATATATCAAGAACTCAAATTCTAAAATATCATAACTGACTCAGCAGGTATTTGAACTTCATATTAATGGCAGAAGTATATTTCTGGAGTATATTTTCACAACAGAATGACAAAATCATTGTATATTTGATCAGTTCTTGGTTTTAGCTGCTGATGTTACCAGACACAGATAAAGTAGATAGAACAGATCTTTCATTTAAATCTTCTTATGGTATACTATAAGACAAGGTCAGGCATTGGAATGGGTTGCCCAGGGAGGTGTTGGAGTCACTGTCCCTGGGGATATTTAATGAAAGGTTAGACCTAATGCTTAGGGACATGGTTTAGTGAGTGATAGTGGTGGTAGGGGTATGATTGGACCGGATGCTCTTGGAGGTCTTTTCCAACCTTAATGATTGTGTGATTCTATGACTTTAACCTTTACTTCAAAACACTAGGCATTGTTCTGACCTTCTTTAACGTAGTGTGTTTTTCATGCTGTAAAAAGTTTTGTAATTGTTTTGTATTACATAATTTATGTTATACTAATTATGGTACATAATTATTAATAAAATTTAATATAGCAAAGAACCACAGACCAAATATTCTCAGAAATGATAATTTTAATTATTTATTTTTAATAGATTCTGATGTGAGATTATTCTGATTTTATTTATTTATTTATTTATTTTCATCTGGTTCTGTATAAAAAAACCATTAAGCATTAAATCTCTGCTGTGTGTGCATTGTCTAGTCTTTGAACCTATCTGAATATAGCAAAGTTTGCTAGGTGGACAGAGATCTCAAAAAATGTTAAGTTCTTAGAAATTTGGCAAAAGTGATTCTGTTAATATCTCCAGTGAAGACGTTACTCTGTAAAGTCACTCTTTATTAGACACTTGAGAATTTATGGGCAGAAAAAGGTACTCAGTTTTTCAAATGCTTGAAAAGTTTGATCAGATTTCCTGCCTTATCAGCCCCAAGAATTCTGAATTGATAGGAGCTAAGGCTTTATCAGTTTCAGCATCCAGAAGTGCTTTTCCTTGCTTCAGCTGAGTCACCCAGATCTGGATCGTCTTTTCTGACATTTCCTGCTCACCAGTCTTTCCAAGTACAGATTGAAATTCTGCAGTGTTACCACAAAACTTCAGCACTGCAAGCCTAAAATCTATTTTTCAGTCACTGAAGAAACAAGTAAAATAACAAGAAAAAATTTTATTCTCTTTTTCATAAAAACAAAGAAATACAATATTTTGCAGCAACAAAGCACAGTTATGTTGCGTAATGGTTCTTGCTACTCAAAACACTTTAAAGTCTCACAGATTATTTTTATTAATCATTTTGCATACTTTCATTATGCTGTTTTTAATTAAATAATATTATCTGTGTACGGCAAGCATAATCTGTATCAACCTGAATGTCTTTGTTCATTCAAGGTATTCAGACATGTATTTCCAACACTATCAGATTATTTTATAAACAGCATACTAGGCAAAACCTTTTCATACTTATGTACTATATTTTCATTCATTTTTGAAAGAGAAAAGACATTTCACTACTGATTAGGTCAATGGAACATTTGATAAGGCCAAATCCTTTTGCTTATACCTTGAGAAGCCAGTTCCTCTGATGTGACAGTAGTGTCTCTGAATGGTCCATGTGACTTCCAGAGCTGTGAGTCCCTCCAGGCTAAACATCTTCCTCCAGCAAGGGCTGAAAATCTTTCAATTTAATTAGTTAACCTATGGATATTTCTCTATAACCTCTCCTCTGCTAAATCCCTCCTGACATCTACAAACAAAACCTCGCTGACTTGGAATGAACCAAAACTGATTCCCTGTGACTGATCTCACCAATAAGCTTGTTGTTAACAAAGGCCTTTAGATCTGACAGCAGGTCTGTGCCATGGGTCCTGAGGGTAAGTGCAGTTCCCAGGTCAGGGTACTCTGCAGTGTGCAGATGCTTCAGCTTGCACTGTCTGTTTAATTAATTTCAGTCTGCTTCACCTATTTAAGCTTTTCACTCGCCTGCTGTTTTCTCTATCAATAAATGTAAGTAACAGATTATGAAAAAGAAAAATTCTGTATAGAGCAGGATGAATCATTTATGCTAACAATATTAATCCCTTTCTGTCATTACAATTGAAAGTTTGTATGCAAGACATCAAACAATTTACTTGTATACATTTTATTTCTCAAATAGATTATGTTTTCCTATATATTCAATATGTATATATTTGTATATATAAATTAAATTAAGTAAAATCCATTTATATACATATGCCTCATCACCAACTAGTTATAAATTATTATTTTCCTAATTTCATTTAAACATATTACAAAATTTAGCATTATCAGGATTTGCTAAAATTCACCTGTATTAAAAATATTTCTAGAGGTCCTAGGAAGATATGGAACTCCATTTTGTTAGCATTCTACATAAATATGTAAATCTATTAAGCTTCATGTGTAGAACTATACAGACCTAAGTGTGCAAGCAAAACATTTGAGTGTAAAAAGTCTATCTAAACTTTATGCAAACAAAATGTATTTTTATAGAATAATTGATTTATTTTTTAAAAATTCATATTAGTGGATTCTAGCTTTTCAGTGCAAATAGCCTGGTCCATAAAACACTCCTATAAACAAAAATATGATTTTATAAGATGGGGAGAATGGATATATAACAACTCTCCAGTACAGGAAAAGGTCTCTCTTTCACTTGCTCCATGTCCTTGGATGAGAGATTCTCTATCATTTGGAATAATAGTATCATCCTGTTAGACCCCTCAAAGAACTGATTTAACTCGCTAAATGGAAGAAACTGGTTAGATGTAGTGACAATAATTAGATGAAGGAATATTGGCTGGTTTTGAATCGGAGCTTTTTATATTTTGCTTTTTGTCTGGCTTTCAAAATCCAGTAGTCATAATAGCTCATTACTCTTCTTTGAGGGAATAACATTTCTTCCTTTGTTATGGAGGATTCAAACACCAAATTCTTATCAAGTGACTTCTGCATATGATAGAATACTGTAAAAAAAATGGCAACATGAAAAATGATTGTGCTACTAAAATATCGAAGCCTGGGAAGCTGCAGAAAAGCTACTTTTCATTACTTCACCACAGTGTTGCAAGATATGAGAAAACAATACAGCTGTCTGTGAATATCTGTGAATATGAGCTTTCTGTGTTAGAAGAAATAGGTTCCTTAACTACAAAGTGGGATGCAGTTCTTGAAAATAACACCTAAGGTTAAAGGCAAGACGTAACTGAGTAAATGGACCAATGACTGAAGGAGTCTGACTTCTTTTTCTGCTAATAATTATTTATTTTATTATTATTATTATTATTTTTTTTTTTGGAGAGAGACACTTTCTCTAGCTCAGTGCTAAACAGAATATATTTAAAATATATATATATATATATATTTTCTCAAAAAAGAATACTAAATTAAAACATTCCTTTAACAACTGTGATGAACTTTGGTCTTCTGTATAGAGGAAAACACATAAAGACAATTGGTCACGTCTCTCTTCTTTTGTCTCTGAATGTCAGAACACTAATTCCTCTCTTCATTTTTCATCTGTAATAAGGAGAAAATATTTCTTAATATTAAGGGCCAGAAATAATAAACTAATTTCTAAATTAAATTAGAAGACGTGGCAAATCTCAGGTAAGTCAGTATACCAAAAAAAAATTGTTTAAAAATCAGTAGTAGCACTTAGCTCTAAAATATTTTTCCTTGAACAACGATTGGTTAAAACAATTAAATTTTGTTTTCTTTTAATTAACTTTTATTTGATAAAATTTTAACAGATTAACCATATTTTGATTAACTTTCTTGTTAATATTTTTAACATACATTTTTTGTCCCTTTTCCCTTATTTAGCACTGTCTGTAAAAGCAAAGAAACTGACCTTGCTCTGCAGAAGAAGCTGTCTGTATCAAGCAAGCTTATTTTACAGAAGTCACAGAATCTCAGAATCATTAGGTTGGAAGAGACCTCCAAGATCACCTAGTCCAACCTCTGACTTAACACTAACAAGTCCTCCACTAAACCATATCACTAAGCTCTACATCTAAACGTCTTTTAAAGACCTTCAGGGATGGTGATTCAACCACTTCTCTGGGAAGCCTATTCCAATGCCTAACAACCCTTTCAGTAAGTATAATACTTTTTTCAGCTCTTGCCTATTTAAGCAACATTTTTTTTTTTTTTTAGAGCGGCAGAAGATTACCAGTTATCCAACTCATTGAAAGAATATGAAATAGAATACTTTGTTATTTGCATATTCCACGTAAACCTGCTGCCATGTTTCTGTGAAAGGTTCTTTCAAATTAAGAAAACATCATAGTATGACAGGTACATTCATCTACAACTGCTAGTGCTGATTGTTAAATCAGCAGTGAATTAGTTAATAATGGTGACATTTAAGTTAGTCTTCAAAGTCAACTCCTCTAATTAGGATGAGTGGAGGATGTCTAGAATTATATTAGTGCTATTGTTTCAATCTTTCTATATCAGCAAAGACAAAAGTGCATGCATTTACATTACTTTAATACAAAAGTAATTAGAATAAATTATCAAACTTTGGATCTTAGAATATTGTATAAGGATAAGGTGGTCCCTTTACATTCGGTTTCTGTAATGCAGTCTGTATGTGACTTTATAAAAGGTCTCGACTCTTCAAGGTCTGCAGTCCTGGCACTGACTGGCCTGAGAGGCTACTTGTCACCTAGAGAGGCAAGAAAGTTCCTCAGCTGGTGTTCAGCTTGCATAAAGAGAAGGTTCAGAGACCAAACTGTCTACATGGGCTCTTGCTCTGCTCAACTTTCTTCTACACCATACACTAAGAGGCCAGCAGTTGGTCTTTCTTTCTTTCTTTCTTTCTTTCTTTTTCTCTTTCTTTCTTTTTCTCTTTCTTTCTTTCTTTCTTTCTTTCTTTCTTTCTTTCTTTCTTTC
>CM021697.1:19648909-19707876 GCA_011074415.1 Stictonetta naevosa | reverse complement strand
GTAAAGCTTTCAGCATTTCTCCATGATGCTGAAAATGGAACAATTTTTTTTTTCATGTTGGCTGTACTCTTCATTCCATTTCTTCCAGGAAGGAGAAAATACCTCCTGACAAGAATAAACTGCTGTTTTGTTATCTAATTATTTCTGTTTCCCTTATTAAAATAAAGATATATATATATATTTATACTACATTTAATTATGTTCTCTATATGACCCTTCAGTGATTTACAAGGCTAAGAGGATTAAAACTTTTATTGCCTTTCTATATATATTTTTGTTTATTTTCCATCTGCTATTCCATCCTCAAATTTAAAACAAAATATTTTACTTACTACAATTAGTATAAGAGAATTATTTTAGTCATCATTTTCAAATCTCTCACATCTTGTCAATGGCTTAGATACCTGCACCACAGAGATAATATATCCTCATCGTATTTTCTCCTGTAGATTTTCTTACATTAGATTTTTCTTACAGGGATTTATATATTTCTATATATATATATATCACTGCCAATGATTATTAGCTTTAGCAGAAGACTTTGCCCTTTCCTGAAGTTTGGCATTGTAATAACTTTTTTCCCCTCTAACATATATTACCCTTTCATTTTTCAGGTTGGAGGAAAACATTAGTGTTTTATTCTCACACTTTAAATATGTAATGGCAGATTACTGTGCTGTGACTATTTAATGGTTTCTTGTAGTTCATGTAAAACTGCTGCAGAAGGCACATTGTCCAGGGTTTAGTTATGAGTGAGGCACCTGGAGTACAATGACAATCTCTCAGTGAACCTCCAATGCATCGATTTTCTAAGTAGGCACAAACAGACTGTAGCAACACTTAGATTAATGATGAACTAGTAGAGGCATGTTTGAAAGGTAGATTTATTTTTTTAAAAATAATAAATAAAAATAGATCAAGTTCATTTCAAACAAAATTACCCATTGTAATTATACTTCCATATAGCATCACATAGGATCCATGATTCATTAATATAAAATGGCATAGAAAAAATATTGCAAGATTATTGTTGTTGTTCTTTCTCTAAAATTTACATCTTCTAAGAGTTTTTTTTTGTTGTTTTTTCGTTGTTTTATTTTTTTTTTCAAATAATACATGAAATAAAGAGAGTCTTTTGGGGTTTTTTTGTTTGTTTGTTTGTTTGACAGTGGTAGTTATTATGTATATATGTGAGCTTTTTCACCTTCTTCCCTTAATTCCTGGAGAACCAAAAAAATAAAAAATAAAAAAAATAAAAGATTCATTTCTGTTATCAGTCTGAAGTGGCTGCTGTAAAGCTAATTTCATAAATGTTTCTGTTGAGGATATTTTCTGCTCTCAGCTAGGAAAAAAAAAAAAAGTGTATTTTAACATTAAAAACTGTATTATTGTATTTTTCCTCTTGTTCTTCTCACAAAGATTAAAAGTATAAGGTCAGTAGAGTTCACTAGATAATGTTATCTGACCTCCATATTTACTAGTAGAACTTTGAGTTTATCCCAGCAGCAATACTGACTAAAGTACATCTCAAAGATTTTAGGCCATGCTTCATTCACAATTACCTCTTTGTGCCTCATCATAGCCCACAGTTCCTAGAGGGACATTTTATTTCTCTATCAGCTTTTCAGTTATTCAGTTTTACAGCATTCTTTTAAAATGTGAAAACTACACCCACCTTCCCAACCCCCCAGTATCAGAAGGGCAAAGGAAGCTATGCAAAAGATTAATCTCACCTAATTTAGATATCCACTCCACAGACTCTGTAACAGATAGTCAGGCTCCCTTTACAGACAACTGAAAGAAACAGGCACTTTCAGATTATGACTCATTTAGCTTATTTTAAATGTCTGTGTTAAGACAACATGAATCATATCTCATTAATGTAAAGAGAGGCTGCAGAAAGTTTTCAGATGTTGGAGGTTTTCTACTCATGCCCTGTTTATGCATTCCAAATGTATTACTTTTTTTTTTTTTTTTTTTTTTTTTCCCACAGTACTGATGAGGGCTTAACTAATATTTAACTAATGGGCCTCAAGATTCTTGCAGTGTCTCTGATTTCCAAGAAACCATTTCAATTTCTGTAATTATAACAGTGTTCCTTGTACCAAAAATGTATTCAGTGATGATTCTTTGGCTGATATTTATTTTTACTACAATAGAAACTGGAAATCTTAAAACCCCTCTTTGGCTAGGTCAAATCTAAACAGGAAATGTTATAATCTCAGTCCAGACTGGCTAAGTGTTTGAATATATTAGGAAAGGAGGAAAAAAAAAAAAAAAAAAAAAAGACAAATTTTAGGAGAAGAGTCACAGAAAAAGCGATAATAATAGGGATCTTTTTCATTCAAAGAAGTACATAATCACTCACAAGCAATGTAAAACATTTTTCTTATGCTTTATCAGATTAATACATTTTTTTTATGAAATAATAAATTTATAGAACAAGCTAAAGTATATGCAAGGTAAATTTTGGAAATTATAGAACAAAAAAAATATTAGAAATGTTTCTGATTTTTATTTATTTATTTATTTTTCCACAGATATGACTACAACATTCTTCTGTGACACAGGTTAATCTTTTTTTTTATTTTATTCAAAGATTTTGGCACATATATTCCAGTACAAGATAGTATCAAAAGTTACGTAGTTTACCCTTTTAACACCATCTGTTGTGCTTCAGGATACTTATAAAATGGATAATATTATAAAAAGAAAAACAAAATGATAAGATTTTAACAAGAATATTTTAGAATATTCAGTAGAGAAATGATTTAAAAGTATCATAATTGCTGGGAGGTTATTCAAACAGGTCCTGCACTAATATTTTTTAAAGAAACTAAGTAGCTCTTAGAAGACAGTGGAGAGATGTGAATGAATAAAAATGTTGCTTAAAAGACAGAAAAATTATTAATTGTAAATTACTTATTTTCCGTGATGAAGGAAGGTCACTCCTGCATTATATCAAAGTCTGTAGTGTGATCAGTGTTGTTCTATGTATTCATAAATAATCTAGTGAAATTACAATACTTTTTAATAGTTTTATCTTATACAAGCAGTGTAAAAATGAGGGTTACCTATGAGGCACATTGGCTAACTGGGTATGACCATTCACTACAAATGAACAGAAAATGGGACACAGAACAAAAAAAAATTAAAAAAATGTCCTAAACTATTAGGAAGAGTGTTGCCAGCAGGTCAAGGGAGGTGATCCTCCTCTACTCAGCACTAGTGAGGCTACACCTGGACTATTGTGCCCAGTTCTGGGCTACCCAGTACGAGGGGGGTTGTAGAACAGCTAGAGTGAGTTCAGAGGAGGGCTACTAACATAATTAGAGGCCTGGATCACTTGTTTTATGAGGACAGGCTGAGAGAACTGGTCCTGTTTAGCCTGGAAAAGAGGTGACTGAGGGGAGACCTCAGCAATGTGTATAAAAATGTGAGGGGAGGGTGTCAAGAGGATGGGGTCAGTCTCTTTTCAGTTGTGCCCAGTGACAAGATGAGGAGCAATGGGCACAAACAGAAGCACAGGAAATTCTGACTGAATATGAGGGGGCACTTCTTTACTGTGAGGGTGACAGAACACTGGAACAGGTTGACCAGAGAGGTTTAGTCTCCTTCTCTGGAGATATTCAAAACCTGCCTGGATGCCATCGATTTTAGGAAAACGTCAAATTAATCTTATATACAGATCAATAAAACAAGCAGCAAATTACTGAGGATAGAATAGAGCTATAAACAGGAAAGGTCATTATACCTCTCTACATCCATAGAGTGTGTCCTATCACACAGTCTGTGTAGTTCTGGTTCCCCTTCTCGTAAAGGGTATAGCTGAGCAGTGAAAGGCTCAGAGAATAGTGCAAAGTTTGTTTGAAGCTACAGAATAAGTTTCCACTGGAAAACTGACTAAATAAACCAGGAGTCTTAACTGGAAAGGGGGGGGGGGGGGATATGTCATGTATCTCAGAAACTGTAGGTGACATTGAGAGGCTTAGTAAGGATCAGTTGTTCTCTCTCTCTTCCATTAGAAGAACTAGGAGCTGAAGACCATAAACATAAATTTATTTATTTATTTATTTATTTGTTTGTTTTAAGGCAGAGAAGAGATAGCTCATCTCAAACTACGTAGTGAAGCTGCAAAATTCCCTGTTGTGAAAAGGATACTTTCAAGAGTAGTATGGAAAAGTTCACGGAAGAGAAATATGTGAAGGACTTTGCAATAACTTTGCCTTATATTATCAAGAAATTATTGAGCCACCAGCCACCAGAAGCAGAGAAAGCAGTCAGGAAAAGTACTATTATATGTAGTCATAAAAGTGCAACTCTTTGTTGTGCCTGTTTTTATATTTCCTCTTAAGCCTTCATGTACAGTCAAGTGTTGTGCTTGATAGAGCTTATTCTGATCCAGCAGTCCTCAGAAAACTGATATAAAACCTCTGAATTCTATTAGAAATATTCCAAAAATCAGTAGTACTTTATGATATGGTCATTGCATTTTGTTAAATGGTGATTTTAAGAAATTACTAAAGTATAAGTGGAAAGATTGTTGCTAATTACAATATTTTGATAGGAAAAAGAGAAATCTAGTTACATTGAATCTGCTTGTAACTGAGGTGGTTTTTAGCAACTTTAGGGCAAGGACTGTGATATAATGCACAGAGCCTATTTCATAAAGTCCATAATATAAAAAGACATAGTGTATGACGGGAAAAAAAATAAAAAATAAAAAAAAAAAGGGGGGGAAATCAAACATAGTAGAAAGCTCTGCAAAAGCATTTGATGCTGAATGTAAATGACTGCTGGAAATGTTAACATTCAAATTGGAAAAGCTTGCAAAGACAATGTCTATATATAAAATGGGAATCAACAAAGAACTTTAATTATATATATATACTGAAATCCCTCACACTAGATAAACAATTTGAAGGGATTTGTTGAGATTCTGTGCTGCCTCTGCATATGTAATATGGCAGCAAAACAGTCCATATGAGATGGTGAGGGTGGGAAGGTCAGCCTATGGAGATGCAGCAGCAACATAGGATGTAAATGCAGATTCAGAATAAAAATAGTCTGAGGACAAGCACAGCTAATTAACGTAGCATTCTTCTCCTGTGTGACTCTTTGTTATGTCTCATGATTATTTTGCTGTAATCTTGTAGTTAGGAGACCTCCCACAGCTAATCTGACACCTCTGCATTCTGAGGTTGCTACCCAAAGACTGTTTGGCATATCATAATGAGTAAGTGTCTGTTTTCTGTTTCAAGGGTTGTAAAAGGGAAACATTGCTCCATCCCATCTCCACTGGAAGTTCTTAACATCTGCTACTTTGCTTTCTAATGAATCACTACATTTTCATAGTCACTTATGTGTGGCAACTCTAAATATTCTAGATGAAATTAAGCAGTTTGAAAATGTCTTAGTTCAGGGAGAAAAACATACTTTAAATTCTAATATTTAATAAAATACACATAAATAAAATAAATCTGATTATAAATATAGAGAGATGTTAAAGGCATACGTGATATGAGGAAATTAGATAACGGTCTCTCACAAACATTTAGTGAGAACTGGGTGCTTAACTCTTGTTTATGCCACATCACCAAGCCTATACACAAGCTAGTCATGAGGAAAAACTTTCTAATGATACAGATAGTGAAACACTCCAGAAGACTGCAGAACAGCTGGAGCAGACTGCTGGCCCTTGTTGTTGGCAACTACACAAACATCTGTCTCCATGACCTGAAATGATCCTGTCAGAAGAACAGATTAAATTAACTTCCATGTCTCTTTCAACCGTATAAGTATATAGTTGTACTTGTGGAATTATTATTATTTTTTTTTTTATTTTTATGTGTAACTCAAGTCTGTAAGGTTCAGGGGCTAGGGAACAAGCATATATTGAAGAAAGTGAACATAACATAACTGAGCTGGTGAAGTACAGAACTGGCACAAGAAAAAGAATGCTGGCAGTAGAATTTCTTAGTATAAAGTGAGTTCAGCAGTTAAAATCCAACTCTGCAGTAGAATCATGTATTTAATAATCTTTATTGAAGATCACTTATTTTTTCCCTTTATTTTTATTTATTTATGTATTTGTGTTGAGAATCAGAACTCAAGCATCTAAAAGCTAATTAACTAATTTTATAATGTTTCCAAACCTAAAATTCTTCAAAAACCCTTTCAGGTTTTTAGTCTTGTTTCTGTATAGGAAAACATGGGACATATGTTTTGTCTTGGTTTCTTGGGAAGACAACAACTAATATAAGCCCTACAGGTCCTAGTGATCCCACAGAAAGGACTTATAACAAATTTATTCGGTCCATGAGAAAGGAAACAAAGAACACTATAAAGAGACAAAAACTTGATTAGTATATGGAGTTATAAACTTCCAGAAGGTGTAGGAATTTTTCAAGTACAACAGTACTATGCAGAGTCCATTCTTGGTTGATTAAAAAACTCTACTTGAACTGCAGCAACAAGAGCCAGGACATCAGTTATGTTAGTATACAGTGTTAAAAGGTATTCTGTGTCAGTATAATCACCTGGTAACTTCTTCCCATTTGTGTTTGCAACTGCATTCAGCGTTGACATTAGGACCAAGTTAAGTCAGTTCTTCAGCTCTAAGTACAAACTATGAAAAAACAGAATATGAATACAGGTGATTGGGAAGATCTTTTTGTTGAAAATAAATCACTAGACCATCATATGCTATCTTATTTCATTATATGTTTTTTCCAGTCTTTAGAGAAAGGAGGTTATGAGGTTAGCAGAACCACGTCTATAGGTTTTAGTAAGGTTATTAAAGGAATGATTTTGGTCTATGTATAAGAGTAAGAGGTCCAAAAAAAAAAAAAAAAAAAAAAAAAGGATTTTCGTGAACCTTTGGATCTTTGGTAACTGTAGTGAGTAGAAAAGGGAGAAGACTTTCTGAGCATCAAGAAAAAATGAGGTAAGTGAAAAGTCACAGTGCCAAAAGAAAAGAAAAAAAAAAGGCCACCAACAACAAAAAAATAAGCTGAGATAATTAGGTAATGGGATTTGCTTAGCTAAGAGAATAGAAAATAAAGAAAATAACATACAGGAAAAGTCGCTGGTATCAAATTGTCAATTTTTCTTAGTGGACTATGAGCTGTATTACTCATAGCTGAATTGGTTCTGCCTGTGGCATAGCAGAGGGGAGGAATATAACTGGTGACTTCTCTTGGCAATGAATTTGGGTAAAAGTGAAGAAGGGATTCTTCCAGGACCAGGTTTAAGGAAGTTCTCAGCTCTTCCTGGTTCTCTCCACCTCTGACATACGACCATGATAGACAGTAATTGAGAATGAACTGAATTATGGGATATAGCCCCAGAGATGGCCAGGTGTTTCTAGGAATTCCCAGGTGCAACATAGTAACATAGGCCTGATGGTGACTTTCATCTACATACAGGGTTTACTGCAGGCCCCCACCATTGGAAGTGGACTACAGAGGAAGTAAAAAATTAGTGCCAGATAGTTGTTGCCTGGAGAAGCACCTTGTGATTATCTTATTTAGTTAAAAATAAATATTTTCTTAAAGTAGGAAAAATTTTCAAAATAATCTAACAGAAGCACATTAATCCAAAGAAACAAAATGAATAGAGAAAAAAATGAAGGAGAAAAAAAGTAGAAAATGCCACTTGATGAGTACTTCCTGGTATATTTTCTTGGTGAATGCTGTGGAAATCAGAAAGACCTTTATCTCATAACTTTCTTCACTAGTGGAGACTGATAGTTACCAAAGTGTCTTCACAGCTATCTTCTATTTCTGAAATAGATAAGAATTGCCAATATGCATTAGTGCTAAATGACTTATGTTTACCTGTCGTTAACATTTGAATGGGTGTAGACAACAGGACCAATAATAATGCCTAGATGTTTTATAATGAATGGAACTTCTTCTTTTAAATTTGTGAAGAATGAGTAGTAAACCTAGCAATGAGACATTCAAAAAGCAGAGTTGTAATTTAACCTGGCAGGCAGAAAAGTACCATGCAGACACTCACTCACTCTCCCCAGGTGTGATGGGGGACAGAATCAGAAAGGTAAAAGTGTGAGAACTCACAGGTTGAGATAAAGACAGTTCACTAGGTAAAGCAAAAGCCAAACAAAGAATTCTATTTCACAGCAGTAGGCGGGTGTACAGCCACTTCCAGGAAGTCAGGGCTCATTTCATGTAACAGTTTTGTTGGGAAGACAAACACCATCACTCTGAATGTCCCCTCTTTCCTTCTTCAGCTTTTGTTGCTAACCATGATGCCATATAGTACAGAATATTCCTTTGGCCAGTTTGGGTCAGCTGTCCTGGTTGTGTCCCCTCCCAGCTCCTTGTGCATCCCAAGCCTCCTCATTGACAGGATAGCATAAGAAGAAGAAAAGTCCCTGGCTCTGTGTAAGCACTGTTCTGCAACAACTAAAAACAGTGTTATGTGATCACCACTATTTTCATCAAACAACAACAACAACAACAAAACCAACATCACACAAGCCTCTATGAAGAAAATTAACTCTATCCCTGCCAAAACAATGACAAGCAAGTATGCCAAGAAGGCCAAAATATATAATAAAAGTAACCTATTAAGGGAAAAAGTAAATCTGTGTGATTTGTGGTATGAAAATCTTAGTATAAAACACCTTATGAGAGTATTTCAATGGCACTCTAAAAACAAACAAACAAAAACAAAAACAAAACAAAACAAAACAAACAAAAAACAAACAAACAAACAAAAAACTTTTTAAGAATGCTGGAGAATATTTACTGAAGTTAAAATAATTTTATTTTATTTTTTTCCCATAGTTTCACATGGAAAATATGCACATGTGAAAGCTGGTAGACTCAGATTATATCTATTTAGGGATAATAATGGAACCCACTAATAGTGGATTATTGGCGAATAAATTGTAAAAATAAAGAACACAGAACCATGGTGGGCAGATAAGAAAACGAATAAGGGTTGGAAAGAAGGAAGAAGAGGAGGAAAGAGAGGAAAAAAGAAATAGAAAAGGGAATGAGAGAGAAAGGGAAAGAGAAGAAAAGGGGTAAGGATAAACGGAGAGAAAAAAAAAGAGAGGATAAGGAAGGAAAGGAAGGAAAGGAAGGGGGGAGTCAGAGAAACAGAGAAAAAGAGAAAGAATAAAAGAGATAAAATAGAATCTTTAAAAATCACAGATGTTTGTGAAGCGCTTTTCAAAACTAAATGGCCACTAATTTCTGAAAAATAAAGTTATTTTAGGCAAAAGCTATCTGAGGATCACACAGTTATTTTTTCATTTGTGAAGATGTATTTTGACTTTTTTTTTTTTCTTTATCTATTTTTTTTGCATTCCCTCACCACTGTTTCTGACATGAAAATACTTTAGCAGGAATTGGTGACCAGAATGCTTTCAAACTAGGTGAAGTCTTGCTTATGTCATCTAAGACAAAGATTTCTTCCAGTGAAAACCTGCAATTGCTATTAAGCGGTTTGTTTAAATGAATTTTAAAGGATTATCTGGCCAACTTAAGTTGTCAGTGAGATACCAGTCTCATATCAAAAGCAACAATAAGGAGGTTGATATTAGATGAAAAAATATATATTAACTTTTTTATAGGTATGTGTGTGTTTATGTATATATATGTATATACACACAATGAACAAAATGGCTTCACATACTGTCATTAAACATAAAAAGATAATTAAAAAATATCTAGCTAAAATAGCTAAATCTCTTTGAGTGACTTAATGCCTTAGTTGCTTCAAGTAATTTTACTAAAACTGCTTGACAAATTAAAAATATTTCTCAAATTCACAGGAAAACATAAGAACACATCATTTTTTAAAAAGGCAGTGATAGGCTGAGAAGAATAGAGACAAATATTTTTGGGAATTTGAAATTTTGTGAGAATTGAAATACCTCACAACACTCAGACACTTTTTGGAACTTTTCTTTCAATACTTTATAAATAAATAAATAGATAAACCAGCAATACTAAAGCTTTATCTTGTTTTTATTGCTTTAATATTGGAATTGTAGTTAGATTTCATATAAAATTTTATCCATAATATAAAGAAGAATAATAGACTATGAAGTATAGTAATATTATGACATATGAAATTGTTTCATAGAGAGTTTCACAGTTTCAGTGTTTACTGTTACTTAGAATGAAGCTACATTCAAAATAATGAAATGTCTGTTCTTTGCAGACTTATAGACTTTATTTCCTCTGCTCCTGGCATGCATGACAGTTAAAAATACAGTCAACTGGTACCTTTTACCTTCCAGATTTTCCTGTTAGATCACACTCTGGATGTTCTTTGGTGACAGTTCATACTTTTGAAAAACAAACAAACAACCAAACAAAAAGTGAAACACCTTTGTCAGAAGCACTCCTGTTGATTCTTGGCAGACTTCAGACCCCTGGGACTCAGGCAGTTAGGTCTATAGTAATTACATGTAATTTCCTAAAACAGTGTCTAACCTCTTGTCCTTTTTGTTTTCTTATTTTATGAAATAGAAATAACCTAAGAAAAGTCATGTAAAACACCTGTAACAACTAGAAAAGAGCATTTCAGAGGTATTGTGAGACTGAAGTACTTAGAGTTTTCTGTAATTCTGGAAAGTCTTGATGAAAAGTTTTGTTTTTCCACTTATTCTGAGTGCAATTGTTTAATATTGTAGAAATTCATTCATTGGGGAATGCTCCAGAAGCCCAATATACTCCTCTATTAGTATAGTAGAATTAGTCCTGGACTTTAGAAGTGTATCAGTCTGCAATCATCTCCAGAAGAGTTAAAACCAATATAAACCACTTCTGAAGAAAACCAAGGACACGATGCCCTGATTACTCTGTTCCATCTTGGAATGAAGAAATACTTGGCTCAAAAAGCTGACTTTTAGCCAAGGTACTGTACAGTAGGTTTATTTTTTGGCCTGTTTTTATCACCTCTGAAACAAGTACAAGGTGATCATAGAGAAATGGTTATAGTAGAACAAGGGCAGAAAAAAATAAACAGTTATGACTAAGAAAAAGTCCGTATAGTTCTAGCTATAGTGAACATTTTATTCTTAGATGAAAGGAATTAGCTGTGTGCTAGGAAAACCTATCTTCTAGCAATATTAGAAATTATACTATGACAGACCTCAGTTCTATGCTTTATAGCTGCCTGAGTAAATAAATTATGAGTAGACATGGTACCTAGAATTTGGACTAGACTGATGTTGGTTTTGAATGCTATACTTCAGTAAGATTATTCTTTGATACCATACCACTAGTTATAAGAAATGTTGATGTTTTTAGTCTGACAACAACCATTTAAGAGAGATCAGAACCCTGTAAATGCAGAAGCTCAAGCACCAAAGTCATGACTGAAATTGAGAGAGAGAGGTTTACAGTTTGCTTAAAGTAAATGAATGAAAATGATCCTATATTCAGCATGAAATGGCTTTATTAGAAACAAAAGGTGAGTTGAAGTTGTTGGTAATTGTAGTAATCACAGAAATAAAAACAAGAATATGTATGTTTGCAAAATTGTGGCCTATCTAAATGGCCTATCTTAAAATATGATCTACCTAGCATTTTAATTAACAGATTCCTCTATCTGACATTGACTCTGTGTTAACTGTTACAGTCACAGAATCCTAGAAAGTATTATTTGAGGTGCAGATTTTTTTATTTTTATTTTTTAAATGTAAATCTTTGATAGTCTGCAAACAAAACTGGGTATTATTTTATAGCTTTTTATTTATTTTTTTATTTTTAAAGACATAACTGAGGTACCTTGTATTAAATATTCACCATAATACAAATATAGCTGCTAGTTGTATTGTTCTTTTACTTTTATTTTGGGAATACACATAAAGTATGTACGTGCTTAATGTATATTATTTTTGTTTTTATTTTATGTAGACAGGAGAGCTATGCTCTAAATTCTAGTTACTTTTTTACTTTTTTTTTTTTTTTTTACACATATTACAAAGCACTGCTCTGTGTAGATTGTTTCAGAAGTAACTGTTAAAAGATTTTAAAACAAAAGTTTGTATGACAGATAGACGTGATCATTCATTTTTGTCCTTTCTACATTTGAATATGACATATTTGAGCATCTTTTTTTTTTTTTTTTGGTCCTTTTTTCATTTAACACTCACAAGTAACATTGATAAAGGATCACACAATACAAACACTGCCAAAGTTACAGTATAATCTTATCTAAAAGTGGTCCTAATTACAATACTAACTGATTAAAAACCTGTCCTTATTACATACAGCATGATTGTTAGACAGGCATGTAACAGGCTATTGCCCCGACTAGCTCAGATTTGTGTCAGCAGATAATCTCACAGGTGTTCTCTCCTCAGCTTTCAGTGTCCCTACAAATGTAGAGATCTGGCTAAAATTTGAGAATGAGGTACCTCTCTTTTCTGTCAGCTTGGATGGAAGAAAATCCGTTCCAGTTCAGCATCAGATGACCATCTTGTACCGTTTTTACATCTCCCCATATACCATATACCATTATCTCTGTGACGTGTCTGACAGGCAGACACATGTAAGAAATACAGAGCACATCAACAGGCCTAGAACTAGACCTGATAATGGCCTAGGATTAAATTATTACTTGTGCATCAGATTATTTCTTCTCCCACTTGATGCATTGTCCATTCTGGTGGCAAAAAATAAAAAGAATTATAAGAATTAAAAAAAAAAAAAAAAAAGAATTATAAGAAGATTATTTATTTATTTTCTGAAATATCCAACACCTAGTCTCTAGTCTTCCGTTCAGTGGGCAATGAAAAAAAATTACATTTTGATTATCTGTTTCATTATGCATACATTTCTTACTAATCAAAGCAAAGACTAAAATTTACCATTCAGATCAGAGAGAGAGAGTTAAAGGTGACAAAATTTACTGTTTTAATCAGTCATTTGACAACACAGGGCTCAGAAAAGCAATTAACAACATATGAAGCATAGGAAAAGCACACGCAATTAGAAAGACAAACAATAGAAAAAAGACTATCTCCTCCAGAGAAAAGTAAGCTGTAATTTCCTTGCCACCTGAATTTGGCTCATTACTGAAGACAGTGTTAAAGATCTCCCTGATGACAGAAAGTCATCAGACCGTAAAGAAAATATATAATACACATCTGCTCCATTAAAAATGACAGCTATAATTCATTTAAACATAAAGTTTTATCACGAATCAAATAATTGTCACTCTGTATAGAAATCATAATCCTACCAGTTCTTAAATGTGTTCATGAACTTTAGCATCCTAAACCCACTTTAATTCAGTAACGATTTAAAATGACCAAAACCAAGTTCAATGATGGAATACAATCATGGGAAGAAAGCCATTTTTAAGCTTTGTGTGCTAAAATTTATAACATGACAAGTTAAAGTCCAATACAAATTGTTTTGTAGAGGGTTCCCACTCAGTTAAATAAACCTTGGATCAGATAGTTATGCCATATTGCAGTAGCAGTGAATTTTGCTGTGCACTTCCACGTACCATTTCCTCCTATTATCCCAATTCTGTATATTCTACTTGAGCAAGATTTTTATTACAGTAGCATGAATTCTAGATCTCTGCCAGGAAGTCAACAAGGTTGTAGGTACGATTAAGAAAACAGTGTACTTTTGGTAGCAATGGACAGATCCTACAGCAAATATGTAAATTGCATTTGAATTAGAAATAAATATTTCCTTGTATTAAGTTTCAGTACAGGCCAAATTCATACAATCACTGGGAATACCTTTAATAAAAATGAAATTTTATAATGAGTTCCTGTAGTATAAATATTTTGTAACAATAACATGACCTACTCTTTTTATCATCTTGGAAATATTTTCTTCATTATTTATCTGCTTAAAGACTTTTAAAAATGTATATAGAAGGAGTTTTTTATGCTTTTATTTTTCTTTTTTTTTTTTTTTTTGTAAAGGAGAGACCCATCTTTAAATTTTAACTATAATGTTGAATTTTATTATTATTATTATTATTATTATTATTATTATTATTTTTAAATTAGAGGACATAATTTCCTTTGTAGTCTAGTACTATTTGAAATTCCTTTGAATCATGATCAGAGACTACAATAAAAGAATTTCCCACTGCAGTTTTATACCACTCTATTTGAAATGCTTAACATGCTGAAAAACTTAATATTATTCAATATTTGCAACACTAAAAAGAGACAAATGTGGAGGTGTTTTTTTTTGTTTGTTTGTTTGTTTTTTGGTTATAATTTCTCCTGATGTACGTTGCTGGAAGAGAAATATATTTTCAACATCAAACTTCATTTGCCAAAAATATTTTGCAGAAGGGAAACTATATTTAAGCTTTTGTGCCATTGTTCAAAACTATATATGTATATATATATATATACATGTAGTAAAAAAAAAAAAAAGCCTAATATGGAAATGTGTACCTGAAGAAAACCCCAGTCCCAAAATAAACAGAAAAACAGAAAAAAATCAAGGCAAGTGATTTTTTTTTTTTATTATTATTTTTAACTACCAGCCCATGTTTAGGAGCCTTTTCCTTTTATAGATGCTTGCTTTCCTTCTCAGCAGTCTAAATATTTTGAGCTCTGGGGATTGTTCATGCCTTACATATTTTTTCCTTGTGGTTCCAATTTGCAGGGAGCTGGGCTGATGCACTTGCATGGGAGATGAGAAGCACAGCCGTGTCCCCCCTATGGCGTGCTTGCCCTGACCTGCTTCCAGGGCAGCCAGACATAACACAGAAAGCACGTGACCCCATCCCGCCGTCAAAACAAACCATTAAAAGCAGCAGCTGAAGACTGATTTAGGACCCTCTGGTCTTCAAATGGTGTCTGACTTTTTTTTTTTTTTTTTGATCTACTAACTGATCACAGGTGGATGAAAGGGGATCTCTGAAACAATTAACTGTGAATTCGACTGGTTCACTGTTACAAAGGGGGGCAGACAGAGTTTCTCTAGCATTAAAAAAAGCAGCATTTGATGATTGCCATAGCAAAGGCATGAATGAAAAGCAGAGGATGAAAGCACGCTCCACTTAATATCTATGCTAAAAATTCTACCCTAAGTGCCACTTCCTCTCAATTATATTCTTAGTTCTACCTTCAGTAATGTTTCTTATCAACAGCATCAAATATTCTGTGACAAATACAGGCACAGCTAAAAAATAACCAATAAAAGCACGGTAAATATAGCAATGGTCAGTGTTTTCAGTAAATAAACTAGCTATATCTTGCTCAATAAACCTAGTATTTTTAGAAAAAGGATTCCAATCTGATTAAGTTCATGTTTAAAGTTATTTGTCTTTTCAGGCCCTCTGTCTGATCTTAGTATAATTAACAAAGACACAGTGCTAGAGACACTGAGGTAGGGTACCCATGGCAACACTTTCAAAGGCTCTTGCTGAAGTCTTTTTGCAATGGAATTATGACATAACTATTGTTTATTAACTGGCATTGTTATTTTGATAAATATGTTCATTAAATTGTATTAACATCAGATTAAATAATTTAAACCCAACAGAATCTGAGAGAAAAATTTCTCATACCACATGAAAAAGGGGGTGAGAATTACACACACACATGTACACACATATTCATTTATTGACCAAGGAATTGTTCTAATTGAAATGGAAAGTTGGCACTTGAAGTCATCATACAACAAAAATCTATTCCAATCATATCTAAAATAATTTGGAAAAAATACTATTACCAGGATTTAAGGATTAAGAAGACATAATAATGATAATAATAGGATTAAAATAATATACCACAGAACCCCATCCTTTCCAATAATAAATAAATAAATCCAAAAATCTCCCCCGTCTTGAAATCCAGTCCTCAGAGATCTAATGGAGTACGGCACTGGAATTGTTGCATGCCAGTTGAGGTTCTGCAGTTGCTGAACTATTTGCATCAGTCCCCTGACACACCTAAACACATGCTGTTTTGGCTCATTGTAGGAGTGATTCTCAAAGTCAAGGTAAAGAGATGTAAAGGCTGTAAAGGCTGGCAATTGAACTTGCTCACAAATGTAGGCAGTTCCCTAAGGGTCCTCTCAGCTTGGCAGCTCAGTGTCAAGAGGATCTCTGGTGGAGTTGGCTTTACAATGTCTAGTCCCATGCTGACCTGTTTCTTAGTGTAGGCCTGTTGGCTTTATGTTCCTCCAACATGCCATGGAATCTAGACCTCCCAGTATCATGCCTTTCATCATGGTAAGCACTCAGGAAAGTGCTTGACATTGATAGATACTTTTTATTTTCCAAATCTATATATTTACACCATTTTTTCTTTTTGGACATTTAGAAGACAGAGCCTGAGCAGCCCTGAGAGCTCCTGTTTCCACATTCATTGCAGCAGGGAATAACTTTACAGATGAGCTAGGATCTTGCACTTTGGGTGGGACTCATCTTTTTCATATTAGACACCTAAAAGTTAGTTTTTTAGTCTAACTCTTCACAGAATCACAGAATCAGAGAATCATCTAGGTTGGAAGAGACTTCCAATATCAGCTAGTCCAACCTCTGAGCTAACACTAATAAGTCCTCCAATAAACCATATCACTAAGCTCTACATCTAAACTTCTTTTGAAGACCTTCAGGGACGGTGACTTAACCATGTCCCTGGGCAGCCCATTCCAACGCCTAATAACCCTTTCAGTAAAGATGTTTTTCCTAATATCCAACCTAAACCTCCTCTGGAACAACTTTAGCCCATTCTTCCTCGTCCGAACACTGGGCATGTAGGAGAATAGACCAATCCCCACCTCGCTAGAGCCTCCTTTAAGGTACCTATAGAGAGCGATAAGGTTGCCCCTGAGCGTCCTCTTCTCCAGTCTGAACAATCCCAGCTCCCACAGTCACTCATCATAAGACTTGTTCTCCAGACCCCTCACCAGTTTCATTGCCCTTCTCTGGACCCACTTGAGCACCTCGATGTCCTTCTTGTAGTGAGGGGCCAAAACTGAACACAGTATTTGAGGTGTGGCCTCACCAGAGCTGAGTACAGGGGGATAATCACTTCCCTAGCCCTGCTGGCCACACTGTTTCTTATACAAGCCAGGATGCTGTTGGCCTTCTTGGCCACCTGAGCACACTGCTGGCTCATATTCAGCCGACTATCAATGAATACTCCCAGGTCCTTCTCTGTCAGGCAGCTTTCTAACCACTCATCTCCCAGCCTGTAGTGCTGCTTGGGGTTGTTGTGTCCCAAGTGCAGGACCTGGCACTTGGCCTTGTTGAACTTCATACAGTTGGCCTAAGCCCATTATCCAGCCTATCCAGATCAAAGATCACTCTTGCAGAGAATCAACAAAGAGTGAGACTGTGACTTTCAGAAATCAAATATAGCTATCTAAGAGACCTTCTAGAAATATTTATCCCTCCCTATGATTGACATAACTTTCAGCTTTCTTCCACTTTCAACAGGAAAAAGAAACGCAGAAATCACAAATCACCAAACCGACAAGAGAAAAAAAATAATCTCTTGCTTCTTCTCAGCCTTCTGTGAAAGGACCCCAAAATATAATTCCTTTCCTCATTCCAGTGACTTCTGGAATGACTTCTGAGGTCTATTTCTGCCACAGTACACTCAAGAGAACAGCAATGTTTAATGTTTAGGAAGTATTTATATATATATATATATAAATACATATATATACAGTTAATATTTACCTGTATGAGAACAGTAATGGTCATTTTAACAGATACATTTTTTTAGTATGCAATTTATCCTTCAGTAATCAGATTATATAGCAACCATTTCTGTTTGAGACCCAATGATCCCTGAAAATGTTTACTTTCCAACTAAGATTGCACCCCTCGTGCTTTACTGACATGCACATGTAATGATAAGAATAAAAAAATGTCATTATCACGTGCTATAAGATCACTATTCTAAAATCTGTATTCTTCTCTTAGTATTTCAAGTTGATATCCTGTGGCTTGAACTTGCCTTTAAAAAAAAAAAAAAAAAAAAAATACTTGTTTTCTGTTCTTCAAAATTATAATTAATTTAAAGATGATTTTACCAGATAAAAAATTTTGTAGTGTTTTCACTTTTCCTAGGGTTAAAAAACAAAACCAACAAAACAAAACAAAACAAAACAAAACCAAAACAGAAGCTTCAGCTTTTAATTTCTTAGTATTTTTTTTGGGTGTTTAACAAAAAAATTGGATTTATTTAATCTTATTTGTTTGTTTTGCTATTTTTCACATTTAGTATTGCATAATCATTTTTTCTTTCATCTCCCCATCTGATGTTATATATTTTATAGAGAACAATCCAATAACATTAATTACATAGAAAGCCTTGGGCAGTTTCTGATTCCATATTTATTTTGGGAAATGAATACCCATTTATTTGTTCAAGTTATTTATCCAGTTGTTCTGCTAATATGTAAATTTTCTATAGGAATTTTCTCTTGATGATGCATAAGAGAAAGAAAATAAAATCCTAATAAAATAAGACTAAATGTAAATGAAAGTCATGACAATTGCACAGTTGTTCTTTCATACTGATCTCTAAGTTTTTTTTTTCTTATCACCCTTTTCTCTTCTGGGACTCTTTTCAAATCTAAGTGTAGTTCCAGGGAAAATAACCAAAGCATTTAGTTTAGTTTCCATCGTACTTGACAAGTGAAAATTCTGGAGAACTTAAGGCCTGACCCAGAACTGCTAACTCACCCTATCCTTTTCCTTAGAATGCAACTTACATTTCAAGGACAAAACCAGAAAACTCAAGAAATTAAGTGCAGTAGCTGCTGGCTTTTTTTTTGTTGTTGTTTCTATTGTTTGCATTTTTGGAAGCAAAAGAGTAAAACATCCTCATGTTGATGTATTAATTGATATTTGCACAGTTTTTCAATACTTGTCAAAGAAAATAGTAGAGTAAGGTCATGGATCAGTAAAACTATGATACTAGATAAAATCTCTTGAAGTCTCTGAACAGGTAGCAGTCCCTAATGCAGAGTTTCACAGGACTTCTGAGGAATACCCAAACTGTTTTCTCTTTATACTTCCTATGCATTTTTATGTATATATATAATTGTGACTAGGTTACAGTGTTAATAATAATCATAAAAAATGCATAATTTTAGTAAGAAGTGTTAACTATCATGAGAAGATTTTTAAATGAGATAAACAGATTTTATTATGTTTGTCACTGCTGTCAGGATTTATTTTCAAAACATGTATTTTCCTTGCATTATAACTAACCAGACACAATTTCTGTATAAATTGAGAAAAAATGGTGATTTAACCATCTAAATATGTTTTGAATGAACTCAACAATTTATTCTAATTGCTGCAAAGTGCATGCTAATAATTTGCTTAGATTTCATCACACTTTGTGTGAAACCGTATTCCAACATGGTGAACACATACAACAATAAAAATCTCAACAATCCTGAAGTATATATATAAGTTCTAGTCCTCAGATATGTGAGATTTTACCTCTTATTGTCACATTTCACAGTAAAATCACACACTGCCTTATGTCTTGACTATGCCAACCACCCTGTCCTTCATCTGATTTTCCTCATGTTATTATGATGGAATGTCAGACCAAACTTTCTTGTTTTACTGCTTTTAAGTTGCAGTCTTGGACACTAATATCTGCCTCTGTTGTTCTAGTCTTTAATTTAGTCTACTGTTCAGGAAATGGCCTATTTAATACCTTCTCCCTTTTAGTTAACTAAACCTAGCTTGAATTTTCAAAAAGGAGACAGCTGCACTTTGGTCAAACACCAAAACCACTGCATACACTTTCCTTTCCTTCCTGGGACTGAGGGGGAGGATAGATTGCTAAAGCTGGAACAGAGCTTTGGGTACATGCAGGTGGCTATGCAACCCTCCATGCACATAATATACAGCACATCCAGATTTCATCTTTGCATAAGATTTGTCTTATTCACGAAATACAAAATCCAAGACTAGTGGATCCCACAAACTGGAGGTCTTTAGTTTCTTAGAGTTTAAAATTGAACTGAAAGGCTATAAAATGTAGTCCAGGTTTTCCAGGATTCTTCTCTTTGGCTTTCCAGATTCATTTTTTTTTTTTTTTTTTTCTCACCTTCCTTGAGAGCTGAGGTGAGTAACAGAAAAACTGGCAGTGTAAAAGTGTGTTAAATGCCCATTATCCATTATTATTGTTAACCATTTATTATCACGTAATGAAAGAGCAGAACATTTGGCAGCAACTGTTGACTTTAATATTTCTTAACTTTGTTGGATATGTCAGCTGAAGTTGTCAGGTACCCTTAAATATTTTACTGTTAGTTTTGCACAATATCATCACAGTTCTCCAGCATAATTATCAGAATATTGAGCAGTTCATGCCAGTGGGGATTCAGTGGGGGGTGAAAAATTCCCTTCTGGTTACAGTAACACAACCTAATGCAGAAAGTGCTTTAAAGTACCTATGTTATAGGGAACATCTTGTGCTGCCCCCTTATTTATGTCTTGCAACTGCATTTGGTGATAATTACATCCAAGGCAGTCCTTCTTTGCACTGAGCTTTGTTGTGTGTTCATTATGATTTCCAGAAATTTTAACTCTGGTTTATTAAAATAATAAGTCCTTCTATATCCAGAATATACTTCCAAGACTTTTACAAAATGTATCTGCTTTTCTGTCAAAGAAGGTTAGCTGGAAAAAAAATATATATAGTTTTCTAGGAAGTATGTAGGCCTCTTGCCTACTCATTCTCATCAGCAAAGCATGCCAAAGTTTGTGTCTGAGCTATTTGAGACCTTCTCTCTTCCAGTGAATGTTGCTGTGTCAGCTGAGATAATTTTTAAGTGCCTCTATAGAACGAGACTGGTAGCAATGTGCTGTTTATTTAAAAAAATAAAAAATAAAATTTGACCACATTTCGACAAATGATAATAATATTTGTATATATGGAATGATTTTTGTTGTTGTTGTTGTTCTTTTTCATTTCAAAATAACACCATTGTCAAATTTTATGCAAACAAGAATCCAGGGAAGGAAGCTCTCTCCACTTATTACCTTAATCATCAGTCAGCTGTTGAAAGTATAGTAAGAAGGTTAATGAGAAAATATTGCACTGCAAATTCAGTGATTGTCAAAACTGGACAGATGTATGCCATGAATGAACATATCTGCTTGTACTTTACTATTGGATTGCATGTTAAAACTGCCTTCCCTGCTTGGCACATTGGTAGTGTAGAATGCTGGACAGTGGGCAGCAAGAAAACCATATACCTTAACACTGCACAGCTTTGTTTAGCACTTTTACAACTGGCCTGCGGAGTTGAAGAGATGCTGTGTTGCAGGGGAAAACTAGGTGTTTCCTTCACTCCTGTAAGCATACAGAAAATAGTTTTTTGTTTGTTTGTTTGTTTTTCTTGTTTTGTTTTGTTTTGTTTTGTGAGGTGAATTGTACTGGACCCTACAGTAAACTTCAGAGTATGGATAAATAAATGCCAGGTTCTCTTCCATCATTGTATTTTTCTCTAACAGGCTGGTGAAATACAAGACCTGTAGTTTGTTTGTTTGTTTTCCTTCTATTCTGTTACTACAGAAATTAAAACTCTCCTTTTCCTGCAGTGGATGGTGAAAGTGTATCTATTTATTTATTTTTAAATCTGAACAAGATTATGGATTTTTTTATTAGTACTAAAATTTGATCATAAATGCAAATATAGTAGATAAGTGTGTAGAGGAACACTTGGAATAAGTTCCTTCTGGTGGAACAGAAATCAAAAAGGCTAATGTAGAATACTGTATGTAAAGTATACAAAGAATTTCAACCAGGTATCTCCGCTCAGCTGCTGAGTTTCACATCTACCTTCTAGTACCAAAAAACTTTCCCCATGGTAGGTGTACCTTGGTAAACAGCAGGTTCTTGTATGCAACTGTAGTACTTTGAAAACCATTGAAATTTTGTGCTGGATTGTTACTAATTACACTTTTCCGAAGGTGGCAATTTTTCTACAGGAATTTTTGATCTTTCTGTGATGAATTATTAATACAGATAAAATATCTATCTCTATCCACTATATATAACACATCTATCTTGTTTGGATATTCTGGGCAGTTTAGAAATGTTGGCAGCTGATAGCAATTTCTTACCAAATATGGAGCAGACTATTTAATCATTAAAAATTAATAAAATAAAATAAAAATAACATATATGGGGGAGCATTCATAATGCTCAAATTCAGATACTTTATTCAACCAGATAAACTATCCAAAATCCAAAAAAGTGAGAAAAATACTCAGAAAACAGCAATTATTATATAGTTGCATTAAGCAACTATAGCATTAAGCTATTAATGAGGGTAGTATCTAGCTTCCAAGGGACCATTTGAAGTCCAGCTGAGGCCAGGGTCAAACATTATTTAGTGTGGACATAAGCAGTCCCAACAGCTTAGTCTCTGAGCCAGCTATCAGCCCTTGGCCTGTTTTCACTTAACTGCTTATGTGTATTCATAGTCTCCTATTGTTTCTTTCAATGTATACGTTGACATATAGGGTCTTCCAAGGAGTGGCTCAGGTGATTTAAAATAGACTTGCTCTGAACTGTCCTATTGAGAAGACTTCTGTTTCTGTTGGCTGAGAAAACTAACCAAGGATGATATTGCAATAAACAAGGAGACTTAGACCGGGAGATCTCCCTGCTGACTGTGGTTGCAAGTCTGTGTCTGCAAGGCTCGCCCAGGTTTTGACAAGTATAAAGGCAGGATGTTTTATCTTGATGACATATTTTGGGGGCTATTTGTTTTCTTCTTTACTTCAAAAGAAGGGAAATGAAACTGGATAAATTAACATTTTTAATCTTTTTGTTTGAAATATATAGATTTTTTGTTGTTGTTGTTACAATTTGTGATCTACAGCTTCAGTATAACTGTGAACTGGAGAGGTTACATGGATAAACAGAAAATAAAAAATAATTGTGGATAGTTTCTTTTTCCTTTTTACTAGAGTAAGTTCAATATATAAATTTAGTGCTTAAAAAGCTTCTGATAACAGGTAGTAACAAGGAATGTAGGTATATTTTTTGTGTTTGTGTAGAACAAAAGAAAATTGCTTACAGGCAGCCCAAGTTAATAGCCAAAACTTTAAAGTGAAATTCTGAATAACTATGACTATAGAGAAATTAAAAACAAAGGTTTCTGATAATTTCACGTTCCACGAATGTCTTCTCACTGGTAACCATTGAGGACTCCTGAGTCTCTTAAGTACAAAATGCGCAGAAAGGATGCCTTGTGGGGCTGAAATAAATGTGTGCAAATGTTCTGCCATTATCTTACTGTAGAGATAGAGGAACGTTACAACCTGAGATATTAATTAATTGATTGTTAGAAAACTTTAGTTAATACTTTAACCAGAGCATTTTATTTATTTATTTATTTATTTATAACAGTTTTAGACCAGGCCTGAATGGATACAGTAAATTTATTCCCCACTTTGTTCTCTGTATGCAGTATTGGACTAATGTTCAGAATCCATTTCATTCATTAAATAAATGAATAAATAAATAAAATAAAATCATAAACTATTGCTCTGTGCTTTCATTGGGAGTGCAGGTGTTAGAAAGAGCATTTCCTAATTCTAAACAATTTCCTCTTAGTAGTATTTCAGCATAAATATCAAATCAATGAAGATAAAGAATATATTCAGGCAGTTATACAATGCGAGAGAAATGACTCAAACAAAAACAGGTAATTGTTTTTGAAAGCTTTTTTTTTTTTTTCTTCTCAAATATTTCTTTCTGCTTAAATTTTGGAAATTAAATATTTACATATTTACTTTTGTATTTTAATATTTAAAAAATAAAAAATAAAGGAGGCATCCTTCTGCATTCTTTCCCTCATCTCTAAGACCCTTGAAATATCAGACCTTGAAATATCACAAAACTGTTTCACGTCCACATTATCAATCTTGCTGTAACCAGCAATACATGTGCAAGAAATATAACTTGTATGCTATATAGAATTCAAACAATTTAAAACTACTTATTTGAACAAATCTATTACCAGTAGCAACCCATGAGAATGAAATAAACAAAACAGAACACATTTTTTCTTTTTTCTTTTTTCTTTTTTTTTTTTTTTCTGCTCTTTGGGTTTAAATTATCGTCAAATTTTTCATCTTGCCTCCAAAGCAGAGTTTAAGTGTTGTCTGAAAAATCTGCGAAAATGTTTTCCAAATGGAATGTTAACGTTGTATTTTAGAGTAAATATTTTACAAGTGGTATTTGCACACAGCAATTTGAAACAAATAACAAGATGTCCATCAATTTGTTCAGGTGGGCATTTCAGTATAATAGTTTAGAAGTTCTTTTATAAAGAACTGAAGGCCGCATTGAACTGAACTTTTGATGCCATTACTTAAAGCTGTTATGGAAAATATTCTTTCCAAACATATAAATAACTAACATTGTATCCAGCTATCCTCAAAGCTGAGTGCAGAATACATCACCACTAACACAATAGCTGAAACACAATTGTCTGTCTTCAGGGTGGGCAGAAAGTTGTGTGTAGCAGCTGGAGTTTTAGAGAAACTGACAAGTTATGTTTTTATGACCTGCTTGAAACAATCTGTTTCAACATTTCAGGAGTTACCACAGCTTCTGGGAAAAGCCAAGCATGCAGGCTGAGACCAACAAGCTAGTACTCTCCGTTGAAGTTTAATTAAGCCACCTACTGAGAAAACTATGTTCTTCTCTGAACATAGGATTTTCAAACCAGTGGAGAGCATCCAGGGAAGACAGCGGTTTTGACACCCAATATATTTGCCCTAGTTCCTATGAATTACATGCCCTACTTCTTATCAGTTATGCATATTGAAAGCTCAGTTAGGAATAATGTTCACAATGTTGTTGATTACAATGCTGAAATAGTCACTGTGTCAAAATAAATAGATAGATAGATAGATAGATAGATAGATAGATAGATAGATAGATAGACAGACATATAAAGTGTGGGTTTTACCCATCCTAATATTTCAGTTTGGTAATTGAGTGGTATAGTTAGTCTTTACAAATTGTCACTGCTACAAATCCATTTACTCTTTTAGATTCTCCTGACATAGTTTTAATTCATCAGTATCAGTGCATTTCAGAAAGATTGGTGATGTGCTGCAGTACATCATCTGTGTCGCTACAAAGCATGATAGTAAAATGAAAATACACACTATGTCAGAGAACTAAAGTCATTAGACACAATTAAAGAGGTTAGAAGTAATATTTGTCAGTTTATGTTAAATAAGAAAATTATCTGCTCTTGACTATATTTTCATATTTCAAATGCTTCAAAGTTTTATTTTTAAACTAATAATTACTCGTTATTTTTTTGCATAATACATAATGAGGAAACTATCAATGAGTTTAAAATAGTCATTATATTGATGTCAGTGTGTTAATTCTTGCAAATTAAAGTTCCTAATGATGGGGCCAGATATGAAAAGTTTTTGTTGTTGTTGTTGTTGTTTCTTTCTTTCTTTCTTTTTGTTTGTTTAAGTTAAAGTTCTGCTTGATACTAGTAGGAATTTGCTAAGAATGATTAGTAGATAATTAAAGGAAATTAAATAGGACTAAATTCCTATCTCTTGTCTCTTTGTTTTCACTTACTACTGTTTTCAGAATGGGTCCCATGTCCTATCTGGCACATGGAAAGCATTTTGTTTTCTTTGAATGGCAGGCCAGTAATAGTATTTTTCAGATGCCTCTTTAAATACCTTTCCCAACACATTTCTCTTTTATTGTTTCTTTATCTACTTTGTTCTATGCAGCACTTTAAAAGGTACGTTGGCTAACTGTGTATTACATACCTTACTTTATGTAAAAGAAAATCAATATTTTATTCAGAAAAGCATGTAAACTTGCAGATATTTGGATTAGTGTCAAATGGTAGCATTTTATTTTGCTTTTACTTATCAACTATTTTCAGAGTGAGAGGAAAAGATGGGATTCCTATATTGATCTCAGATATAATCCTATCCAAAAAAATACCCCAGAGCTTAAAGAATCATATTTTCACATACAGGCTAAGTAAATAGTTCTTAAAAATTCAGATGTTCTTAAAAATGCATGTGTAATATATGTATGGTATAGAACATAAGTTCTGATACACAACAGTCAAAAATATTGATACCTTTAGCTTTTAAAATTTAGCAATTTGTACAGAAAACATGAAAAGAGGTCACATGATTGTTCATTTTAATGGAAATATGCTGCTAGGATTTTTTAAGTATGTGAAAACTCAATTATATAAGTTATTTGAGTGTGTTGCTTCTTTGAACATTATAATGACATTTCTCATTTTTTCACTTTAAAAACAATATTAATATATTAATCCAATATTAACTAAAAACCAGGAAAAAAAAAATCTAGTACCTTACTCAAAATCTAGAATGACCTTCTACTTGTTCATCTGCTACTGAAATGTTTTAGTATTCTCTAACTCTCCTTAACTATAACTTCAGAGACATCTTTATTTAAGCCATTGAGCCTAGAAGAGTCTCCAGATAAAGAGACATCACTAAACATAGTGGAATAATTAAAAACCTTGAAAAGTACTTTAGATTTTGTTCTTCATAGGTATTTTTTTTAAAAGAATTTAATACATAAAAATCATGAAATAAATACAAGAAATAATACATACAGTAAGTAAGTACAATTGGTAGATTTTAAAATAATGTTATTTTAATTCATTTGCTTTTTTTTTTTTTTTTTTTTTTGAGATATTAGCAAAGTAGTAGAATGAGATCCCAGCTTTATGTATGTAAATAGCATTTAACATTACAGGCTTTTTTGGATTCAAAATTGCCTGGATTGATAAAAAAGTTTATATATATATATGAAAAATGTTCCCACTTTACACATATGTATATATTTTGAAATAGTTAAATAAATAACTAGAACTAATAAGATTAAGATTAAGATCCTGAAGAACAGAGTATACTAGCAAAAGATTCCCAGATTAGTTTGTTCAGGCATACAGAGGCTCTGAAAAGAAGCTGTCTATAATCTTAAAAGCCTGAGCATCTGACAGGCAGAACAGGAAAAACAACATAAGACATGACATTTCTGGGCTTTAAGTCACATTTAAGCACCGAATAAATGGATCTTTGCAAAGCTGAATCTTTAGCGTCTGAAGGTTTTATCACATGCCAGACTATGCATGCTGCAGGGATCAAAGCAGGGTGAAGGGAGAAGCTATGGCATGACCAACATTCAGAGGGCCATATGTTCCTCCCTGTTGCTCAGTGTTTTCTGGCTCATAGACGCAATAAGTGGATTCAATAAACTATGGGAGGAATGACAATGGGAGCTTCAGCATGGAGAGCAAAGTCTGAACTAGAAGTGCCACAGCCTCACAGGAGGAACATTTCAAGGGATGGGTAAACAAGGAGGGAACTTATGGAATAAGCGTGAGTCTGACCAATATTGTTCTGCTCCTTTGACCTGAGCAGAAGTAGTGAATATACAAATGCACTAAGACAGTAGCCATACAAAGGATCATCTAAAGAAGACAGCAGTGAATCAGTGACCCAATTTTAGTTGTTGATTTGTTGTAGTGCACAGACGTTTGTTTACAGGGTTGCTAAAACAAGATGAACTCCAGTTAACTGACTGTGGTCAACTGTATGAGAACATTGATTAGATTAATGACTTACTTCAAGGTTTCTTACACATGATCCTGGTACACTTTAAGAAGTGTTCTTTATCCAATTATATGTTTTACTACAGACTATATTGATAGCTGCACATATTCTCAAAAAAAAAAAAAAAGTAGGTTCAAGGAAATATATGTTTATAATTTATGGTCATATTAAAAATTGAAATAATAAGAGCTACTTATGTACATTTTACTGAATTAGAGGAGAAAGCATGCTCTGGCTTTTTTTTTTTTTTTTTTTTTTTTTTTTTTTTCCATGTAGAAGATTAGGACAGACTCTTAGGTAACTTGGATTACTGTCCTTGTGTAGTCTGAAAATAGGATATCTATAAATAACCTTAATTCTTGATTTAGTTTGTATTTTTGAATAAGACCAGAGTGAGAGCATGAGGTAAAGTTGCATATAAGATAAGAAGCACCTGGGACCGTTTCTCATGAAGTAGACCTCAATTTAAGACTACCTTCTATTCCACAGCTTTGATCAAGAATAGGAGAATAGACTATTATCATTTTTTATTTCTGTTGACCAACTGCTTATTCCTGGAGTGTCTATCTGAATTTAGAAAATGAAAATACAGATAGGTTCACATACCAAAAAAGAGCAGTTACAGTGACAACTGACACTTTCCTAATCTTATTGGAAAAAAAAAAAAAAAAAAAAAAGTATATATATATGTATATATGTAATGGTTAAATATTTATTGAAAGACATATTTTTCACACAGGTGGAATTGCCTCAGTAGTCTGAAAACTGATTTTGGATTCCAGAACTCTCCCCCTACATCAAAAAAGGGCAAAGCGTAACCTTACAACAGCATAACTACTGGAGTGTTCACTGGAACATGTAGCACCTTAGTCATAGTTCCTTTAAAATATTGATGTGAAATATCTGAGTATCAGTCTTTCATCTACCCCTGTATACATTTTTTGTTGTATAAAATTTACTGTTTAATATTATGCTTTTAAATGAAAAGTTCAGTACTTTCCATGAAAAAAAAGGTAAAAGAAAGAAAGAAAGAAAGAAAGAAAGAAAGAAAGAAAGAAAGAAACAACTCCTCCCCACCTTTTTGTTGTTATAAATAAAAATAAGTACACTTTAGATAAAAGTGAAATGCAGGTATGTCTCAGATTTTCCATTGGTTGATTTTCTACTGCTGAATTCTTTATACACAGATGGCTTTCATTGACAATCTCACAGAATAAACCTGAAGGAAGAAAATCCCTTAGATTAGAAGGTGAATTTATTGTTGAAAATGGTAGAGTAAGAAAAAGTGAACAGTAGAGGAGCAAAGCCTGGAAGCTATACAGAAAATTATACAGAGATCTCTTTAATGTATTAGAACTGACTTTGAAAATCTCTAATCTTAGCTTTTCACCCTGATTTATTGTTCAGTCCTGAGGAAGTTGCTTAATCTTTTTGTGCTGTATCTCTATTTCCAGAGCCAAAATACTGTTGAGAGATTGCAGATAATAGGTGCTGATTTGGATGTTCTGAATAAAACTCTGTACTTGTGATGTGTGCATAAGGGTGGGACCATGCAATCAGTGACAGTGTTGTAGAACAAACAATGTGCCAAATTCATCACTCCATGACAAAGGTGGTAAAACTGCAGTTTTCCATATGTTGTATTTCTCCAACAGACTTTATGACTGGAAATAAAAATAATACAGAGAGTAACAATTCAGGGCCTTATGGGCACTATTTTCCGGGAATTAGTCTCTGCAGGTAAAACTTTTAGGGCATTCAGCACCATCAGAAGAAATACTCCTATTAATTTGAGGGTAAAAGAATGCAAATAATGACTTGATCACAGTGCTTGTTAAATGGAAAATATGGAGGTGAAAACTAACTTCAGTTAAATCAGGCAAGGGCTAAGGAGAAGACTTAGTCAAAGAGCACTTTTACTGAATGCTTTTTTTTTTTTTTTGTCTCAGCTTACTTTTAATTTTAAAACAATGCAATTGAAGCTGATGATATGATTTTCAAATTATAGTGTATGATTCCAAGAACTGGCATAGCTTTGTTCATTAGTGGTGTTTAGAGATCACAAGGAGATAATAAATCTGATTTAGTGAAGTATGCTAGGCTTTTATGTATACTGTCTTCCTAGTCTACTAAAAAGTTTTGCTTCTCACCATGCTTCAGGTGCTTACGTTCACTGGAATGTGACAGTGGAATGTTGTTGTTGTTGTTTGATGAATTGAAGGTCGTTTCAAGTCTCATGTTGCAAGAATTTTCATAAAATTACAAGGTCTGAATAAGTAGGTCACTTACATTTAGGGTCAGTATATATTTGTTTATACATTCCTGAGTCCAACTGTCACTAGATGATGAAATCACAGCCAGTAGTTTAAAAAAAAAAAAAAAAAAAAAAAAAAAAAATCTGTTAACTGTCTGTGGCTGAGTGAGTTAACAAACAGGACTGAGTAAAAATAGGACAGTTAATCAGCAATAGTACAGCCAGCAAAGCTGTTTGTGGCTTGGGACCAGGTCACGCAGTGCTCTGTCATTTCTCGGTTACTACTTGCGTCTGTGCTAGAGCAGCAATGAAGCTGCTGCAGCAATGAAGCTCCAATTGGTAAAGTCGGACAAGCATTCATCTTTCTTCTGGCCAAACATTCTGCATGTTGAACCCTCCAGAATCTCCAGTCTCTGACAGGTAAGAACTTCCTGATTCTTTCTCCTTGGAGTCCTGGGCACCAAAGCAGAATCAATCTGTGTATATCCAAACACGAACACATCGGGGAGGATCAGAAGTACAGTTTACATGAAAAATCTGTAAATACAGAGATAAAATGGACTCGGTCATCTCCTTCTTTGCCCACAAGAAAGGTGCAGAGAGAGAAAAAGAAACTATTACAAAGTTTGTGAATTCTTTACATATAAAAACAGGGTAATCAGAGTCATAATTTTTTGTAAAGTGGAAAAGATGCTGAGCGTTTTTGATGCTGCGGACTATCCCTTGAGAGTGAGTAGGCCTTGCAGAGAGATCTTGACAGACTAGAGGGTTGGGCAATCACTAGCATTATGAAGTTTAATAAGAGCAAGTGCCAGATTCTGAACCTGGAATGGGGCAATCCTGAATATACATACGGACTGAGGGACAAAAATTGGAGATGAGCACTGTGGAAAGAGATCTGGGGTTCTGGTTGATGGCAAGTTGAACTGTGGCCAGCATTGTGTCCTGGCAGCCAAAAGTGCATCAAGCACAGCATTACTGCTTGGTCAAGAGAAGTGAATGTCTCGCTCTGCTCTGTGCTGGTGTGGCCTCACTTCAAATGCTGTGTGCAGTTGTGGGCACCACAATAAAAGAAGAACATAAAACTATTAAAGAATGACCAAAGAAGGGCTACCAAGATTGTGAAGGGCCTAGAGAGGAAGCATATGACAAGCAACTGAAGTCACTTGGTTTGTTCAGCCTAGAGAAGAGGAGACTGAGGGCCTCAGTCTGAGAGGTAGGCCTCAACACGGCCTACAGACTCCTCTCTCTGATCCCCAACTTCCTCATGAGGAAGGGGCAGGCAGTGATCTCTTCTCTCTGGTGACCAGTGGCAGGACCAAAGGGAATGGCATGAAATTGCAGCAGGGGAGGTTCAGGTTAGATATCAGGAAAAGGTTCTTCAGCAAGAGGGTGTTCAAGCACTGAAACAGGCTCAGCAGGGAAGTGGACATGGCAGCAAGCCTGTAAGAATACAAGAAGTGTTTGGAAAACAGTCTCAGAGTTTGATTTTTGGTAGTCCTATGTGGAGCCAGGAGTTGGACTTGATGATTCTTGTGGCTCCCTTCCAACTCAGGATATTCTATTATTCTATTCTATGATTCTATAACTATTTCTTTAGTCATTTTATTCATTGTTATTTGGCCTATTCTGTGATATTATACATATTACCCAATAATTAAAAAAAATGCTGAACAAACAATAAAAACATATTAATAATAATAATAAATTATTAATTAATTAATTGATTAATGAAACAGAGAATAGGCCTGGAAACTTTGACAGAAACCCATGCACACAAATCCTAACCAATAGATGCAGGCCAAGGGGAACTTGCAGGACTGATTTGGAAAAAGTTCCAAACCTTCTGTTAAAAGACCCACATCTCTTACTATGTCCCAACAGCCTCAACAGAAATAAAACTCTGTGATGTGTGTAGTATATTTATGATATGTTAGTTATTTAACAGATTGTTCTAATAGCAATTTTCTTCATGACAGTCCCACTATGATGTTATACTTACTCAAACTGAAAAAAAATAAATCTGAATCAGTGTTTTTAATGGTGCTGTACCTTTTAAAACCACTCATAGAATCACAGAATCATAGAATTATTCACATTGGAGAAGACCTCTAAAATCATTTAATCCTACCTTTAACCTAGCACTGCCAAGTCCACCATTAAATCATGCCACTAAGCTTTACATCTACACATTTTTTGAAGCTCTACAGGGATGGTGACTCAGCTAGTTTCTCTGGGCAGCCTGTTCCAGTACTTTACTACCCGTTTCAATGAAGAAATTTTTCCTAGTATCTAGCCTAATACCCTCCTCGGCACAACTTAACTCTATTTCCTCTTGTGTAATGACTTGGTGACTGGGAGAAGAGATTGATCCCCGCTTCGTTGTAGACTGCTCTAAAGTAATTGTAAAGTAGAATAATATCTCCCTTAAGCCTTCATATTTTTTTTTTTATTTTTTTTTTCCAAGCTAAACCCCAGTTCCCTCAGCCACTCCTCAATAGACTTATTCTCTAGATCCTTCATCAGCTTTGTTGCCCTTCTTCAGACACACTCCAGCACCTTGATATCCTTTCTGTACTGAGGGGCCCCACACTGAACACAGTACTCAAGGTGCGGCCTCACCAGAGTAGAGTACAGGGGAATGATGACCTCACCGGTCCTGCTGGCTAGACTATTCTTAACACAAGCCAGGATGTTGTTGGCCTTCTTGGCCACCTGGGCACACTGCTGGCTCATATTCAGCCAGCTGATGACCAATATCCCCATGTCACTTTGCGCTGGGCAGCTTTCCAGACACTCTTCCCCTAGCCTGTAGCATTGCATGGGGTTGTTGTGTCCCAGAAGCAGGACCCAGCACTTAGCCTTCATGAACTTCATACAGTTGACTGCCAACCGATCAGTCCAGGCTAACTAAATCCCTCTGCAGAGCCTTCCTTGAGCAGATCTACACTCCTGCCCAACTTGGTGTCATTTGCAGACTTACTGATGGTGCACTCGATCATTGATAAAAATATTGAAGAGAAGTGACCCGAGTACTGAGCTCTCGGGGACACCAGTAGTAACCAGCTTCCAACTCGTTTTAATTCCATTCACCATGACTCTTTGGGCCTAGCCACCCAGACAGATTTTAACCCAACGAAACATACATATATCCAAGTCATGAGAAGCCAGTTTCCCCAGGAGAATGTTGTGTGAAAAAAGTGTCAAAAGCCTTACTGAAGTCTAGGCAGACCACATCCACAACCTTTCCCTCATCCACTGAACACAACACCTTGTTGTAGGAAGAGATCAGGTTCATCAGCAGGACTTGCCTTTTATAAACCCGTGCTGACTGAGCCTGATTACCTGATCATTCTGTATGTGCTGCATGATGACACTCAAGATGATCTGCTCCATAACCTTACCTGGTACCAAAGTCAGACTGACAGGCCTGTTCAATAGATACTCCTGGACTTTCTTGTAGATTGGTGTCACATTTGCTAGCTGCCAGTCAAATGGGACTTCCCCTGATAGCCATGACTGCTGATAAATGATGTAAAGTGACTTGGTGAGCACTTCCACCAGCTCCTTCATTACTCTCGGGTAGATCCCTTCTGGCCCCATAGATTTGTGTACATCTAAGTGGAATAGCACTAATAATTTCCTCTTGGTATATGAGGGCTTCATTCTACTCCCCATCCTTATCTACCAGCTCAGGGGGCTGGGTAGTTGGAGAACAACGGTCTTGCTGCTAAAGACTGAGGCAAAGAAGGCTTGAAGTACCTCACCCTTTTCCCCATCTCTTGTCACTGTATTTCTCCCCACATCCAATAAAGGATAGAGATACTCCTTAGTCCTCCTTTTCTTGTTTCTGTATTTATAAAAACATTTTTATTGTCTTTAACAGCAGTAGCCAGACTGAGCTTCAGCTGGGCTGTGGCCCTTCAAATTTTCTTCCTGCACAGCTTCATGACGTCTTTGTAGTCCTCCTGAATGGCCTGCCCCTTCTTCCAAAGGTCCTATGACCTCTTTTTCTTCCTGTGCTCTAGCCAAAGCTCTCTGTTCAGTCACGCCAGTCTTTTTCTGTGCCAGCTTGTCTGTCAACACTTCGGGACACCCTGCTCCTGTGCCTATAGGACTTCCTTCTTGAAGAGTGTCCAGCCTTCCTGGGCTCCTTTGTTATTCAGGACTGCTTCCTAAGGGACTCCGCCAACCAGTTTCCTAAACAAGCCGAAGTCAGCTCTCTGGGGGAAGTACAGGGTGTCAGTTCTGCTAACTCCCTTCCTTACTTTTCCAAGAATCAAAAACTCTATTAATTCATGATTGCTATGCCCAAGACAGCCTCCAGCCTTCACATCACCAATATGTCCTTCTCTATTTACAAGCCAAAGGTCCAGTAAGACACCTTCTCTAGATGGCTCACTCACCAGCTGTGTCAGCAAGTTATCCTCCACCTACTCTAGAAACCTCCTGGACCGTTTCCTCTCTGCTGTGTTGTAGTTCCAGCAGAAATCTTGTAAATTTAATTTCCCCATGAGAACAAGGTCTAGTGATTGCTAGACTTCTCCCACTTGCTTATAGAATATTTCATCTGCCTCTTTGGTCTCGTTAGGTGGTCTGTAGATGGCTCCCACCATGACATCAGCCTCATTGCCCTTCTTGATTCTTACCCATTAACACTCAACCCTGTCTGGATTCCAAAGGGAAATGTGGGGTCTTTAACATCTAGTTTTGCGATAGAACCCCATGCACAGTTCAGATCCTTACAAAACCCCAAATTTCATCTGTATTTCAAATAAGGTATGATTGTGTGTTTTGCCACAGTCATGAATGCATGGATGTTATTTGGTTCTTTGGGAATTCCATAAATGGAAGCTGAATGGATAATTTACCACTGTAGAAATAATCTGTATTGAGAAAGTGTAGTACAATAATGATCTAAAAACTATTATTTTTAATTAATGCATGAAAGTAACCTGTTGGCTCATATAAGATGAACCATTTTTTTTTTTTTTTTTTTAAAGAAGATTACAAATGACACCTTATAAATGTTATAAATCTATAAATCTAGTTAATAAATCTATGTTAAAATTATTAACCTGGTTAATTTCTCAAGTGGAATAGATAATTATATTTATAAATCTGCTAACATGCTACAGGAAAAAAAAAAATCACAACTTACAAAAACAACATTCATTTATTAACATTGTTATTTCTTAATATTCCAGAGGTCATAAAGAAGTAATAAAGTAATAATCTTTTTTTTTTTTTTTTTTTTTTTTTTTTGCCTTTAAATTGTATACTTATCCAAATTTGTGAGGCATTCATCCAGCAGATTTAAAGGAACTCTGTTACATTTATAAAGTCATGGGAAAAAAAAATGACAGTGAAATAGTGGACCTTTCTAATCATGATTAGGAGCTGCTTCTTCTTACTGTTGAAGAATAATCATGTATTTTCATGTTTATAGCTTTATATAGATATACAATTTATGTTTAAGTCTTATTTCATGTCTTGCAACTGAAGAACTGATTGATGACATGAGATTTCTCTCCAGGGAAAGGGTAACTCTAGCTCATGGCAATGAGTGCTGCTCCATGTACCTGTCCTACCAAGCCCAATTACAAGGGAAGGCTAAAAGAGTTGTAATTTCCAATGGTGTGACAGGTGCTCAGTCAAACTCACAAGAAAATCAACATTGCAGGATGCATTTTCTTTATGTTCTCAATTATATTCTGATATCTTTATGAACACTAACTGGACTCTATTCACAACACCATCTGAGAAAATATCACTATAGCTATATTAGTAGAGAAGATTATGGTAGACTGATTAAATTCACAATGGAAATTCCCCCCAGAAAACAGTTTGTAAATGAACCCATCTTTTGCTTTGTTTTGTTTTGTTTTTAAAGCAGTCAAATGTTTGAATACATGACTATCCTTCCTCTCTGTGATCTACAAAACCTTGCTCTGAAATCACTGGAATTACATACTGAAAAATCTGTCTGGAAAAAAAAAAAAAAAAAAAAAAAAAAAGATTAGTTACTATATTTCCACATCAAACACTGAGACGGTAGGGCTTTTTGGCCATTTTACCATCTTTACCTACAAATTCCTGATACTAATAATTTCCATGCCCTTAAAGTTTCTTAATTTGGTTTGTTTTAGTTTGATTTGGTTTGGTTTTGCTTTGTTTTGTTTTGTTTTGTTTTTTCTTTGCTTGATTGAACAGCAGAATTCGTTTTGTTCCCTGACACAACTCCTTAATAAAGGGTGCCATTGCAATTCTCAGACTAGGCAATGTTCCTTTCCTGATGCAGGGTAATGCTTTCATTATGATAGCTTTATGTACAAGGTACGATTCAACATAGCAATTTTGCTATCTTTTTTATGTATGCTGTTAATTTGCTGTTAAACTGTATAGAAAATCTATATTAATGAGCTGTAAATGCAACTTTAAAAAGTAAGAAATCATGCAAAATCAAGCTTGAGAGGTGGGCCCATATGAACATAAAGAGGTTAAAAATGTCCAAGTGCAAGGTGCTGCACCTGGGACGTGGCAATCCCAGACATGAGTACAGACTGGGAGAAGAGCTCATTGAGAGTAGCCCTGTGGAGAAGGACTTGGGAGTTCTGGTGGATGAAAAGCTCAGCATGAGACAGCAGTGTGCACTTGCAGCCCAGAAGGCCAACTACATCCTGAGCTGCATCAAGGGGAGTGGCCAGAAAGTCAAAGAGGGGATTTTCCTACTCTGCTCTGTCCTTGCAAGGTCTCACTTGGGGTCCTGTGTCCAGGTCTGGGACATCCAGCACAAGAATAATATAGACCTGTTAGAGGGGGTCCAGAGGGGGGCCACAAAGATGATCAGAGGCCTGGAACACCTCTCCTATGAAGAAAGACTGAGAGCTGGGGTTGTTCAGCCTGGAGGAGAGAATTCTTCAGGGAGACCTCATTGCAGCTTTCTGTATTTAAAGGGGGCTTATAGAAAAGACAGAAAATAATTTTTTACTTAGGCAGATAATGATAGGACAAGGGAGAATGATTTTAAACTAGAAGAGAGGAGATTTAGATTAGAGGTTAGAGGGAAGTTCTTTACTGAGAAGGTGGTGAGGCACTGGACCTGGTTGCCCAGAGAAGTTGTGGATGCCCCATCCCTGAAAGTGTTTAAGGCCAGGCTGGATGGGCCCCTGGACATCCTGATCTAGTGAGTGGTATTCCTGCCCATGGCAGAGGGGTTGGAAATAAATGATCTTTAATGACCCTTCTGACCCAAACCTTTCTATGATGTTTGAGGTTAAAAGACAAGAATTGATGGCTCTGATTCCCCTGCCACTAACCTTACAACAGTTAATGGAGTAAATCCTTACATGCATGGGTCCTGTTTTACATTAAGGAGTTCTTTTTGGTGTTGGAAAAAGGTGAGCATTCTTCTGCTCCCATTTTCCTCTCAATATCTTTATTGAGGTAAATTGTGATGAGTTAAATGCTGCAATCATACGAGAAACAGAATATCAGATATACAGCTATCTAGAGCAGTCACGGCAGTCATTTTTGTGAATTATTCAAGCCAATGATTGTGTTCTACAGTGCCTGTTGCTACTGAAGTGGAAAAAAAATCAATTGTGTACAATATGTACAGTAATATGTACAGTGTGAAGCAGATGGCACGGATACATAAAACTTTAATGTCCTCCAATCTGTTTACTTATTTTAATCAGCTATCGTAATCATCACCCATTGTGTGCGTTGTTTACATGGGAAAGTACTAGTGTGATCAAGCCAAATAAAATCCCCCAAAATGTTCCAGTTCTCAAACCTGGTTAGTATGAATTAGAAAGCTACAGTATGCTACCAAGGATTAGGGCAGACTAGGAGAGACCATGAACAGTTATCTTCCACTTCACTCCTGATGACACTGAGGTGAAATGGGGATAATATGTCAGCACAAATTTAGCAGGTGACATGTAGAGGGACTAGCTATATTAACACTGGACAGTATGGCTCACATTTTCACATCCCAAAGTGGTAACACTAACTTCTTTTCTAGATGGGGTATGTGTTTTCCTTGGTTCTGATCTCCTTCATAAATTACTTGGAGATTTCCAGCTGAAAAATGTAAGACGTAGTCCTGAATATTTTTTCTATGATGAGAATATAACTTGGTTGGAGAACGTGTTTGTTTGTTTGTTTTGGACATACACAGAATCAAATGACCAAATCATGTTTCAGATGAAAGTTTTTGCCTTACAATACCGGAGGTGAAACAACTATCCTAAATATTGTACTCTTCTGAGATTTAAAGTGTTAATTTTCCAGAAACCTTTAAAGCCTTAGTATGGACTTCAGGACTGTGCTTGATTGCTCAGGATGTGTGCTAATGACAACTAGGGCAAAGGAAGCCTGCAAATAGATTATAGTACATAACAACTGCCTAGGAATTTGTGAAAAGCACATGTGTTTTAGATTTTCATGCTCTGCTCTGATTCTCAAGTTGTTATGATGGTATAAGGATTTCTCAGATCTCAGACTTCTTGTAGAAGACTTTGCCTCCCCCACTCCCCCCAATATATATATATATATATAAATATATGCGTATTTTTATATATATATATTTAACGAGGATGGGAAAGTGATATTGTGATTCTGTGATATCTCGTTTTTTTTAAAAAAAAAAAAAGAATGAAAGACACTTTGTGTTTATATTTTTCAAACTTAGCAAATGAATTGTTTTCATATATCAAATGTATGCTACAAACCACTGAACCTGTGACACCTAATTATAAAAATATATGAAGAAAAAAAAAAAAAAAAAAGTCTCCCTAAAGGGAACAAAGTGGTGTAAAGGGTGTAAAGGAAGGAATTGGTGCTATATGACTGTCAATCTTGTTAATCGAGGCCCTACAAATTCAGTTCCTGGTCCAAAAGCAGTGAATGCTCTTTCTCTTCAGAAAGTAGATGGAAACATTTTTACTAGGTACTTTGGTCTAGGTTTTAGCATTCCTGAGTTATGGATATCCTAGTCTACAATTAAAAGTAAAGCAACTGAAGTAAGAATGAAATAATCTCAATATAGGAAAGATCACCTGTGAAGATGAGACTACTGCCCTGTAGTCCACTGTTCTATGGTCTGCAAAAATTCGTGATGGGAAGGAGGATATGCATCTGGGAAAGAACCCAATGACAGTCATTTTGGGTGGGTTATTCCAATTTTCCTCCTATAAGGATTATTCCAAGAACTTTGGCTATGTCCTTATTTACTCCTCTGTAAGTGGGCAAAACAATAATTACTTCTGAGAAATAATTCCTGTTAGTAATATTGACAATACCCGCAGGATGCCTGCCTACAATAAAGATCTTTGTTCCAGAAATGAATATCAGCGCCTTGAATCTACTTGAACGAAGGACCAAAAGAACGTGGAGCTACAAACAAGTATATTACTGTGGCTGGATCTCTGCTCTTGATGTGAAGTTGTGATCCAACATGAAGCATAGTTCTCCTCAGCAAAAAAACTTTCCCCAGCAAAACAGTGGTGAATAAAAGAGCTTGAATTCAGTTTGTCTCCCTTTGTTTGTTGGCTTAGATGGATACCGTTGTCTAAAGTTCATCAATTTATTCCTTTTCCCTAAAGCTAGAGTGGAGGGAGTGGAGGAAGGGGATGAACAGCTCACATAGGCTGTTTCTGGATTGGAACAGTTCTGTGACTCCTTTTACTAAATTCCACTTTTTTTTTTTTTTTTTTTTTTTTTTTTTTTTTTTTTAGGGCAAGGGATATTATTATCATTTTATTTATGTCAACTTATATTTGAAGGTCTTCTTGTTTATCATTATGTTTATGAAGTTCATTCTGAATCCGGCAGAGTATACCTAAGTTTCAGGTCAGTTGAGATAACTAATAACTCTGACAGTTCTTGTCTTAACAAACACAAATGAAGAATTGAACCAGAGAACCTGAAAGCCAAATATGGCCCCTGTTGTGGTTTAACCCGGCCGGCAACTAAACACCACACAGCCGTTCGCTCACCCTCCCCCCTCCCTCTCTGGGATGGGGGAGAGAAACAGGAAAGTGAAGCCTGTGAGTTGAGATAAAGACAGTTTATTAAGATAGAAAATAATAATAATAATATGTACAAACAAGTGATGCACAATGCAATTGCTCACCACCTGCTGACCAATGATCAGCCCAACCCCGAGCAGCCGGCCCCCCACCCCGGCTAGCCACCCCTATCTATTGTTGAGCATGACATCAGATGGTATGGAATACCCCTTTGGCCAGTTTGGGTCAGCTGTCCCGGGTCTGTCCCCTCCCAGCTCTTGCTGCACCCCCAGCCTGCCCACTGGCAGGACAGAGCAAGAAGCTGCAAAGTCCTTGGCTTAGTGTAAGCATTGCTCTGCAGCAATTAAAACATCAGCATGTTATCAGCACTCTTCTCATCCTAATCCAAAACATAGCACCCTACCAGCTACTAGGAGGAAAAATAACTCTGTCCTAATTGAAACCAGGACAGCCCCTTGGGACATGATCATTTAGGTTAGCTCAGGTATGCCATGACGTGCACGCAAACAGATGGGCATAAACTTCTCATACAAACTTCAGCAAATATGGTGGAGTAGGAGAATTATAAAGCCTGTCTGGCCTAGTGTCAGTGGGTTACCAATGCTGATACAGCACTGTAAAAAGCAGGGTTAAGACTTACAAAACCCTTGTTCACAATGAAAGAAAAAGTCGTAACACTTGGGTTACAGCAGTTGACCTGTCTTGATCCTCAACAAAGCAAAAAAGCCTTAGGAAGTGACTGAAGAGCATCAGTTTGTTTAAATGATGATTTATTGATTACAAGATGTTTATTCAATTCTTGCTTGACTAATTAATAAGCTGTATCTTTTTAATTCTATCAAATTTATATATTTATAAAATTTTCAAAGGTTGAATCACAAAACATTTTAGTCACATACACTCAAATAAAAACCTAATACTGACCTGCCATTACATTCAATCACAGTTTAAAATCCACTCATAGGAAGACAAGGTTATGTTTAGTTTGGACAGTTTTTATACCTACTTTATATAATCTTGCAAAATTGTTAGGAGTGAACAAAACTGACATGAGAGCAAAGTAAGAGGTCAAGTCAGGCAAGGCTGATTTTTATTTTTTTTACATCTTTTTTTTTTTTAATTAAAAAAACAAATGCATTTAACCATTTAACTACAAGTCTGTTGGGATGGAGATAATTCTATTAATCTCAGTTAAATAGAATGCTTAACTTAAGACAAAAAAATCTGTGTCTTTGATTTTTCTCCCTTAAGTTTGACCTGGATCTCTGCCCAGTGCCTTGGTATTATGGCCATATGACAGAAAGTAAGATATTTTAAATACTACAGTACCGTATCTTGGCATGAGACAGAGAATAAATTCATAATTATCTCTGTTATAACTGTGATTTGATACAGGTTCTACATATAATAAGACATTGTTTTATTCCAAAATATGAGATGTGAAACAATTATATTAAAAGACTTATAACATATTAAATAACTTGTTTTATAACGATAATGATTTCCATGTATCATAGTCCATTTTGAAAACATAAAAAAATAAAAATCTGTTGAATCTGAATTAATTAAGCTTGTTATGCTGGCATTTTATAAGAGCTATGATCACCACTGTTATGCACCTTTGAAGTGCATGCCGCAGAATTTAAGGTGAAATAAATATGTGCATAAAGCAATATGTTTTTTCTGTGTTTAGCGTGAATAATATAATTTATACAAAGCTGCAGCAGGCACACTTTGCTTCATGCACCCCTCGGATGCCAATTTTATGGTACAGATGGAATCACAAATACACTTATCCCCAAATCCTAGGCTACACTTTCTATTTTCCACTGAAGTGGAGTTCAATTTTTAAAAAATACAAAGCAAGAAATGGAGAAGTTAGCTCAGCTTTCGTAGAAAATCAGACTGGCAGAGAAGAGAAGGACTGAAACCTCATCTGATGTATATTTATCTGTATCTAACAACCTATGGATCTATCAACTCTTGTTTATACTTAATATACAAATACATGGAAACTCATGTGCAGCACCCCACCACACACAAAACCACACAATGTTATACTACTTTATTAAAGAAGCAAAATCATATATCTGAAAACTAGGAAATGCTGGAAGTGAGTTACCTGAGTAATATTAGTTCAGCAGTCTTTTGTGAAGATTTCTGATTTTTATGAATAACAATATAATTTTAATTAAACTTTTTTTTTTTTTTTTTTTTCCCTAGGGACCACTGTTTTATTCACAATACATAGTGGATGACGATTACTTAATGAGCAGCTGCTCAATACTCTGTTTATGTTTCATTGTTCAACATGTGTGGTCCTATTTGTTATTTACTAGACTAACAATCCAGATCCGTATTGAGAACTATTCATTTTCTCACAGACTTTTCTCTTCTGATTTTACTGTCATATATAAGAAAATACCACAGAAGTCTCCTCAGCACTCTGTGATCTCTGTGATACTGGGGATGATATCATCCCCATCAGAGATGGAGACTAGAAATGTGAAAGGATTCAATTCCAAAAATTCTATTGCATGGACAGTTTCAAACAGTGAATTCTTTATCAGCTAAATTTAGTTTTGTATGATAGCTCTAACTATTCTAATATATCTCCCTCTAACTTCTACTGTAACTGAAGCAATCAGCAGCAAACCATCTAGGCAACCAGAAAATGAAGGACAACAAAGAAGTGACCTGTTTGGTTTAAGTGACTTGAAAAAGCATCACACAGCAAGGTTTTGGCTATTATAGAATAATATTTTCTCTGGGATAAAGTTCAGCTCCCACAAATACATTACAGCTTTTCTTGGCCAGTAAGAAAAGACATTCCCTTCTGCCATTCTCTGCACTCTGCCTAACCTCCACAGGACTTTCTTGGTGAACAGCATCTATTGCTTCATTGATGTATGGTTATCCAAACACCCATGCTGTGGATAAACAAACAAATAAATAAATAGATTTAAAAAAAAAGAGTCATATCATGAAGTTAACATACTACTCATGAAGTTAACATACTACATACTCAGAGTGGGGAAGGTGTGCTTTAAAGGGTAAAGAAGTTTGGCAGGACCTAAATTTCTCAGATATCAGAGGGGTTGGGGGAGGCCAGGCTTAAATTCTGAGTGATGCCCAGTTTGGCACTATAAGTCTGATCACATTCATTGTATATTGAATTATCATGATCACAAACGCACAATTAGTGCAGTTGGCACTGTAAGTCTGGTCTCATTAATCATGATCACAGATTCACAAAAAGCGCCATACACTTTCAGTCTAGTAAATGCCTGGTGTTGTTTATTGAAACAACAGGAATACAAGTTCTCTTGGATTGCCGGTGATAAATACACTGCAAAGCACATGCAAATACCAAGAGTATGACTAATACAACCAACTACACGTGTGCTGACTTATGAAACAGCCCTACAGAGAATGTTAGGTTTCCAAGGAAGCACTGGGTGGTATAATGGACAGTCTGAATCTCACCCAATTGACATCCTTGGGGAGGGGTGGGGGAGGGGGGAAGGGGTAGACATTCAGCCTATCAGCCAATCCCAGAAGACAGCAATGTCCTTCCAACTTCGCTGCAATGGTGTCTTCCATCATATTTTCCTTTTCTTGGGCCATTTTATGCTATTTTCCTACTTTTAGGTGGAGCTTGAGTGACTCGAGTCATATGTGTCTTCGCTGTGATTGGTGCAAATTTTTCTCACCTGTGTTTAAAGGAATAGGATCAGACAAATTCAGGGTACATGTTCAGAGAAGTGTCGTCACGCCTTGTAGGTGTGTAGCCTTTGGGATGGAGGTGTGTTTTGGCATTATAATTGGATTATAATGAGCAAAGTTCACCTAGAAGACGATTTGGTTATCAGTTAGAGTCAGGGCTGGCCATGCAGTCTATCAGTTCCATAACACCATCTGGTTACCCATCCCTGCAGTAATAGCATGGAGCCTGGCCATGGTGTCTTCACTCCTTTCCACCCTCTGCACCATATCTCCTAGAGTCAGCACACCAAACTTCTCTGGTGTCACTGATACCTAAGGTTGCAGGCTATATTGCAAAGGGGACTATCATGGAACAGATTCCTTACATATCTCCCACATCTCACCCTGGAAGTTTCCTCAACACTGAACCTTCTCTTAAGATGTGGACAAACATTTAGCCTCAATAAGTCACCTCCAGCAATTATTCACAAAGAATTCACAAAAAAAAATATTCACAAAAAATTCAGAATGCATCCAAAATCTTAATTTTAATGTATTAACATTTATGTGCTAAATTTTATAAATCTTATGAACCCGCTAACCCATTTATAAATCTTTACCACACCTCTGTGTGGTATTTCATCTACCAAAACAAACACACAAACAAACAGAGAAAACAGGCTGAAATTGCAGAAATCTTAAAGCAGAATCTTCCTGAAGTCTTGGCAGGTTTGCATTTGTGGATTGCAGTAAATCTGTGCCGCTTCAGAATTAACAGATAGCAAATTTTTGTACTCTTTTTGTGGTTTGCTTTTATTTCACAGTTCATGCATTCTTGCCTAGCTTTCAACTATGAGACAGAATGAATGACAGCCCATAATGCAGTTTAGTACTGAAATTTAAGAACCACCAAGATTAGAGCTTCTGAGAGTTTGATGATCTTTCATACTTGTTCCCCCACAGTACTGCATTCACTAGGTCTGGACTTCCCCTCTTTGCTGGGATGTCCTTGCTGGCCCAGGAAGGTTGGGAAGAAACCCATAGCAGTTCATGCTGTGCAGTTGCTTGCAGCTACCAGTCCCATACACTACCTGCTAGGGTTCATCTCTGCTCAGCTGTCTGGTTGCCAGTGTCGTCTCCCACTTGCAGGATGTTTCTGTCAGTCAGTATTATCATATTTTCCTTTTCCAGACCTCATTTTCTTTCTGAAACCACTTCTTTTTCAGGAATTTTTCTTTATGACATCATCTCTTCTTCAGGAACTCAAGTACTGATTTTTCTCACCAAAATAATGTGTGTGCAGAAGCACAGCACATGATCCACTTCCTAATCAGTGATTCTGTTTCATTGCTCTTTACTAATTGGGGGATTCAGAAACTTATGTTTCATCCAGGTGTTTTCAAAATTTTCAACCAGTTGCACCAGTTACACCCAGCAGGTGTAAATTTCTGCTTTAGAGTTCAGAAATTCAATTGAAATTCAGTTGCAGATATTCACCCCCCATACACATGAATCCCATTAGGTGCCACCAATTGGCATTCATAAGTTAATCTATTTTTGTCTACAATGCTAGTCAACCTTACTTTTGTTTCTTTCTCCAGTTTCTGGTACCTTCAGACTCCTGTTTCAATCTACCTATTTGTTTTGTTTCAGAACGCTTGCTCAAAAATAACTTCCTTATTTTCTAAAACTGGAGGGAGATCACCGGAGAAAGGGGGACCTCAGTCTGGAAAATCTCTGATCAGACATTGTGGAGAAGGTCTGTCCTAAAATGAACTGTTCGGGGTACACTGAAAGCCAGTTCATCCTGGAAACTATAAGACACTTGTCCAGAATCTCCATCATTTACTGGTCACAGGGAGAGAACAAGACTACTGAGGATAAGGAAAAGGCTGAGGATCTTAATGACTTCTTTACACCTGTCTTTACTAGTCAGACCACTTATCCTTGGGTTTCTCAGCCTCCCAAACTGGAAATCTGGGACAGGGAGCAGAAGAAATCCCCTATGATTCAGGTGGAAACAGTTAAGAGACCTGCTGCTCCACCTGGACTGTCACAAGTCCATGAGGCTGGATGGGATCCACCCGAGAGTGCTGAGGGAGATGGTGGATGTCATTGCTGGGCTGCTTTCCATCATTTATCAGCGGTCATGGTCATCCAGAGGGGTCCTGGATGACTGGAGACTTGTTAATGTGATGCCCATCTATAAGAAGGGTCATAAGGAGGACCCAGGGAACTACAGGCCTGTCAGCCTGACCTCGGTGCCAGGAAAGGTAATGGAACAGGTCATCCTGAATGTAATCACGTGGCATGTGCTGGAAAATTAAGGGATGAGGCCCAGTCAGCCTGGGTTCATGAAAGGCAAGTCCTGCCTGACCAACCTCATCTTCCATGACTGGGTGACATCCAGGTAGATGAAGGAAAGTCTGTTGAGATAGTCTACCTAGATTTCAGCAAGGCCCTTAACGTGTGTCTCCCATAGCATTCTGGAGAAGCTGGCAGCTCATGGCTTGGACAAGTATACTCTTTGCTGGGTTAAAAACTGGTTGGATGGCTGGACCCAGAGAGTGGTGATGAATGGAGTGAAATCCAGCTAGTGACCAGTGGTATCCCTCAAGGGTTGGTGTTGGGGCCCATTTTCTTTAATATATTTTTGATGATTTGAATAAGGGAATTGAGTGCACTCTCAGCAAGTTTGCAGACGACACCAAGATGGGGGGAAGTGTCGATCTGCCAGAGGGTGGGAAGACCATGCAGAAGGACCTGGACAAGTTAGATCAATGGGCAGATGCCAATAGGATGAGGTTCAACATGGCTAAGTGCCGGGTCCTGCACTTTGGTCACAACAACCCCATGCAATGCTACAGGCTTGGGGCAGAGTGGCTGGAAAGCTGTGTAGAGGAAAAGGATCTGAAGGTGTTGATTGAAGCTCACCTGAACAAGTGCCAGCAGTGTGCCCATGTGGCAATGGCATCTTGGCTTGCATCAGGAATAGTGTAGCCAGCAGGACTAGGGAAGTGATTGTCCCCATCTACTCTGTTCTGGTGAGGCTGCACCTCGAGTACTGTGTTCAGTTTTGGGCCCCTCACTACAAGAAGGACATTGACCCCCTGGAATGTGTCCAGAGAAGGGCTGTGAAGCTGGTGAAGGGTCTGGACCACAAGTCCTATGAAGAGTGGCTGAGGGAACTGGGGTTGTTTAGACGAGAGAAGTGGAAGCTCAGGGGAGACCTTATTGCTCTCTACAACTACCTGAAAGGAAGTTGTGAGAAGCTGGGGTTCAGCATCTTCTTGCAGATAACCATGGCTAGGATAAGAGTTAATGACCTCAAGTTATACCAGGGGAAAGTTTGGAAATTTGGAGACATTTATTCTGAGAAAGAGTAGTCAGGCATTGGAATGGGTTGCCGAGGGAGGTGGTGGAGTCACTGTCCCTGGGGCTGTTTAAGGAAAGGTTGGATGTGGTGTTTAGGGACATTTTTTAGTGGGTGATAGTGGTGGTAGGGTAGGACCAGATGATCTTGGAGGTCTTTTCCAACCTTAATAATTCTATGATTATATATTCAGTTATAAATTCATAGACTTGATTCACCCAAGACCTAAGAGTTTCTGCTTTACACTTCTGGACCACAGGTTTTCACATGAGTTTAATTTGATTTCATAGAAATTAGTTTCTGTGAATGATGTCAAGTCACATTCCCAACATAAGGACATTCATTTACCAGAACTTCACTGAGGTCTTAATTCTTTTTTGTTTGTTTGTTTGTTTTGTTTGATTGTTTGTTTAAAAACAGCAAATAAAACAAGCAAACAAGAAAAAACACTTGTTTCTTGTTTGATTGTTTTGTTTTTTGTTGCTTTGTTTTGTTTTGTTCTGCTTTTTTTTTAAAAAATCAAATTATTTTATGATACTGATAACTGCATCTCACATTCTTATCGCTATATATTTTCAGTTCCAATTTTAATTTTAAGATGTCAAGCATATATGTTTTCATGCTAAAAAAATAAAAAAATAAAAAAATAAAAAAATAAAATGAATTATTGTCTATGCACTAGGCTAGCAGATGTTCTTATTACTATTTTAAAGTATAGATTGTATGTTCTGTGTTAGGGATCTAAGATTCCAAAATATTAGAAATTTATATATATATTTTCTAAATTACATGATGGCACCATTTTTGGATGACTGCAGCTCAATGTTCTTATTATTGAGTCTGTATATAATTATCAGAATATATTATGTACTACATTTTCAAGTTATTCTAAAGGGTATGTATTTTTAATGTTCAACCATTATCTGGTTCCTAAACACCATACTGCTATTAGAAGAAATGCATTTTATGGAGTGAGAAAGGAAGTTTGTGGTACAAACCCTGATATATTCTGATTCAGTTGCATACTCATAATTTTTATAGGGATGGCCGAGGACTTGTTTTCATGAAGTGTACATAATGAAGTAAATACATAGATTTATGTAACAATGAGTTTGCAACAATGTCCATATTTATAAGAACTAAATTTTGAATCTGATTTCAAGTGAGGGAACAATATATTAATTACTAGAATATCAACACTGAATTCTTACGTATGCTAACATGTTCTCATTAAGAACATAAAAAAGTTGCTTAGTTTAAATGGCCAAACCAAATTTAAGGCAGAATCTCTACAAGCAATTAGATGAGGTAGTTTTGGGCTACGTGCATATGTTTGTATTTCATTCACCAGCAGCATATGATAGAGCTTATCCCATGCATACCTACAATGTCTTCATCAAACAGAAAGATAAAGGGACTGAAACATAAAAATCCATCATAAAAATATTACATTCCCATGTTAATAAAAAATTGTTCATTAGAAAGAATAATTAAGAAAGAATCTCTGTAGATAAGATTACTGCTTATTCCAGCACTATGTTTTAGCTGACTTGAAGATCACAGTAGGTGAAAGGGAAGTCATTCCTAAGGCATGTATGAATATTCTTTTTAAAGGTAGCACACCACTTGTACTGTGATGCTGAGACATGCAAGGAAAATAATGAGTGTCTTATTCTCTCTTTCATGCTTTATTCTTAACTGGGCAAATTATTAGGACTATTCCTTTCAGGAAGTGAGAGAAAAAATCCCATTTCCTATTGACAATATTTAAAAAGAGCAAGAAGGAGGACCCAGGCAACTGGGCCAGTCAGCCTCACCACCATCCCTGGAAAAGTGATGGAGCAGTTCATGCTGGACGTCATCTCCGACCATGTGGAGGATAAGAAGGTGATCATGAGTAGTCAGAATGGATTCACCAACAGGAAATAATGCTTAACCAATCTGATAGCCTTCTATGATGGGATGAATAGCTGGCTAGATTTGGGGAGAGCAGTATATGTGATCTACCTTGACTTCAGCAAGGATTTTGATACTGTCTCCCATAACATCCTCATAGGCAAGTTCAGGAAGTGTGGCCTTGAAGAGTGGACAGTGAGGTGGATTGATAATTGCCTGAGTGGCAGAGCTCAGATGGTTTTGCTCAATGGTGCAGAGTCTAATTGGAGGCCTATAGCTAGGAGCATCCCCCGGGGGTCAGTACTGTATCTAGTGTTGTTCAATTTATTCATCAACCACCTGGATGATGGAACAGAGTGCACCCTAAGCAAGTTTGCTGATGACACAAAGCTTGGAGGAGTGCCTGATACCCCAGGGGGCTGTGCTGCCATTCAGAGGGACCTTGACAGGCTGGAATGTTGGGCTGAGAGGAACTTCATGAAGTTCAGCAAAGGCAAGTGAAGGGTCCTGCACCTAAGGAAGGAATAACCCCAAGCACCAATACAGGCTGGGGGCTGACCTGCTGAAGAGCAGCTCTGCAGAGAGAGACCTGGGAGTCCTGGTGGACAGCAGGCTGACCATGAGTCAGCAATGTGGCCTTGTGGCCAAGAAGGCCAACACTATCCTGGGGTGTATTCAGAAAACTGTTGTCAGCAGGTCAAGGGAGGTGAACCTCTCCCTCTACTCCTCCCTGGTGAGGCCTCCCCTGGAGTACTGTGTCCAGTTCTGGGCTCCCCTCTAAAAGAGGGACATAGAACTACTGGAGTGATTCCAGAGAAGGGCTACTAAGGTGATTAGGGTACTGGAGCACCAGTTGTACAAGGACAGGTTGAGATTGTTGGGGCTGTTTAGCTTGGAAAGGAGAAGACTAAAGGGAGTATGTGTATAAATATCTAAAGGGAGGGTGTCAAGAGGATAGAACCAGACTCTTTTCAGTTGGGCCCGATGACAGGATGAGGGGCAATGGGCACAAACTGAAGCACAGGAAGTTCCATCTGAATATGAGATGACACTTCTTTACTGTGAGAGTGACAGAGCTCTGGAGCAAGTTGCCCAGAGAGGTTGTGGTGTCTCCTTCTCAGGAGATATTCAAAACCTGCCTGGATGCCATTCTGTGCAACATGCTTTAGGTGACCCTGCTTGGCAGGTTGGACTAGATGGTCTTCAGAGGTCCGTTCTGACCTCAAACATTCTGTGATTCTGTGAAAGTGGCAGTCCAAATGTTTTCCTTCAGGATCTCAAATTTGAATGTCCAGTCATCTAACTTTACCCACTTCTTATTTGTAACTCAGCCAAGAGAAATAAGGTGTGAGAAGAAGGTCATTCACTCTGCAGTCTTCTGATGTGCTTTTGTCCTATGCTTTCCTAAATAGATATACATGTGTTCTGGTTAAACAATTAGGATCAAGAAAGACAAACAAAATAATAATAATAATTATTATTATTATAATAATATGGTCGCTTTGCACGTGAACCCATGTGTTCTAACATTACATGTTAACTATTGCCTATCATCTATCCCAACAGTAGTTTCTAGTCTTCAGAATAAATTAAATCAACTTAAGTAGGAAAATTCTATGATGACTTCATGAAATAAACTGGCATAGAAACCTGGAAACATTATCACTGTTTTTTAGGAGATTAACTTCCGTGCTAAATAGGGGTCGCATGAGAGAAGTACTAGTGAAAGCTAGGTCTACTGTGTTAGTATTGTTTACTGAGATGTACCTAACGTAGTTCAGCTCAGGTAAGAGGTAGAATTATTGATCTAGAGTATCTCTGAAATATTTCAACACATCCATAAAGAAAAAAGAGCAAACTTAACATGGCTGAAGATTTTGTTTAGGCAGAAGACTGTCTGTATATGTCTGTATAGATATAGTAAATGTTTTATTTTCAAATCTTTTTAAAACGCAAACTCTAGCTGCCATGAAAATGACATTTGCCAACTGGAAGCATGCAGCCACCATATGTACTTTTATATCAGCTGCAGTTGTGATAATATTGCATATCACAGTTTATAAAAGAATCAAATACTGACTTCTTAATGATAATCAGATAAAAATAAGTAAAACACATTAAAAGTGTGTATTAGACATCTTCCCTTTTTACATTTTCTATACTTCTCACTTTTTGAAAATAACAGAAAATAAAAACTGAAAAAAAAAAAAAGCTTAAAACACAAAGAGGGAAGTATTTTTATTTTCCACTTGTGAAGCAAACAAAAATAAAAGAATCTGAAAGGTGTGAAGATGCAAAAAATAGGATTAAATTTAAATTGAATTGTAAATTTTGTTTTGTAATGTATGTATGTATTGTTCCTATATTTCTGTCTAGGGAATACAGCTACAAATGGCTAATTTTAAGCAAAATATCTATAGATATGTCAAGTATCAGTAATGAGTGTGTCTACATTAGCAACTTCATGCACTGGTTCAATTTTCTTGACTTTTAAACTTGGAGCCTTGCTGTAAACACTAAGGGTGCCAGGTTCTCTCCTGGTAGAAGTAAGGTTGGAGTCACCATCTAGAGTGCCCCATTTGCATTATGGACAAAAGGTACCTTTCTCAGAAGAAAAGCACACTTTGTTCATGTTTATCCACCAGCTTGCTCTCTATACGTGAATAGATTTCTGTTTGTAATGACAAGGTTATTTGGGGTGTCAGCATAGAAATGTGCTTTTCCATTGGCTAGGTAGAGACGTGGTATATATTTTACAGACTGCTCTTCCTATCCTAATTACTGATGAAATTTCTTCCTTCTCTTTCACAAGGGCGGACTATTTTCTGCAAAAGATTTTTGCCTTTTTTTGTTTTTGTTTTTGTTTTTGTTCTAAACATGGTATTTCATTTTCAGTTAGTGAAATCCACAATTACAAAGGAGCCACCCTGGCTCCTTACCAGAGATTATATGGGAAATTAAGAAAGATTTTACTTTCCAAAAAATAAGTAAATAAAAAAAGGGGGGACAGAGTTGTGTTTTTTGTCGAACAATCTACAGATTAAACTTCATATCAATGTGAGGGTGAATATCACATGAAGTTATGACAGTGCCCAACAGTGAAAGATTAGCAACGAACGTTATAAGAGGTCAAGCATGCAGTGACATTGTCCTAGAAGACTTCATGGTTCAGGAACTTCATAAGACTCATATTTGTGTGTTTAATAGTCCTTGACAGATTTGTTTTCTTTTCTATGCAGACACTAAAAGCACTGTCATACAGGGAAGGATTTGAAATTGCATAACATAACTGTGTCTTGACAGGCTGGCTCAGAGTTCTTAGTGGCCATCAGAGATTCTGTTTTTACTTTGAAGGAGTGTTTGGGTATTTTACAATAACTTTTCATTAGATGAAAGGTACAAAATAAAGTGGCAGGAATTCAGGATACTTTTCAGTGAAGTGAGTGTTCAGCTAGATGATCAGGATTTCATAAGTGCTCTCATTTGGGTCTCCTGAATCTGTAATTATTTTCTTCAAAGTAGCCCAATTTTCCAGGTACAGGAAATCATTTTTCTACCTATTGTAATGTTCCATTATGCTGCAGCTGTGAGACATGGGGTTTAAATTTAGGCTGAGTCCATAGCTTCACAGGTGCGAATTACTCTTTTGGTGAATAATTTATACCTATACCTATATCTATATCTATATCTATCTATATATCTAATCTATATCTATCTATATCTATATCATCTATATCTATATATATGTATAGATACACCATAGCCTCAGATCTCTCTAAACTACAATAAAATCAATCAATCCCTCTAAATTTTACCATAAGCTATTTTTTTTTTTTTTCTTACTCTATTTTCCAGGTCAAAAACAGGGCAGTTTCTCACTTTTTCATGCTATGTCTCAGTTTTAAGGCCAGTCACATTACGGTATACAAGTTAGATACAAACTGACAGTTCTGGCAGTTGTCACAGTTAGAAACAAAGATAGAGCCAGTAGCAACAAACTGAGTGATTTCAGTTATTGCTTTTGAGTATTTTTAACATATTATGCAGATTTACCAAAGTAGAATGAACTGCATTTGGTTAATACAAAACAAATGCAATATTGGTACTTTAATACATTGTTGGCATTCTAATTTTTTGCTATAATACCTTAAATGTATTTGAAATAATAGCATAATTCTCTCACTTTTGACAAAGTGTATCTCTTCTGGTATACTGTAGGTGTTGTCTCAAGCCCTTGGACCTTCCATTGCCTTCAAATCCAGTCACAGAGAAAATAAACTTTCCAGGAAATGGAAGCATTGGTAAAGTGTTAATCTACTTTAAGCCTTAGGCTATTTGAAAAAGCACAGATTTGCCATGTTCCCATAGATCTAAGAAGGAAACTAGAACAGTACTGAAAATCTCATTTTGTGCAATGTTGGTTAAACCAACAGAAAACAGAGATATGCAGATTTGTTATGAAGCATAACAGTGTGCTCTATTCTTACTTTCAGAACATTTTTTTTCATAAATGAAATATATTTAGTTTGTCAACAGGAAACTGTTAATCTTTAGAGATAAACAGTAGTTACAGGGAAAATCATAGTTCATGACAATTTAAATATGTATTAAGCAGATATATGTATATAAATGTGTATATGTATACACAAAGAAACATTCATTTTAACACGGTGTAACTGCGACACACACACACACAAAAAAAAAAGTCACTGTTATGGTGGTCAAACATAGGACAAAAACAAACAAACAAACAAACAAACAAAAAACGACACAGTGATATCTCCATCTTTGAAGATACTCAGATCTCACCTGGACAAGATCCTTACCAAACTGGTCTAGTTGCTGTTGGAGGAGTAGAAGGAATACATGATCTCCAGGTGTCCACTACATCCTAAACATTCCATGATTCTACTGTTTATTAAAATTATCACTGACATGAGTAAGAGTTAATAACCTACAAGATAAATTAGATAATATATTTTGCTGAATTTTATTCTTACAGAAATAATAGAAATCTCCCTTAGAAGAATAATGTTTCATGTTAAATATCAAACCATAACACTGCTGAGTGAATGCTTAAATTTAATTATTTGTAGCATTTTTCTTTTAATGTTCTGTTTTCTTTACTACTTTTTTTTTTTTTTTTTTTTTTTTGAGGTGAGGTCAGCAGACACATGGCTGCAGTGCATCTTGCAAAGCAAACTTCTTTTCTTTGGTCAGGCTGGTAGAAGGAGATACAAAACCAGAAGATATTCCCAGTAAGGTATTGGTAACTGATCAGAAATTATGTACAGGTTTTTTTTAGGTTTCTGTTTTGTTTTATTTTGTTGTTTTATTTCTAAGATAATGTTGATTTTCAGCTGCAAACATCTTTTAAAAATTGATAGAAAATTCAAACTTCTCAGGTAATGATAGCTGCTGTTTAAAACCATCAGAGTGTTAAAACTATTATTATTTTTTTTAATTCTCTTTTAAGATAAATTTTGGTCAGTCATATTAATGTCGCTAAGTGTACTTTAAAGTATTCACTTATATTAGATCAAAAGGGAGAATCTACTGAAGCATGCATTTTTTCATAAATGCTAATGTTACTAGTTTGTTGCCCCACAGCTCTATAAACATCCTTTTCTCCTTTCTCTCCTTCTGTCAAAGGAATATTTTTCCTTTGGCTGATAATTAACTGCAAAATCTTTTATGTCTTTCTTCTAGCTTTTTCTTGGTCAGCAATGAGGTGCAGATCCACAGGACTGCTTCCCATGAGCAAACTAACTCTACTGTCATTTATTACTTTTTTTTTTTTTTTTTTTTTTTTCCAAGTTGAGATATTTCCACAGTGATTTTAACACTTTTCTGATACTGATCTTAAAGAGCTCCTACTTCCTTGATGGTTTATTTCCTGGGGCAGTAATAACTGAAGTTTCTCACTTTGGAGGTAAAATAGATGAACATGTCGTCTAAAAATAACCAATAATAATAATGCAACTACCAGTGAAGTGGAAAGCTCATCCATACAATATGTAACACAACAGTGAGAAGTCAGGACATTTCAGACAAATAAATATACTTAATTCCATGAAAATTTCTAAGGAAAATTCACAGTGTCAAAATGGAACAAATCAGACCTTATGTTTAGAAACTGTTTTGAAAGATATTCATGTAGTAAGTGCATTCTGTTCCAGTTATCCACTTAAGAATGGTCTGTTCTGTATCATATGGTTAACTCTATAATGCAGAACTCCTGATATTTTGAACCTGCTGATTGGCAGTATTGCTTAATATAAGCAATCTTAAGCCAGTGAGACAGCTCTTATTGTTTATTGTACAAATTCACATATTCCTGAAAATAATAACTGCGATGACCTGCAATTGGTATACAGCTCATGCTACTTTTCTCCTGTTGTACCGGGGGAGAGAGGGGGGAGGTTCTGTGAATATAAGTGATACAGAGGTTATTTAAAAGTGAGGTTACTTTGTAAGACATCTGAAAAAACATACACTGAACCATGCAGCAAGCCATGCAGTAGACCCCCAGCCCTTGAACAGACAACTCTTCTTTATTAAAAAGTGTGCTACCCTATTGGCAGTCAGAGAATTCCATCAATACAGTTATATAAGGATTCTTGTCCTGTGAAAGCCAGCTTAGGTTTTGGTAGAGTTATTAGTTACTAAACAATTTCACTTAAATAAATCTAACTTGACTAGGTGACATAGTCATAACTGAATCAGACTCAGCACAACAGAAGTTGGCTCCACAGAGGAAGGATGGCTCTTCATGTTTCCAGAATCACAGGATCACCCAGGTGCCTGGCTGGGGGTTGGATCAAGTGTGGTCACAGAATTACAGAATGGTTGATGTTGGAAGGGACCTTTGGATGCCATCTGCTCTAATACACCTGTGCAAGCAGAACCACCTAGAACAGGTTGCCAGAGACTATGTCCAAATGACTTCTGAAGATCTCCAAGGAGGGAAACTACACAACCCCTCTGGGAAACCTGTGCCAGTGCTCCATTACCCTCACACAGTACAGAAGTGCTTCCTGATAATCAGATTCCTTGTTCCAGTTTGAACCCATTGCCTCTTGTCTTAACACTGGGCACCACTGAAAAGAGCCTGGCTCCATCCTCTTTGTACCCTCCCTTCAGGCAGTTATACATGCTGATAAGATTCCTGAGCCTTCTTTTCTCCAGGCTGAACAGTCCCAGCTCTCTCAGTCCCTCCATATAGAAGAGATGCTCCAGTGTTATTCATCATTTGTATGGCCCTTCATTGGACTCTTTCTAGTATGTCCATATATGGCTTGTACTGGGGGGAAGATGCAGAGCTGGATGCAATACTCCAGGTACAGCCTTTCCAACACTGTGTAGGGAGAAAGGATCACCTTTCTGGACCTGCTGCCAATACTAATGCAGCACAGTGTATTGTTAGCCTTCTTAGCAGCAAAGGTACATAGAATCATAAAATCTTAGAATGGCCTGGGTTGGAAGAGACCTCAAAGATCATCTAGTTTCAACTTCCATGCCATAGGCAGGGACTCCTAGGCAGGTTTCTCAGGGTATCATCTAACCTGGTCTTGAACACCTTGACGGATGGGGCATCTACAATGTCTCTGGGAAACCTGTTCCGATGCCTCACTATCCTCTAAGTGAAGAATTTCCTCCTAACCTCTAATCTAAATCTCCCTTCTTTTAGTTTAAAACCATCCTCCCTTGTCCTGTCAATATCTGATTGAGCAAGGAGTTACTCTTCATCTTTTTTATAAGTCCCCTTCAAGTACTGAAGGGCTGCAATGACGTCATCCTGGAGCCTTCTATTCTGTAGGCTAAAAAACTCCAGCATTCTCAGTCTATCTTTATAAGAGAAGTGCTCCAGACCCTTGATCATCTTTGTGGTCCTCCTCTGGACCTGTTCTAACATATCTGCCTCCTTCTTGTGCTGGGGGATCCAGACCTGGGTGCAGCACTCCAAATGGGACCTCACAACGGCAGAGCAGAGAGGGACAATCACCTCCCTCCACCTGCTGGCCACTCCTCTTTGCATGCAGCCTGGCATGCAGTTGGCCTTGTGGGCTGCAAGTACACACTGCCAACTCATATTGAGCTTTTCATCCACCAGAACCCTCAAGTCCTTCTCTGCATGCTGCTCTCTGCATCACTGACTCATATTCAACTTGGTGTCCTTCTAAGCCCTTTTCTACAGAGATGCCTTTCATCTGTGTGGTCCAGCTGGGGATGTTCTTCCACAGGTGCAATTCTCCCTTTCAAGCTTCTTGAAATTCTTGTCAGCCTACCTCTCCAGCCTGTTGAGGTAGTTATGGATGGCAGCATAGCTCTATAGTGAATCAGCCATTCATCCCTGTTTTGTGTCAGATTCAAATTTACTGAAGGTGCACTCTGCCCCATAATCCAGGTCATTAATGAAGATATTAAACAGAACTGGACAAAGTATTGACCTCTGAGGTACCCTGCTCTATATTGGCCTCCAACTAGATTTTGTTCCACTGACCACTACCTTCTGGACCCAGCTGTTCAGTCTGTTTTGCATCCAGAAACACTGGAATTCAAACACAGAAAGCTGAGGAAAACAGAACTGAAAACAGAGTTCAGAAATTACTTGTCTTTGAAATGGGTTTGACAGAAACTTTCTGAATAGACAAGCCACCCCAGGGATAACATGTTAGCACAGTGTTGCAGCAAAGGCTGTTCTCCGGCCTAGAATCTGGTGGAACCCTGTTGTAGTGATCTTTCCAGTAATTACCCCAATTATGCTCCATTTCCCCAGATAACAGAGAGCTGATTACAGTCTTCTAAATGTAATTTATAATATTTCTGTCTGAAATTTTTAAGACCCTTATGCTTTCAGACAACCAGAAAGTGTATCTTAAAACATTGTTCACTATTTCCTCCTACAAGTTCAATTGTTCTGTGCCTAAGACAATGAAATGCTTCAGAAATAAGCCATACAATTAGAAATGAATCAACATTTTAGAATTGCAGGAAATCATATTCTGTTATCCTAAATTAGCACTTTAAAATGCTAGATTTTTCCCTACTGACATTAATTAAGCTCACCATTTCTTTATATATGACAAATTAAGGGATTTTTTTTTAAAGAGCTCATCTAGCTTTAATTACAACATACTGTACATTACAAAGAAAATACTGCTCCAAAGTACTGATTTCTATTCACATTTGATATATTCAAATTAATTAATGGCTATAATTTAAAATGATTAACAAAGAAACAAAGATAGCTAAATTGGGTATTTTAAATTACTGTATGTCCGGCTACTTGAGAATGAGATAATTATTGTGTCACAACACTCATGGGAGACAGAAAAAATCATTGACTAAATTAATGTGGCATAAGCTAATTTTATTTTTCTACACTGTCTGAATAATTCTTTTTCAAATCTGACAAAGTCTTGGGTGACGTATCCGGTCCTAATTTAGCAAATTGTCCTAATTCATGTAGAACATGTAATCATTTGCTTAGGAGATAAAGAAAAAAGATTTATTTTTTTTTTTTTTTTTCCTTTTTGTCTGTATACCTTGTTCTTTTTTAATTAATTTATTCCAAGAAAACAAAAACAAAAACATGAACTTCAATTTTCTAAACATTTATTTCAGAACTTTAATTTTGAAAGACGTCTAAGTAAATCTATTTTCCTGAATCAGGGCCCACCTCACTTTAATCTTTCATCCAGAGTCAGTGAGGGATTATATTTCTTCTATTGATGATGTTTAAAAAAAAAAAGCAATGCTAAGACTAGTTAGAACTTCCTGGATACCTTAAATCAGTAAAGCTCAGCTAGGCTGGTGGTCCATACAACTAATAAATTCTGGTTGTGGGGGCTAGTATGGGGTCTTACTCAACCCTGCATTTGTCATTCACAGGTGAGGAAGAAATTATGGGGTTTGCTTATTTATGAGGTAATTAATAATTGTGATCTCACTATATTTTTCCAATAAAAAATAAATTCAAAGCAAACCTTAAATATTTTCTGAAATATATCTCAAAAATGTTGGAACAATAACAGTTAAAAATATTTTAAAAAGAGAGAGAAATATTTTTTTT
>CM021697.1:19596975-19643134 GCA_011074415.1 Stictonetta naevosa | reverse complement strand
TCCCTCTCTCTTCCCTCCACTTCCCTCTGCTTTTCTCCTTGGAGGGAAATGCTATAATGATCTAACTATTTTATGCTGCTGAAACAAACTTTGAACTTTCATTCCCTTTAAAGCCATTGGCAGGACAGTGTTTCAAGCTTTAATAAGAGCCATTCTCATGAATTTTCAAATTCTTCACAGATCTATATTTTCAAGAAAAAAAAATATGTAAATTAACACTTTAAATTGTATTAGGGGATATTAACTATAAAATAATATTAATAATAAAAACATGATTTTCAGCACAGAGAAACCTTGTTGCAACTCCTATGAACAGCTGGAGTGGCTGGATTAAGCTCCTCAAACTGTTTTTCTGAAATAATGGTGTGTTTTAGTTAGAGTCAAAGTATATTAATACATGACTTGGATAATCTTTTCATGTTATGTGGCGTTTATTTCTATAATATAAATACAATGAATGTTGTTAAAAAAATAAAGTATTATCAGTCATCAAGCACATCTTGAACTAGATATGTGGAAGATAACTTATTGATAACTACAATTTTCCACTGCATTTATGGTAAAATACTCTAAGCTGGCTTGAGAGCAGGAAAACAGAATAGCTTTGGCACAAGCACAGTTACTAAGAAGACACCAACACTTCCCTGGAAAAGCCCAGTGTCAGAAATTACAGAAAGGTTATTCTAGTTTATAGACAGCTTAGACATGATTTTTTGGTCTGGTACTAATTACAGTGATGCATTAAAATTGACATTCTGAAGCTACCACACAAAGTATGTTAAAAATGGCAGTGGAATAAGAAACATTGAAATCAAGTTCATTTCTGTACAGTGACAGAGTCAGTTTTGAACTGTTTACGAGAGAATCAAAATATCTCCATGAAAGTTATTCATTTACAATAATAAGAATCCCAACTCTTGATCAGCAAAGTGTAGAATTTTATCCTTGAAATTTACTTAAAAATTAGTGGAAAGTCCTTGAGGCAGGTAGTCTGAAGATTCTCACATCACTACTTTTATTGCTGGCAACATAGTTTTGCTTTCCTCCTATTTATTTGCTTTTCACATAGGAATTGAATTGTTGTTAATTAATTATATGAAGCTTTGAGATTTTAGTATGGACATAGGTATGTTAAAACTAGGAATTACTACCTTCCTATCTTAAAGATAATTTTATTGTGGTTTGTCTTCCACATATTTCTAAATATTTCAGATATTATAAAGTGTTCCTGATTTGATTTCCAACCTGCACACCACATTTCTATTTATACTCCTTCTATCTTCAGTCTACAATTTCTTTTAGTCTTTTATTTGTTGGTATCTTTCATATTAATAGTTTCACTTATGAATAGGTTAAATTTATTATTATATTTTTATGGGGTTTGTTATTGTTTTATTATTTTTACAGATGTTAGCATGTGCCGCTATGTGTAACAAAACCCTTGAGATGTGATTGGAGCCAGACTGACAGGTTGTGAGAAGGTGTTACATAGTACAAAAGAAGTAAAGAAGGTAGACAGAACTTCCTCCTTTTCTATTTCCATCGTGTGGATGCTGAAGCAATGGTTGTAGTAATATCATGACAAAGTATATTTCTAGAATAGGCCATATGTCTGATGTAATTGGAAAAAAAAAAAAAAAAAAAAAAAAAAACAGCCTTGGATGCTATATTTCCCAATTGTTACTACTAAAGCTCATATTCTTCTTGGAAAGATTTCATATCAACTATTAAAAGTTGACAGGATAGTTGAAATAAATTATCTATGTCAAATCACAGTCAATACTGTTTGCAATCTCAGGTACAGGTCTAACAGTTTGTCATTCAGAAATGACCTTCTACACTCAATCACAGTCATTGATATGGGCATCAAGAGAGACAGACTGAGGCAGTATTGGAAACAAATTTTCTTCCTAAAGTAAAATAAATAGAAATATTATGAAAATAATAATAAAAAAAAAAACTGCAAAATTAATTTTCAAGTGACTGGTCCTACAGACTCACAAAGGAAACAAAAATCACATTATTTGGGCATAGAACAAAGAAAATGAATGAGTTACTGGATCAAAATTGTTTGAATCACAGTGTCTACTGTTGAAAACGGGGCCAATTCAGTTCTTTTGTAAACTGAACAAAGCAAAGAAGAATAAAGGAATAAAGGCATGTTCTCACATTTTAAAGAACAATAGTAATGAAGAAAGTACACAGAAACAGATAGCTGGAGTTTGCTGAAGTTAATGATATGTACTCCAGACACTTTACAAACTTTAGAAGAGATGCAGTGAGTGCTGAAATCTTGCTAGCATATTCAAAAATGTACTCTCAAATTAGTGATGGTAATGGTAATGGTAATAGCAATAATTCTGACACAGGTTTTTCCTGAGAAGCTAAGAATAACTCATAGATTTGTGTCATATAATTCCTTTCCTCTGGCTTGATCTGATCAGAACAACTAAAGAAATAAAAGCAATGAAGACTTGGAACGGAGTTTAAATTATGAACATTATCTTTGGAATAGCTAACACCTGTCTACCTTCACATCAGCAGCTCCCAGCTTTCCTGAACAAAAAAAAAAAAAAAAAAAAAAAAAAAAGGAAAGAGCTGATCTTTGTATTTTGAAGACTAGTATGGTAACCTGAGGGACCATTTATTTAGATTCTTCTTATTATGCTATGTTAAATTGCAGAATTGGCACTAGGTGGCAGGAACTTCTAGGTCTGTCCCCAGGGTATCTCCATTAGCCAAGGCAATATATTGACTTAAATGTGTTGCAGAGTGATAACAAAATTGATAGTGGTTCTCCCTGTCCTGGTCCTCTGATTTAAAAGCAGGTGAGTTTAACTCTCTAGTGAATTCATAAAAGGTGATGATCCCATTCTCTATACCAGAAAGCAAATATTTGGACATGAAAACTAAGATTTTTGTTTTAAAGGAGAAATTATCCACTAATGTTTTTGATAAAGTTTAGCTGCTTAAACCAAACTTCCTTTCCCTCTGACATTTAGCAAGATCTTCAGAGGGTTCACCAATCCTTATAATGATTTCTCACTTATTAAGATCTAGAAGATTCTTCTTAACAGCTAATTGCCAAATAAGGTACAACCCAGAGGAGAGAAAGCTTATTGGCTGCTTTGTCAATGTTAAAACATGTTACAGTATAAGATTACACAAGATATTTCCATCCTTCTATCTGTTGATTTACTGATCTACCAACCAGTACATCAATCTCTCTTTTAAGCACACTGAATAATACCTTGCCCACCTATAACTCTATCTCTGTTTCTGCCTTGTCCCAATACAAAATGAAAGGATTTTCTCCTAAATGTGTTTCACATTAATATTGCTGTTTTCTTGATATTATTGAAAGAAGTTACGTACCTTTTCACTAGTTGTAGGATAATTCATTATGTAAAGAGTTAAAATACAGACATAAAGGGAAAAACAATCAGAAAAATATTATGAATATAGTACAACTGAAACATATATCAAAAAAGCTTTCCTGTTCTGTAACATATGTCCAATGTCCAAGCTGGCAGTTGGCAGTTTATCAGAAACTCTCTAAAAAAAAAAAAATAAAAAAATAAAAAGAACCTCTCCTCTCTTTTAGCAATCCTGGAATAAACTCTTACTTAAAGCCAAAAGGTCTGACCCAGCTGTTGGCATTCTTCATAAGAATTATGGCACTGGCACAATCAAAAAAGACCTTAACGTCTTGTTTCAAGTATTGTTGAATGCAAATACTGCAGGCCAAGCTCTTTCTTTCAAAATAAATGAGCAGTTGCAGAACAATAAAAAGAGTTGAGACATTTATGCTAAGACATGAAAAGCGGGATGCCAAGGCGGGTTTATAAACCACATTCCAAGCATTTTAAACGCCTTTTGATTGTTACCACAAATCCACCAATTGTTGTGAAATGGGTATGTGTCATCAAGCCACAGGCAAGTCCTTGAATGCATCTGGCTCAGGGTTTGGGGCATTGATGTTAAAACACTGCACAGTCACAGTTATGCAGAAACTCTTTCCAGTCCCAAATCACCACCCTTCTGTAAGAGTATGTCTGCCTCTCTGCTAATGCTATAAATTAATTCAGAAGATCAAGATGAATTCATGATCTAAATATACATTGCATTCTTCTCAACATGAAACATATTTTTGCTTTCAAAGCTACACTACACAGCCAAACTTAATTCTTTCACCAGCTAATATTTCCTGTATTTTCTTAAGGCCCCAAATCCCCTAGAATTTTCCTCTCTACCCTTTTTTCTTTGATACAGCAGGGTGGCATACTTTCTCTACATATTTTAACATGCCATTTTATGCCACTCTAAGTGTCAAAATAAGACTGTAAACAGTACAAACTGAAACACTTCATGTATTTCTGTTGCTAAATCTCTGTCACTCCTCAAACCGGTAATGAGGATGATAGCAGAGGTCACTGGGGGGGAGGGGGGGGGGGCCGGGGAGAGAGGGGGTCTCATGGGTAGAACTTCCTTAATCCATTTTTCTCATAATGAGTTTTCTTTCTCTACCTCAAAAATTTGTTTGGGTAGGAATTGTAAAATCTAGCTACAGTTTGGTCAACCAGCAGTCCCTTCAGAAGAAAATTCTTACTAAAATAACTTCTGCAAACACAGATTGACTTAGCAACTCTTGCACATTTGATCTACAAGAGTAGAGAACCTGGTATTTCCTGTATTGAATGATCTAATTTCAGTTGGTTTGGAGAGTCTATCAGTGTATGTGTTGTCTTTAGAAGCACATAGCACCAGACTAATATATTCTGTACTCTTCAAGACATTTGTATACCTCATTTTGTACAGAATTTCTTGGTCAAAATATACAGGAAATAAAATAAATCACAATTCCTTAGCTAATGTTTGTAGATGTGATCTGGAAGAATAGCAACAGAATGAGATAGTATTTGCTGCTTTAGAAACAAGAAATTATATAATAAAGCAGCAAAATGTCATAATGCCATGCTTTATTTTACAATGTGGGTGCAATAAATAAATAAATAAATAAATAAAAATGGGAAAATCAATGCCAGCTGAAAGCATTCACCTCTAGATAATGATAATTCTGTGATGCAGATATTACTTTCATCCTGCAGAAAAGCTTTCTCACCATTACATGACAGATACGAGATCAGACCTCAGGCAGTTGATTCCCTGTCCTCTTTACAGGCATCACTTGGCTTTCAGAAGTAATAAAAGAAAAACTTTAATTTAAAGTACTATTGGATGGGCTTCAAATGATCTAGTGAGCCTTGATATTTATCTGTTCCTCTTTGATGAGATGTCTGGAGGAATTTCCGGCTTCTACTGTGGCTGAAAATATTGAGACACTCTCTCAGAGTAGTTTCATAACTTTCCACTTATGATGCTGCTTGTAACACGGAAGAACAGTCTGTGAAAATCAGGGGAACTCCCTCATAAAAAAAGTTCCAGGAATTTAACTGAACTTCCTGGAAGTTCCGAATTTGGCTCAGTCAGCATTAGCAAGGTCTTGAGTGTCCTTTTTTTTTTTTTTTTTTTTTTTCAAACATGTCAGATCTTGCTTGTATTTTCTTCACAAGCAACAAAAGAACAGAGGAAGACCTTATGAGACTAGAAAAAAAAAAAAAAAATAGATGTCCCATCATAGGTTTAGAAGTTTAACTTTAGTCTTCTTTCAATTGCCTCATGACAAGACAGAACAAGTGTGTGTTTTCCAGTAAATAGAGAAAAGGGAAGGGAAGCGTAAAAGGAGAGATAATATCAGTTTAACAATATGCCCATGCTGTTTGAGTTTTTGTTGTTGTTGTTGTTTGTTTGTTTGTTTGTTTGTTTTTTTAAGACACCTCTTCTGTGTAATAAAAATTCTACTACAGAATGAGCCAGTGTGGACTCTGAATTGCCATGGAGCTTTCTTCGTCAGTAGAACACCCAATTTCATTTCTGAACTCTCATGCACTTCACTGAGGACAGAACTGTGACCATAAATCTTTCTTTTGCATTCAGATATGCTGCTTTGAAATTACTGGTATTTAAACTCCACGTAATGTATCCATTAGGGTTAGGAACAGACTTAGAATGGTCATGTTTCTGTACTCAGTTTCTCTGCAGGAAGTTTGTAGACTGGAGCAGATAAAGTTGTTATTGAATTCTCCAATACATGCAAGAAATTATTAAGCTAAATATATGTATATATACACTATGAAAATTGGAATCTGAGTTCTCATGCAAGAGTGTAAATGCTATCTATATAATAGCTACCAGATGAATGGAGGAACATTAGAGAAAACAAAAGAAATCTAGGGAACATACAAAGTTTAAAAAAATATACTTTTTCAATCAAGTTGAATAAAAACACCAACGCATATAACCAGGTTGACACGATACAAAGGAAAATAGGAATCATGCCAAATATTATTTTTCTGAGAATTAAAATATTAATAGATTAATTAGAATTTCAAAACTCCTAGTGTTTTCCCTTGTTGAGGAATTGACACTCTATGAAGTTGCATGGCTGGAAAGGACAATAAAACTAAAGGAAGGAAAGTTGGATCTCAGAACAGAATAGACTGGAAAGAACACGACAGAAGGGTCAAACTGAAAATGTTTAGATTAAAAAATGGGAGCCAAAAGGACAGCATCTATGCCTCGTTCTGTTTCCACCAAATATTCTTGGGATGGTGGAATGACAGCTTCCTATTGTTATCAGAGATTAGTTCATGTGCTGGTGTTTAGATTTGAAGATTTAATGGTTTCAGCCATACAAAGCATGTGACTATCTATATTTTGTCATCAAGTAGAAATTTTTATGGATAGGAACTGCTTTGGGGATTGGTATGTCTGTGTTTTTTTTTTTTTTTTTAAACAAAACAAAACAAAAAAAACAATATTAGACAGATATTTCAAAAGTTAGTCAAGTATAATTACCCTATTTCAAAAGATTGCAAACTAAGATTAAGAAACATCAAAATAATGAGCAATCTGAATTCATCACTTTTGTGTGTATGCACATGTTGACAGTTCTTAATTATTTCATAGCCATTATTTTTCAGCTTCCTTCAGTGTCTAGGGTCACATAGTTATGGAGGTGAAACAGAGTTGAAGACTGAGCAGTGAAAGGACCCACATTTTTGTTAAATGAAGAAATTTCACTGTTTACTGGACAAAACAATAAAAGTCAAAGAGATGAGGCCATCTTCAATTAAATTAGGGGAATCTTGGCATCTCCAAGCATCCAACATACTGATGTGCAAGCCTCTAACAGACAGTCATTAATTTGGTACTTGCCACTTTTTAAGGTATCCAACATGATATCCCAGTGCCAGATATGTAAAAAAAAAAAAAAAAAAAAAAAAAAAAAAAAAAAAAAAGAAAATTAAAAGCTACTTCCTGATTTAAACTGAGCTGCATGCTGACATTTTAAGTGTTTAAGACTGTAAATTTACCTGGAAAAAAATAATAAAATAAATAAAATAAAAAAAATCAAGCCCTGGATTGTCTAAAACACCCTAAATTAGTGAAAATATTTGACCTTTATTTAACCTTGTAATACATAAAACAATGAATTTATACAGAAGAAATAATATCATCCCCTCTCCCTTTGTTGAAACATTTTGAAGATTAATTCCCCAATTAGTAATATATTCATATATGATAGTGATAAATATAATGAAACACATGAGAAAATTAATATTTCTCCTACAAAGCAATGTTTGAATAAGTGCATGAAATAAGATATTGAGTCACCCACTGAACAATAAAACAAAATATGAAATAATTTCTCATTTAGAAAGAAAAAACAAAAAAAAAACAAAACAAAAAAACAACAAACAACAACAAATACAATCTATCCCTTGCAGTTATTAAAGCAGAGTTCTCATGAGGGGAAAAAAATTATATGCTCATGTAATTGAAAAACATTAAAAACAGTTCTTTAATATACCAGGAAATGAATTAAGATTTCAATCTTAATTCTCATTTTTCTCAACACTTGAATGATTCTCCTTTAATAATGTTTTCCTTTTTGTTTCTTTTTTGTTTATAACTTTGTATTTTGGTCAATGAAATTTGCCCAGAGACACTTTTGAATGTAAATTCTGTCCCAGTTAAACACTTTTTTCTCTTCCCTATGTCACAACTTTTATTGTCATAAATAGCTGTGTCAGAATGATTTGTCAATATGTTTTCTTGTTTGTTCAGTCTTAGATTATTATAATTTTCTGCTTATAAAATCTGAATCACTCATATTACATAAAACTGCAAAGACTTTAGAGGGATTATTGCTTTTTAGTTTACACAAGCAGAGATTGGTAAAGGAGAAAGAATAAGATGCACTATAGACATATTAATTAATATGCCATTAAAATTTGTATGCACAGAGGAAAAGGCTGGGCACATGACTGCTGTCTTGACTCAATAAGGATATGACAGGCTCTCATGCAGGAGCTGCTGCCCGGTGCCTGGTCAGTGTCCATAGAGGCATACTGTCTTCAACACTTCCCTGTCACCTAAAGGAACTATCTTCTTGGAAGCACGTAGACTCAGTAGTTCAAAAATTAATGTGGTTCAGAACAGCCTGATGTTTTTCAGAGTTTCCTCAGTAAAGTGCTCAGTGATTCTGTCTTGAAAATTCCTCTCCAAAGGTGTAATTTACAAAACCATGGATGTCTGTTGTGTGAACCTTTTTCAAACCAACGGCACAACACAAGTTCCATGTGTGCAGACATAAAAGGTAAGTGAAAAATAGAAGTCAGCACTTTGACATAATTAGTAAGCTGAAGCAGCTGGAATGTGAAGGACATTTAAACCTTCCTGTGAAAGGTCAGGGCCAGACTGAGAACTGGGTCATGAAATATGTAGCTAAGCCAGCTATCCCTTATACAGATCATTCAGCCTTTCTAAGCCTTTTAGGAGACATTTACAAGCTTAGTATGAGGCAATATCAACTGATAACATTTCTACTAGTAAGGCAAATTCAACAAGAAAACCACTCCATTTATTTTTAAAAGTAATGAATTTTCATGGGAAGACAGCTGTTTGTGAACCACAGGGCTGACAATCTAAGCCTGCATGTTAGCCAAGTTTCATATGGGTGTAGGATATCTGCAAAACAGAATAGCAAGTAGCCATTTCTCAGATGTGCAGTAGGGTCAGGAGTCAACACAGTGTGCATTTGTAATTCTAATGACCACTAATGATCAAAGTGCTATGCACATTGCATCACATTTACTTTTGCAATTTACAGCAAGCTAATCAGGTAACAATTTTAAAGTTCAAACAGAGAAGGAAATGTTTCCAGCAGATAACAGTTTTTGTAGCTATTCTCATAACAAAACAATGCAAACTCTGGAATGCTGCCAGCTTGGAGGAATGTGAATGACTTCTGAAAATATTTCCAATAATTATGATGACTATCATAAAAGCATTAAAGACATTGTGATAAGCTATATATTGAGAAAAATGACTACAGCTGCAATTAAAATCCACCCATGACAAAACAAACCAAAAATTGAACTGTGTCATGCTCTGTAAAGAGAGAAAAGTTTGACAAGTAAATTCCAACTTAATTTTGAACCTATTTTGCTCTGTCTAATACTGGCTGCATTATGTAAGACACACCAGGAAAGAACAGAACGCTGCAGCTGGCAGCTTGTACCCAACACTGACAGACTTTTTGGACAACCCTCCCTGATTTCAGTCTGAGGATTGCATCCAGTGTCCCTTCCCAATGTTATCCATTTATTTATCTGACAGTACAGCAAGTTAGATTCTAGATTCTGATAGACTGTCAGAACAATAAAGTACCTAGCAAAATATACGTGGAGTGCCCTGTATTCATACTCTAGGTGCTACTATAGTATGAAAAGTAACCAAAGTAATATTTTCCCCAATTTTTGCCAATACCTCTCAATTTTCAGTTCAAATCTTCATATTCAGAGGAAATTAAAAATCTGTAAATTCAAGAAGCAATATGTGGCATCTGCTCAGATTTACATCATATAAACACATTGATACAAGTTATATGTATAAAGGGATGTGAAACTATGAAATAGTAGATAGCCTGCTACATGACTTAGACAGCAAGCCTATACTATTTTGTTTAAATCACTTTCAAAATAATTCCATATAATTCAAAATTACCTCAATGCTATCTGAAAGATATCAGTGTTGTTCAGAGGTATCTCAACTCATTAAAGGTTGCTGGAGGGCACTTGAGGCTATTAATGGTCTTTCACATTCCAGATAATTCTGCAGAACTGTAAAAATCCTACTGAGGCTACTTTGACAGTACCATTCAAACTCTTCATTGCTCTTAGAATTCAAACTGCAGCAGCTTAGGATTTTTCACTATAATGTAACAGATCAATTACAAACAGAGAAGTATTTTGGTTATTACTCATCATCAGTTATATGAGTATGTTTAAAAGCAAAAGTAATATTATAATTCCTCACCCTGTGGATGCTTCAGAAAGGAAAGTTTGAATGTTTTTCTCTATGAATTCAGATTGCTAAATGCTGTAAACCAGCACATAGGCATTTTTTCTGTTGTTCCCAGAATGTCTCAGATCTTATTTTACACTCTTCTCCTGCTCACAGTAATTCTGGCACACACAATACCAAATTGTCATGGAACTCCCTCTTGTAAGGAATCACTGTGCACAGCTTTAACATTGTTCAGACTGCTTCCACCGAAATTATGTAATCACACAGTTAGGAGGCAGAGAGAGATGCCTTTGCAAGAAAGGAGTCATCTTCTATTTATTTGCTAAGATCAAACTAATAAATGTCTCCTGCAAAGAACTCCTAGTACATGTGTGTTTACCAGGAGATATTTCCTCTCTCCCTGTTTATGGTTCTGAGGAAGAGTTTTGTTTAAATAAGACAAAAAAAAAATGATCAGTTGTTCATGTTCTAAGGAAGGTTATCAGTTTCTTAAAGTAAAGATGAGGCTTCTGGAAAGCCTTGGTCAAAATATTTCCTACATGTCTCTCAGGCATACCGAAGTGAGGGAACATCAAGGTGAACTCTTCAGTGTTAAATCACTGTCACACAGGAAGGGGGATATACCTTCCACTGAGTTCTTCCAGAAATCAGAAGGTACAACAGGATTTTGTTTAATGTCTTCCAAAAGCTTTAGATCAGACCTTTAATCTTATTAAAATTCAGACCATGTAGGTTTTATCTTGGAAACAGACTTCTCCCATGCTCTGCATGTTGCTCCCATCCGATATTGGTCATTCTGCTCTTGTGGGGTTTCCTTTTCAAGGACAACCTCATAGCAGATTTTTCCTTTGTCCAGAATGTATTGCAATGTCTCCATCTCCCCTCTTCCTCCAGTAATCAATCTGACAAAGCTGAGGGAATGACAAGCTTGGATTCACAAGCAGGAACAAGTAACTATGAGCTGAAGGTGGGGAAGGACAGGGAGGGAATTAGTTTAGGAGTGCCTTAAGAAGATGTTGTTGCCCAATGATGAGCCTTATACCAATTATGTTTGTAATTCCATGTTTGAGGTCAACTCAAGTTAGTTAAGCATGTGAGTAAAGCTTCTGTCACATTTTTTTAAATAATATCTGCTTTTGTGACTGAGGAAACTGTAGGATGTAGAAGGAATTGAAGTAGTACCTATTTACATTTGAAAGTTTGATTTAACTTTTCACAAAATTTAGCCTGAGTCCAGGACTGACTCACAGAGACAGAACATTAGTGTTTACCTTCTAATGCTTTTGTATTCATAACCATATACTTTGCTGTGAATACTTACATTTTCTAGTTCTTGCTAAACTGCTTAGTCAGGCAAATTATGCTCTTTAGTAAGCAAAGTGGCATAAGATGACCTAAGTAAATACTCAATAGATTCTAAGAAATAAATTGTAAAAAACATATATGACCTGTTCACTGATCATTTACAGTCCAGTTATTTTCTGAAAATGACTAAAAATAATTCCAAATGACTACATTAAGAATTTCAAAATTTGTTCATAAAGCAATGGTAGATGTATTTTTTTTCAGGGGTTAAACATTTTGATGTAGTTATTAACTAAACAGATGTATTTTAATTAAAGCTACATGATTTCCTTACTTTAAAATACAGATTGAAATATACATATAATAAACACTTTATGCACAGTACAAGTTATGCCTACCACCATCAAAAACAGAGAAGTAAGCCACATTTCATTCTAAGTCATTTCTGGTTTAATATTTATAATGTTCCTAGTAGGTATTTTGAATTATAGATTATATCAGTAGCACAATATCAAATTACATCAGTATAGAGTTACATTTACATAATAAACAACCTATTAAGCTACATTGGACAGTGACTATATTCTTATCCTTGTCCAGTTAGTCTTGGGTAATGAGCCCTAAATTAATGAGCAAATACAGCTCTCAGCAGCATAGTTCTGAGTAATCCCATTGAGAACAAAATTTGCATGCTGACAGGCACTGAGGTGAAATTCTCTAGAAAAATAAGGCTGAACATTCTTTCAGCAGAAATAATTTGCATACATCTGTACTGAGAAAGCATAAGGATTCTTTTATTTATTTATTTATTTATTTATCTATGAATGGTGGACAATATTACTCATAAGAACAAACTGGAAGTAATTGTAAAAGGGAGCACTTATATTTTCTTGAAAATTTTAAACTTGACCTTAATAAATTAAATTGCATCATATAGCCTACTATCTGTTGCTTAGCTTCTGTATTTTATTTTGGAGAATTAATTTACATTTTTGTTGACATAAGGTCAACACTATGATCTGCATTTTCGCTAAATAATCAAATATGATGCTTCATCAATAATTTCCTGATAGCTTCTATGCTTCTTTAGTTTCTTCTGTTGTTGAACAGCCAAATGAAAACTAAGGATTTTTCCCACCTATTGAGTTCTTTCTGTTTTATTTCCTTAAAAGAGAAGATTACCTAGATCTCATGCTGTGATTAAATAAAGAGAGAGGGAAATTCAGAAGGGTTCTTATTTCTCTTTGCAGTTGATTGCTGTGGAAGGCATCATAAGAGCTTTCTGAAGGAAAAGTAAGGTGATGTGGAATTGTCTACTATCCCCAAAATATCACTACAGAATTTAGCAGCATAAATTCTCCCTACAAAGAAAGATTATTCTGTGCACCACAGTAGCTCCAGGCCAGTTTGGTGTTAGTAAATCTTGGACTATTCTCTTCCATGCTTCAATGAGAGGGACACTACTGAATTTTTTGTGACCATTACAGGACACAAACATTGCATAAAATATCTGTTTAAAAATAATAAAAAAGACTACGTTATAATTTCTATAGCAATAATATTGCTAATAGAAATGTTTTGGACTGTTTTAGCACCTGTGCTTTATTTGTGACCTAGTAAATGCTTAACTGCTGAATTCTTTTTTCCATGAGTACAGATTTTTTCATATGTGTGTGCACCTAGTTATAAAATTGCTATTAATTGTCTGGTCTTTCGCCGCTAAGGACCTACCCTTTCTCACTCCAAGCTTAGTGGAATTCTGTAAAATCTCAGAAAAGGAGGTACTGAAGAGATAAAAAGTACTATTTCTTTACCTCTCATTAACTACATTTAACAACCTCTTAGTGTGAGGATGCTGTAGACCATGCATGTGAACTTTATGACCACATTAATCAATGACTTTAATTGTATTTTAAAAGAAATTTTAGTTTAAAACTGTATTTTAGAACATATTGAACAATAAAAATACTGAACCTAACTCAATATAATTCTGCTTAGTTCATGTTATTTAAATAATCTGAAATAAATCAGTTAGAGAATAACATCTTAGCATAAGATAAGGTGAGGAATTCTGTCTTCAGAGTAGCCTCCTAAAAGGCTCATAGATGCTATTTGCCAGGAATAGGACTGAAACATGAGAAGGTGCTGACACTTCAGACACTGTGCCCTACAGAAATCCCAAGAAGAGATTGTGCCAAAGATAGTGGATCAGATGAAGGAAAGATTCAAAACACCAAGTATGGCATTAAGTATTGTTAAAAATATCGTCTCCTCTGAAGCTGTTCTGACTTTAATTTTTCATCTACTTTGGGAGTTTGGTCTAGCATAGATTCTTGAGTGAGGAGTTTGTAGCAAATCAAATAATTTACTAAAACAGCTGCTGCTAACATAAGCCTCAATTGACTCCAGTTGATGCTGGTAGACACACATTTTTCCTGGCCCAGTTTTTAGTGTTTAGGGAAAGCGCCCTCTGAATTTGATTCATCACAACTATATTTGAAAGATTAGAGCTGAGCTAAATTTAGGGGATTGAAATACATAATTTTAGGACACAAATCACCTGATCTCTTTTAGAGGGTTAAATTAATAATACACTAGAACACGGGTATCCATACATTTTTGATTATGAACACCTATCATTTAAAAAAAAAAAAAATAGAGCATGAATCCCCCAGTCACAGAATCACAGAATCACAGAATCATCTAGGTTGTAAGAGACCTCCAAGATCATCTAGTCCAACCTCTGATGTAGCACTAACAAGTCCTCCACTAAACCATATCCCTAAGCTCTACATCTAAACGTCTTTTAAAGACATCCAGGGATGGTGACTCAACCACTTCCCTGGGCAGCCTATTCCAATGCCTAATAACAATTTCAGTAAATAAATTCTTCCTAATATCCAGCCTAAAACTCCCATGGCATAACTTTAGCCCATTCCCCCTTGTCCTGTCACCAGGCATGTGAGAGATTAGGCCAACCCCCACCTTGCTACAGCCTCCTTTAAGGTACCTGTAGAGTGTGATGAGGTCACCCTTGAGCCTCCTCTTCTCCAGACTGAACAATCCCAGCTCCCTCAGCCGCACCTCATAAGACTTGTTCTCACCATCTTCATTGCCCTTCTCTGGACATGCTCGAGCACCTCAATATCCTTCTTGTAGTGAGGGGCCAAAAACTGAACACAGTACTCGAGATGCAGCCTCACCAGAACTGAGTACAGGGGGACAATCACTTCTCTGGACCTGCTGGCCACACTGTTTCTTATGCAAGCCAGAATGCTGTTGGCCTTCTTGGCCACCTGAGCACACTGCTAGCTCATATTCAGATGACTATCAACCAATACTCCCAGGTCCTTCGCTGCCAGGCAGCTTTCTAACCACTCATCTCCCAGCCTGTAGCACTGCTTGAGGTTGTTGCGCCCCAGGTGCAGGACCCGATACTTGGCCTTGTTGAACTTCATACAGTTGACCTGAGCCTTCATACAGTTGACCTGGATAGGTCCAGCCTATCCAGATCCTCCTGCAGAGCCTTCCTACCCCGAGCAGATCAATACATGCACCTAACTTGGTGTCGTCTGCAAACTTACTGAGGGTGCTCTCGATCCCCTCATCCAGAATGTATGCATATTAGTTTATTTATAAATTATATATACACATAGTAGAGTACAAATATTTTATATACATTATATATATATATAAAAGAATGAGATAAAGATTAAATAAATTCTATTTTAAAAGTATTTTTAATTTTCACTTTATTTGTTAATGATAGAAAAGATATTTTCTTCATGCACATAACAGATTTTCTGGCACACCTCCTAGTGTATGTACACCCCACTTCAGAGAGAAATGTTCTAGAAAATCCTGTTTCACTGCATTATCGAGAAATTTATCCATCTCTGTCAATGGGAAAATCTAAGTTTTGGGTTCAGACAACCAGTATAATGTGTCTGAGCCATTAGAAACTGTAAGCATGGCTTCTTTCTGTTGCCTACATGTACCCTCAAAAGTATATACTTAGATGACCACAGGTTTGTGTGATATCCATGTGCTGTTAACAATTATGACACAAGACCTAGAGGTGACTTATGTTCTGCACCAGTAGCTGTGGGCCAGACATGGTACCCTAGGGAATCTTATCAGAACAAAAAATCTTGCCATGATAACTGGATACCTAACCTCATATGTAGTCAATGGAATTTAGTAGAAACAGTGACATCAGTGGTGCTATTCAAATTACATTAAATGTATATTCAGTCGATTGATGTTTAAAAAAAACAAAAAACTGAATAGTTCTGTGGGTTTCAATAACTACCAATTTCATAAATTTCTTTTGATTATAAAGAGATTCTAAACTGTAATGACACTTTACATGCGGATATATACATTTAAGTACCTTCATCTATGAGCTTAATCCCATACTAAATGCTTCAAAAAGGCTTGAGTACACTGTGTGTCCCATGTCTTATTTGGAGCCTAAAGTGTATTTCCTGGAATTCCCTGGACATCTCAGAGCGCCACTGGTGTCTCTGTGGGCAACTGAATCAAATCCCAGATATATTAAGTCAGGTGAGGTGAATCCCTCTCTCACCATCTAAAATACATCAGAAATATTTACTTGGAACTTCTACTCATACTTTTGTATTAGAGAGGAAACAGAAACATTTTAATAAACAAATATTGTGCAATCACATCAAATAATGTACAACCAATAAAAGAAGGCAGATTAAAACAATCAGGACACCAAGCAAAACTTAACTTCTAATTTTAGTTTTGGTTTCATCTTTTAGTGGTTGCTTTGCCTGTAATAGAGATCCGAATATCTGACAAATTAAATTTTTATGGTTTAAAATGAATTTGGCAAGTGTCAATTTAAAGGACAGTTAGGTATCTTTTAAGAATCTATAGATGTCCTCAACTGTTATTTACTCTACCTTAGAATGTGAATAGTATGCAACTTAAAAATAAAGCAATTTTTTTGATACAAGAATGCTTTTTTTTTGTAGGTTTTTTTTTTTGTAGGTTTGTTTGGAATGCTTTTTTTTTGTAGGCTTGTTTGGTCATTCAAGTGAATTCCTAAGTCAAATATGTTGTTAAAACGTCCTGAACTTTAAGGAACAATTACTTGAAAAATGCTGACAATATTTGAATGACTTACCTGACTTAAAGACAAACAAAAAAATATATAACAACAACAACAACAAAATACAGATAAAATTGCTTCAGTCCTTTTTTTTGCAGAGGGCAAAAAGTCTTTTTAAAGAATCTTTATAAAAAATACATGTGGTAAGTAGTAGCCTACGTAGTATTGTCTCTTGGAAAGTTTGTGAAACCAGAACAGTTAAAAATTAGTCTACAAAATTGTATTCAAATAATTAAACTTAGATAGCAATTTTTATCATAGGTCTCATGCTTTAAAAATAGTTTTAGAGTAATTTCCCTCTGTGTCAGAGACTTGTCTTGAAGTACAACTGGAAAAATGATCTGTTGACATTGTTGCTATCTTGTAGTAGATCTAATTCATTCTAAACCAAACCTTCGTCCTATCCACTACATCATACAATAGCATTTTATTGAAAGAGACTCATATATTCCACTTAGAACATCAGAAATGTTAGAGGAAACTTTATAATCACAGAATAATATAATAGTATATAATAGTATATTTTTAATTCAGCTAAAGATACTCAGTAGTACAAACATAAGTTTAACATTTTGTAATATCTAACTGATAAAGTGGTGGTTTTATACACAAGGTTCCTTTCAAAATTGCATTAAACAGAAAATTTGAAAGCTAATTTTAAAAGTGCATTGTAAAACAAAGGTGATTTTGGAAACACTTAAGTATATGATTCCATGTATGTGGGTAGCCCTACTAAATTTAATGGAACTGCTAAATGGTTTGATAAAAATCATATTTTAAAATAATAATAATAATATATATTTTTTTTAAATCAATAGGCTTAAATGAGTCTTGTCAGGTCCCATTCATCCATCTGGATGTTTTCTGGATCAGAGCTTATGCTCTTGCAATCATCTTCTGGAGAAGTACCAACCTTTGAACAAGTCAATGGCTTCTCCTCTGTGTAGATGTGATTATGAACCATGTTTTAAGTGAAATTCCCCGTACTAATATGACAGAATTCATTACTCATTACTGAAAATGCCCATATATGGGCCTAGTATACTTCTACTCACATTGCAGTTTTTTCATCTGTTCTCATATATCACTGTGTGGCTAAACCTGTTGAAAAGTATTTTAAACCTAAAACACATCAACAAATCCCCAGATTATATACCATATTGACACTGAACAATTTATTTTGAATAACAAATGGACTATATTAAGAGTGTTTCACCAGCTGTGAAGCATAAATGTATGGTTGGATATTTCCTTTAGGTATACTACAGTTGTTTATATACCTCAGTTATAAAAATTGAAACGAAAAAGCCTAGAATATTCTAAAATCATAATAGCAAACAGGATTGTATTTGTGTTTGCATTGTGCCAGGTGGCCACACTATGAGCCTCATTCTACCTCTTAACAGTTTTACTTAAACTGTAAATTACATAGGCCAGGGGTTTTATTTATTTATTTTTTCATTATTTATCTTGTTCAAAAAAAAGATCTTACATTTCCAAATAGAAATAACAAATAAAAATGCATCCACAATAAGCGAAGACATAATACGATATTAATTGACCTTCACTTCTTTCCCCTCACAAGCCATTTAAAAAACTAATAATAAACATGTGATTATTCTTCTATTTTAAAACTGTTGTGTTTGTTGTTGTCTTTTTTTAAAAAAAATATTTATTTTTATTTATTTTATTCTCTCTATTCTCACTTTGGCCAGTCTCACTTTCCTTATGTAATTTCCTTTTTCCTTTTTTTTTTTTTTTTTTTCTTATAAAACCATATCACAAATTAGGACAGTTTTATATCCTAAACAAAGAGATTATAAAGAGGCTGTTTCTCCTTGTACTGTCCATTAAGATATCTATTTGAATGTAAAATACAGAAGGAGTCAAAGAATATGTAGTTCTCAACTCAATACAAAACTTTATGGTTCCAGAATATACTTTATACTAATATACTAATTTGATTTTTCCTAAATAAAATCATGCAGTTGTGAATATTCAAACAATTTGAAAACTAATTGAAAGCAGGAATATTGTGCAGCTCAGATAGTTACCTCTTCAAAGAAATAGTTTTTGCCAGCTTTTAATACTGCACAAGCAGGACTTTATTCCAGTCCACAGCCAGCCCCCAATTATGACAAGAAATGTGATGAATCACTAAGATGTAACAGCAAAATCAAAGCTAACATACAGGTCTCAACATTAAGCTCCACACGATGCGACATACAGATATATTTTTAGGTATTTTCACTACAGTGAGATAATAGACTAAATTTAGGCACTTTGTTACTCAAATATGGCCTAGTGCAGAAAGGGAGATCTTCCACCAGAGAGACCTAAAGTAAGTTCTCCATTGACTATTTATGGGAGCTTGGGCATACTAGCCTCTAATGTTAGGTACTTAACACACCAGCTCTAATTCCCTTGGACCACATAAAATGCAGTATATAACTCTATTTATTATTTCTTCCTGCATACTCATCTGTAATGATCACAGCAAAGAGATGAAGGGCAGTGATATGTTGACTTTCCCTGTGCCCTTTGTAGGCTTAGATGTAAAAGTCTGAGAGTTATTGTTTTGAGAGCCGAAGGAAGGAAAGATGGGAGAAAGATGTCTTGGATGACTTTGCTGTAGGCAGATGAAGCTTATAATGATCTTCCTTTGAAAAACTGAAATCAAGGACGCAATGATCTAGACTGAAACACCTATACAGTGATACTAGAAAAGACACAGATTTTAAAACTCAACCCTCCAATGAAAGCCCATGTAGCATATGTGTGTTTAGAGACATATTTCCAGTGACATCTGTTCTGGTTATCACTTGTCTCCATGTGTAGACCACAGATGGACTGGCAAGCAGCTAAACATCATCTGCACATAGAGGATTTATTTTCCATGTGTTATAATGATATATTGGGATGATGCACACTTTTCTGGAAAACATCAATCACCAACAAAAATAGTGTTTTAACATATCTCAACTAACTCTCCTCCTATCAATCTGCAATAAGGACAAAGACCAGCATGCTTTTGGCTGATGAGATGAAAGGAAGGGAAGCCAAACCACTGAGCTAGGTCACTAAGGTCAGAACACCTGCCTCTGCCACAAGCTCCCTTCGTGACTTTGAGCATGATGTTCATTAAGCCTAAGGAATGCATCAGGAAAATGTAGAATGCCTTCCACAGAAAAGTTGCAAGGAAAAACATCATAAGTCTAAGGACATTTTTATGGAAAACAGTCTTTTCTACTGTCTCCCTGCTACATATGTTAGATTGAATGGAAATTAGTATAGAAGCTTGAAGTTTTCAGATACTGTTCTGATCACCAATGAAGGAAATATTTGGATAAAGAAAATACATAATCCTTTAACACTAACAGGAACATAACACTACTTCTGGATTAGTAAATATTATGGATCAGAATCTGTTCTCTAGACCTGCAGCCAGCTGAAAAAGCACAGTTTATACTGTTAATTTACCTGTTGTGGATGGTCCCTGGCCTGTCTAAAATCCAGAACTGTGCCTAATCATTTGAGAGATTGTGAATTCATATGAACTCTAAACCAGCAGGGCTACAACCAATCTAGCAGTGAGCTAAAATATCTTCTCTTAAAGAAAGAAGAGTGAGCTTCAATGAAACTGCTCTTTATCAGAACATCAGTATTAACTAATTCATGGCAGAACTTGTTTTAAGTAGAGAATTTTTAAATGGTCATTTTATCCACGTTATTGATTGCTCCACCTTAAAATTTTGCTAATGAAATATATGTTTGGTTGGTTTTCTTCAGGGTATATTAAGGAACTTTCAGGGGAGGAACTAAAGTGTTTTTTTGTTTGTTTGTTTGTTTGTTTGTTTGTTTTTAAGATTATTTGCCTGAATGCTTGCATATTTTTTGATAAGTCTATGGATTGGGCATTCATTTTAATCAATAGAAAAGTGAAAGTGAATATGTGCTCTCACTTCAACAAGTTTTTGGTTTTGTTTTTTTCCTTCATATTCTTTTTTTTTTTTTCTTTGTCTCTCCCTCTGGTTATGAATACATGTCATGCCATCACTGGGCAAATGCCAAACACAGGACTTTAAAGCTGTGGCTTCTTGATTCATTGTTTCAGTGCAGCTTCTCTGACTATGTATATAGTTAGATGCAGTATCTCTCAGGCACTGTATTTGTATTCCTCAGCATTCCCAAACCTTTTCATTGGAAACAGTAAATATAGTCTTGGAGACTATCCAATAAATTGCCACTGAGATACCTCAGGTGTTGTTAACAACAAAACTGTATGTAACACATGAACTATTCAGTATGTAACGTTTTTGAAATCCACTGTCATGTTTCTGTATATCTTCAGAAAGCTAAAACTGATTTTCAGTTTTTAACAGGATATAATGACTTATTACTTTTCCAAGTCTTTCTCCTTCTTATACAATTCCTAATAATTATTCTTATAGACAATTCATCAACAATTTTTACTTTTTCTTTTTTTTCATGGATGTTCATATTTCAGATGTTTTAGTCAGCTAAATATCAGATACCTGTCAAAAAATTCTAATAGAACCATGAAACCTGTATACATAAAACACTGCTACTTAATGGAAAATCATGGTATAGACACCTCTTAGAGATTAATCACTAGCTTTCAGAAGTCAGACTGAGAATATAATGACACATGAAACCTGACATATGTTGTGTTACCACATACTTCCACGAAGTTCCAAGTGTCTCAACACCAGTAAATGGAACCTTCTCTAAATGTCATAAAAGGCCCATTTTGTTGATTTTCTGCACATATATATGATACTAATCTCTTAATACCTACTGTATAGACTTAGTAAATTGATAAGAAAGTTAGCACTCAGTGGATCTCAAATCTCTAAAAAACATTATCTTAAGAGCCAAGAATGTATTTTACAGACTTATGGCAATTTAGAAACCTGTTTCAGTATTGCAGATCATTTTTTCAAAAGGGAATAACATCACTATTTCTATCTCCTGATAGTCACTCTATGCTCCAGCCAAAATCATTATAGTTTAGGGGAAAACAAATGTTTTTTTAAAGCATCTCACTTCTATAATAAATACTTTTTGAATATTGCAAAGTCACCTACACTCTACTGAAATTCACTCTCTTTCTTTCGTATTCACAATATACAGTCCCAGCGGTGAAGACTAGCTCATAAAACATATTTTCTAGATCAGTCTGATTTACAATGCCATATTTTAGCAATCTTCTTCACATTTGAAGAATCAAAATTAATATTTTTATTGAAGAAATGTTACTAGAAATACTTTACTTTTTCTAAAATGATTATAATTAGACATTGATTCTATTTTCTTAATTGTCAGCAATACAAAGCAAAGAAAATTTCTTAATCTACTGTATTTAAATGAGGATTGGGATTTTCCACATTAGTTTTAGCCTACTAACTCTTTTGGCACTCACTTTTAAACTAATATTTATTTGAAAACTGCTTAATCTTTACAGAAATCTATCTATCCTCTCCAATAATAATGAATTAGGAGGGGGGGAATAGGGTCTATGATTCATTACCAGGTATTTAGGTATTTTTCCTCCTACTTAACCCTCAGACCAAAGACCAGTGGTGCTTTGCCATTGCAATAGTAAATACTCCATGTTTTCATAGCCTTTCTGGTGAGTTGGTGCCAGGCATTTCTCCTTGTTCACCTCCTTAAGCAGTGAGTGTAGTGCACAGGGATTTAAGAAAGTTAGCTTTCTAAATACAGTCAAGAGTATTACAGTAATCTGTGCAGCTCTACTGAATTTGACTTGTGTTAGAGTGCAGATTCTCCTTAAAATTAACTTGTGCTAGTTCTCCATCTGGCTAGGCTAATATAGATGAAATCATGCTTCATTCCTGCTTTTGCAAGAACAAATGCTTCCACATAGACATAATCCATATTCTATTACCTCATCACAATACAATCAGATCACATCACACTCACTAATGAATCTTATCATCACTATAGTCCTGTTTCTAAACATGAGACAGTGACATACAATATAGGATTAGTCTAGGGTCATGATGAGAACATGCTTGCACAACATAATGTAATACAGAATAGAAACACCTAAGGTAATCTTACCATTCTCAGCAGGGTAAATCATATGATTTTTCTCTGGCCTTATCTGTATTCTTTTAGATATTTAGGTGAGGTACTTCGGGTTCCTCTAGGCTTTTCTGCCAACTTATTTTCTAGGTTCAGTCTAATATTGATTTATTCACAAATAGATACTGCAAAATAGCTACTCCTTAACAGTGTGTTTAGAGTCCTCTATTTAGACTCTATTCTGGGGCAAAAGAGAATAATTTCATACAATCACAGACAGGGTCACCTCCCACTAGATCAGATTGCCCATGGCCTCATATCCAATCTGGTCTTGAACACCTCCAGCAATGGGGTGATTTTCTCTGAGTGAAAAATTTTCTCCTAAACTCTAATTTAAATTTCTCTTCTTTTAGTTTAAAACCATCTCCCCTTGTCCTGTCATTATCTGACTGAGCCAAAAGTTGCTCTACATCTTATTTTAACCACCTTTTAATTATTAAAAAAGTTGCAATAAAGTTACCTCAGAGCCTTCTCTTCTTTAGGCTTAACAACCTCTGCTCTCTTTTAACCTTTTTTTCATAGTAGAAATTCATTTAGATTAAAAAATGTTAAAATTCATTTTAGGTCCAATTATCTTACAAGTGCATATAATTTTTTGAAAGAAGGCAGAAAGGCAAGCAATAAAACAAATAGATTTTAATAAAGTGAGAAAAGTGTCTACAAATCCTGAAAGACATGGTGTCTCATCTCCTTTAAACTATACTTACTCCACAGACTTTAAAGGTGTATGTGCTGTTAAAGCATTAAATGGTTATCATACAGGGTCTGAAAACTGTGTGATAAGATACGAACAGCTTGAGGATATACACAGATCTGCTTATAATAGAATTTCAAATTCCTAGGTACAAATAATATGTAGATGGAAGAACCAGGACACATAGGATCAAAGTTTTGAGTTAAAAAAATAAAAATCTGTTTCTCTTCTACATCAATATTTATTGAACAAACCAGAATAATAGTGAGATAGTCTGATGATCAGATATTCCCTACCTCACCTCTGAAGAGCTGGAAAAATACACTCCGTTTTGTTAGAATTTTGTCATGTCGTTTGTCGTGTTCATTTGTCATGTCTCAGGTATTTCTTCCAAATCTAATTAGAACATGTCAATACAATCGCAGAGATTTTCAGGCTATGATATTTGAGATTCTGTTACAGAAGAGACAGAATTGCCCTAGGAATCAAAATTTGGTTCTCTGTGTTACCTGTTGGTCATAGTTCTCTTTGTCCCTCTTTTAAGTCATGTATGAAAAACATAAATGCCCAGATCCTCAGCAGAAGAAAACCCTTGTGGCGAAAGTAGAGAGAAAAGAGGAGGTGGTTGGAACAGATGTGGTGAAGTCAGTGGACAACATTTGCAGTTATTTAGAAAGGCTAATAAATTTAACACTGGTTTTAATGCTTTGAGAGAAAATGATCCTTTTCCCTCCTTTCTTCATGAAAATTCTATGTGCATGCTTGTTTTTCTATAATGGTTACATGGTGAAAATAACAAAGCTGCTTTAAATTACAACGTCACTGACTTCAGGATATACAATCTGTGGATTGCTCCACAATGTCACATCATGGTGCAGTGAGCTTGAAATCAGGACTGATAATGGAGTCTTTTGCAATTCTTGCATGAAAGGGTTCGTAACACTTCTAACTCTCCACACTTCACCCTCTTGATAAATAGTCAGCAAGATGAAAAGGAAAAAAAAAATCACCTTGTAATCAAGTTGTTTATCTTAAATATGCTTCAGTGGAAAGAAATGTATACATTTAATGTGTATGCATTTATGCATATTATATAAATATACACACATATTAAGTAACATCTCCTTTCCTCATTAACACTTATGTGTTTTGGCAGGCACTGCAAAACAAACAGGTGGTCTGTTATGAACTGATAGTGTTGACAAAGCCTGAAAAACTGAGGGAAAAATGTCATGTCACATTTTGCCAAACTCAGCATAATTGTTATTGTGTTTTTGGCACTTATTGCAATGAAACCGTGCCATGGATGAAAAGAAAGATATGTCACTGTGTCTGGCCAAATACAGAAAGGAAGAACACAGAAAATTTTATAACTTATTTATATTTAAAGTTTTCCTGATGGAAAACCCATCTTCTTATAGTTCCCTTTTTTTTTTTTTTTTTTTTTTTTTGTAAGGCATTTATACTTAATGAATTTTAATAAAACTTATCCAGCTATTCCAGCTATGTTACAATAATGTATGAATATCTGATGGAAAACTCTAACTGCCAGTTAACACATGTTGTGCCTGGATGCTCTCTATAGTCCTATATCATCCTAACATTCAGTCCTAGATGCTTCAAGAAAAAATGCATCTTTGAAATGCATTTACTGTAATAATTCCACACTTAAGGAACCACACTTAAGGAAGGAATTCTTTCCTGACTTCACTTGCTCCAGTTATGCCCTGGAAAATGTAGTCCCTGTAACTCTGCAACTTCAGTCATTATTTTTCCATTCCTTTTTATGATATATTTAAACATTTTTGCTTTAAATAAGAATTGAAATTTCTGAAGGGAAATAGTAGCCCTCGTAGTAACTCATCACAGACTTCATGTGTTAGTTATATGAGTGAGTAAAAGAATGACTCCCTTCATAATACTTCTTAATTCCATTGATTACACAAAGACTTACTTGGTACTAATACCTTCTTAGGACATTACACCACAGTAGTGTGTGTGTCATCTCCTAACATCACAGGTGGCAGTATCACCAGCGGTCTGCATTTCCTTGATCACAACAGTGAAAAAGAGAGGACAGAACAGTCATTACTTGGAGAAAATTGATATATATATATATATATTTTTCAGCATGTCAAATGATGCAACTCAACCAAGAGCCTAAGAAAAATAAACTGCAAAGACTTAGACTGAATGTCATATACCCAGTTTTCTCTGCAGAGAGCAGACCTCAGGTTTGAAGCTAGGACCTATACTTACTCTTCCTGGAAAACCCTATTAACACATTCTTGCTAGTTGCTGTTGAACAGCCAATCTACTTGGAAGTTTTGAACATATTCCTTCATGTTTTGTACAGCCACAGAGTACTCCAAAAAGGTTGTACTTTTTACCCTTTTCATAAATTAACATGTTTTTATTCACAGAGTATCAGGATCATGGTTAAAGCTTGACTTTCCTTTCTATACTATACAGAGATTTGTCAAGAAATTAAGAGATGTGTGTTTTCACTTTGGACTCCATACTGACATTTTTTAACATATGTTTATGTCTAGCATATCTAGTGTTAGTCTGCAAAACAGAATGAGTGCTAAATTGCCAAGAACACCTCCTTTTGTTACATATGTATACATGCAACTCCTATGTATCTGTAAGTGAATAACTCAAACCAGACTTCTAGCAAATAAAGACCAACTTCTCAGATAATTAATTGTTTCAGATAAAATTTCATATATCCATGCTAAAGCAGGGCATTTGAGTTTATATGTGAATGATCATGTATTCACTGGGATAGGCCTGGCTACTAATTTCCTGACAGGGGTGTTCCACAACAATAAATATACAAGAAATCTTCTCAAGAAGATTCATAAATGCGGTTACATAAATTATTTCACACTTAAATTACTCTGAATAAAATTATACTAACATATTAATACAGTGAAGAAATAATGAAGAAAGTGCAAACTTAAAAAAAAAAAGTTCATATACAGTAGTATTATCTATTATCTATTATCTATTATTTATTATCTATTATCTATCTACTCTCTATTATCTATTATCTATTAAACATATCATTTCAATAAATCTGTTATATTTTGTATCCACACCTCCTTTATTTCTGTCCTAAAATATCAGAAAAAAATGTTAAAATGAAAAAGCCTGGCTGGTAAATTTAAATTGTGTCTGACACATCAACTAAATAAGAAGTGCAGGGGTGGTAAAAATGGTGCCAAGCACTCTCCCAGCCTTTGGTCTTGTTCATTTCCTCCAGTAAAAGAACCATAAATGGTCTGGGAGAAAGGAAGGAGAGGAAAAAGGTCAAATTATGAGATTTTTAGTTTGTGAGGGATTTCAACTTACATCCTATCCTTTTAGGAGTTAAAGCATGAACACCATAACTGCTGAAGTGCCTTTGAGGTGTCTCTAATTCTCATGTAAGCAAAAAAAGTGCTCCACTACGAAACTAAGAGATATCCTAGCACACGTGTCCTTGCAAAAGTGCTCTGCTGCTGGCAACACAGTTCAGAAATAGTGCTCAGTCCCTCTGAGCCCCACTAGAGACAGAAAAGCTAGTGCTCACAAATACACTGTCTTGTTTATGAAACATTCTGTGAAACAGAAAACTAATTTTGTTCTTATTTAGGGATTGTGCACAAGCTAGTAATCTCTGAGATAGTTTTATGGAAAGAAAACAGAATAATCATGAAAAGGAATAGTTCTGTACTCAAAAAACTATGTACATACAATTCAAAGACATGATCATCAACAAGAACAGTCTTGAACCTCAGTAGAAATTTTAATAGCATATCCTGGTTTTATCCAGGGGTCAAGACTTGGGGGTCATGATTTTTAAATAGGTATCAGTTATGTAGAAACACTGAGGAAAAAGGAATTCTGGTGAATCAGGAAGACAATAGAAAATCTGCTATCTGTGAATTGCCAATAACAGAATAGCTTATCTGTTCCTTAGAATAAGAATATTCTGATTTGGAAGGGACCCATAGGGATCCACAAGCAGTTGGAAGGGACCCACAGGGATCTAGAAAATAGAATGTAAGTTCTGGATGGTATTTTCTTTTTTCACCTAAAAAAAAAATATATATATATATATAAGCTTCTCAAACCCAGCTGTTCTGATTATCGGGATATTATGGTTACACCCACTGTAGCTGTTAGTTTAGATCAGGGTGTGTTCTTAAATTTAATCTCTCAATCATATTCACCATACCTTGGTTCATATCATGGAGCTCTGTCAAACTACACAATCTGTGTTCTTTCAGATGAAGCTAGATTGCATCCAGACTCTAAGGAACATATCCAGTCTGTTGTCACCACTAATGAGCACTAAGCACAAAGGGCCAGGTGACAGCGAGGACAAAGTAAACCCCTGAAACATGTATAGCACAGCTCTGAAGGTTTCAGAAGCAGCTTTTTCACTGTCCAGATTCATTGCACTGTATTAGTTGCTGATGTTGACATAGTTTGAGTGAACCTCTTCTATGTTTGACCAAAGATAGTGAGGCTGGCTTTCGTTCCTAACTCCAGGAAAAGAATTACAAATGTGTGAATATTGATTGAGTGGAGAGAGACATTTCCCTACACATCAGAGTTTGACATGTCTTTGTGTCCAGAGGATTAAGACTCTCCCTTCAGTATAATTTAGGCAGCTGGATTAGTGTCCTGAATTTTATGGTTCCCATTTTTTAGTACTGAATTTACCACACATAGGATTTAAACATTTAAAGTACTTGATTAATCACTGAGGATGACACAAATTACTGAGTACCTAAAACCTGATATTTTAGTTAGTATTTGGTACTTCTGAGTACCAACAACAGAACAAGGTGCACTCTAGGGTTTTCAGATTGTACTCACAATGTGTTTTTCTAAAAAGGGTCTGGTCCTGCCATTTCAATTAGAGCACTCAAAGAAATGAGATAATATCATTTCTATTATCTTTCATTTGCCACAGTCTAAGAGCATACATGTAAACAGTGACTGTAAGTCAGCTAACATTTTTGGTACCTTATACTTCTTTGTACCTCTATATGTTTGCAGAGGTTTCAGATTAGACAGCTGTGGTTACAGTATTTTGCTGCCCAGTGCCATTGTTCTGTGTTCAGGAGCTTGTAGATTTTGTAAAAAAATGGCAAATAATTCAAGAGCCCCAAAAGCCAAAAACTAACACAGGCCTTGGACTGATACTGGTTCAGTATATACTTGTTAACTGGATCAGTATATACTTGTTAACTGCTTCTTAAGAACTTTTTTGAACTCAAACACATCATCTTATAAGCACTTAGGAGCTGCAACAGGTATTTCAGTGCTAAACATGATGCAAATTTCATTCAGCTACATTACTATATGAAATAACCACCACCCAGTTTCTCTTTCCATAGAGAAAACATAGTTTAAAACCAAGATATTTTCTCCCTACTTGAAATTAAGAACTAGGAAAAGCAGCACCCAACTGAATGACAAAATGGGCTCAATTTCTTTCCTCCTCTGCTTTCTCAGAAGCAGAGCACATGGAAAGTAAGAAGAATAGAGGTTCATGTTCAACGAGATTGGAGTAGAATGATGAGTTGGAGCAAAAATCCATTTCTGACCTGACAGCCCCTTCTAATCTGGAATCCTCTAATTTGCTGACAGAAATGTTCTGATGACATCTCAGCTGACTTTGTAGAAAATGAGAGCTGCTTCCTTGATCACTTCTGCTAAAGCAGTCATATAACATGCAAACACCATGGAAACCTGATGCTTCCCTAGCAGTTGTTACAAGCTGGACACCTCTACAGGAAATAATGAGCCAATTCTCAGAGCTTAAATTCTCTTCCTTTCTTCTACGAGACACATTAAAAATTCACTGTTTTTACTTTCTGCAAAAAACAACAGTAGGAAAAGTGATCATATAAACCCATCTTAATCTATATAAATACTGTTGACTACTTCACAGTACATCTCTGAGTCACTGTCTCCCTAGACAAGGGTTAGATTGTCTTCTATCAGTATTCATAATGTCTGCTTTTCATCAACACAACTCTAAGCATTAACCATGAAATTGCAGCATCTCTTCCTGCCGTTGAAAATTATGCTAGAACATGTACAGCCATCCCACAGAGCATTGCCTTGCTATTAGGTCACCCATTGCTCTGACAAATATGATTTAGGGGTGATTCCAGACAGAGAGAGGAAGGGTGATTTGGAGGTCATAGTGTGTTGTCAACAGCAGAGGCTGGAATTTCATTGGCTGAATGCATGTTCAGAAATGCTGTGCTTCTCTGCCTTTATTATTTTGTAGACAACGCTGTTGAAATCTGTAATACAGAGACCAGAAGGTGAGGACCAAATCAAATGATTGCTGCATCTTGCTTTATAGTGTGACTTGGCTTTTGCTCATTTGTTGTATGAAGAATTTAAGAAATCACATAAAGCACATTTCTTCTTTCTTGTTTTCTTTTGCTGTTTCCTACTTTTGAAGTCAGATACTCAAATTCAACATCAGTTCTATAAAGATACACAAACACATACATACAAAAAGAAAAAAAGAGGGAGTGGGGGAGTGGAAGAGAGAGAGGGGGAGGGAGGGAAAAAGGGAGAGAGGGAAAGGGGTAGAGAAGGCAGCAGAGTCTGGAAAGTTTTCAACCAAACTATAAATTTACATTGTTAAGAAGAGCCAAACCACAGTCACTGCTGATTTAAAGGAACTCTTGTACTTAGTGATCATCTCATAAAGCAGAATGCATGGAAAACAAACATTAAGGTTTATAAACAGAAAGTAAATAAATGGTGCCCAGTGTTGGTCACCACCAATACATTTATAGACTGCTCTGTTCAGACTATCTGCCCTTAAAACAAAAATACATAGAAATCATTTGAAATTTTTACTTTTATTACAGACTACTAAAATATCCTAGACAAATTGAAATTCAGACCCATTGTCTTTGTGTATTTGTCTGTGCACATACACGTGTGCTCTCTTGTTGACATGTATTATTACAGAGTTGAGTTTTCTGCAGACATTAAATGACCCTTTTATAACAGCTATTTTGAGACTTGGAGTAAACTAAGCAACTGTTTGCAAAGATTGTCTCATCCTTACACAGAAGGTCAGCATGAACATCCATTCCTCTAAATAGCACTTAAACTGAATTTAAGTGGTGCACATGACTTATGCCTGACCTTAACAGTTTACTCATACTGCTGTAGGTTCTCTCTAGTGCTAAAAAGGTTTCCCTGAAGAATTGTCTGGAAAAAAAAAAAAAAAAAAAAAAATACAGTAATCATATCAGGGTGACTGTAACCCTGTAATCATATCAGGGTGACTGTAACCCTGGTAAGAACCTGTCACTGAAAGGTGTCATTGAGTAGAGCTAACGTCTGTCACGTTCTTTACACTTGTCTGCAAGTGCACAAAGAGTATAACTTTAAAATTAAAAATGTTACCAATTCAGTTGAAAATGTAGTATACTATATTTAATTTTTGCTTTAATATTTCCATCTTAATACATGAAAAACAGCAAGAAAAGGAGCATATAAATGTATTAAATCATAAAATGTATACATCATAAATCATAAAATGTATACACCAGATCTCTTTGAATGAGATCTCTTTCTCAATTTACTTGAGCCTCTTGTGAAGGACTCTAGTCCGAAATGATATCAGACAATATCCATTGATTTGAAATAGTATTAGTTAAGCTCCTCTACTGAGTAGATTTGGCCAAGTTATGAATTATAGCAGAAATTGTAAAATATATTTATTTTTCCCTTATTGTAAGTTAGTAATAATTAATCTTTGAATAACTGAAATATGTTATTCCTTATATAACACCTTTTCAGCTGAAAATCATTTTGATTTCTTTCACATTCTCTCCTATTAATTATCATCTCCAATAATATTGAAGCTTTTCTAATAGATTCTTTTTGTTTACATTCTAACTAAGGATGGTATTACAGTAAAATGTGTGTTGAAAATGAGTCTTGTTAATTCATAAAGAGCTACACTTGCTTGGTGCAATTTGGGGAGAAGGGGCACCTTCTCTGCCACAGTATTTATTGAAGTAGGAAGGTAATATAAGGCACTCCCTAGGATACACAGAGCAGTTTGGAGGTTAACCAGGACCCTTTTTATCTCCTCCTACAAGGGCTGTCTCCTCCTAGCATGAAGAATTGCTGTTCTTCATGGATCTTGCTCCAATACTCTTTTCTTTCACTTGAGAAAGGGGTTTCTTTTATTGACATTTAATACCAGCTATAGCCTGGAGGAGATATATGCTAAAGCACTCATAGCATCAGAGATCCTGTGCCATCACATTGCAAACTAAGGATGTTTCATACTTCAAATGCAGCATTTTTTTAGAGTAGAGAAGGATTTTCATAAGACACAAAAATGCATAGTGGAAGCAATAAAACAGCTTTTTGCTGGGGAAGAAACAAAATACCTGCTAATAGCAGTGAAGTTAACAATAATAAAGCATGCATGGCAAAATAACACCCACTGAGTATTCACAGCAACCTGGTAACACAGCAAAAGTGCTTAGAAAAGTATACAGTGAGTGTTTCAAATATTAATGTACTTGTAGATTGCTATTTTCAGATATTTGGCTACATATTTCAACCTGTGATATCTAGTTGCAGACTATTAGGGGGATGTTGAAGGTTGCTGACTTGCTGAAACAGGTGAGATCCACCCTGAATATAAGGGATATGAAAGCAGACATAAGGAAGAAGAATTTTGTCTCTGGAACAAATACTGTGGGAAAAGGCCTGTTGAGAATGTTTTCTGTACAGTCACAGTGTTTTGAATTATGTTTCTTCACGGTAAAACTAAATTCCAAACATGGTGAATATTACTTCACTACAATGACTGTCAGAGTGGAGATTCCTTTGGCTCAGCCTATTCCTTTAACATTGCCATATTCAGTTGGGAATGAAGAAAGAAATTTAAGCCCACCAAAAATATATTTTTTTAAATATCTATACCTGTAGTATTTTCAGTATAGATTTAAAGCAGAAAATAATGAAAGATTCATAGGAAATATTGTTTGCATGAGGTCTCCAGTATGATTTCCATGATTCTGTGTGAGTTCACTTGAATACTAATCTAAATCTGGTGTGCAAACATATTATCAAATGCTTCTGTAATTATAAATCTGATCAGAATGCAACATTTATCCCTTAAACATTAATTGCTAGCATTCAGTAACTGTGTACTACATGAAAGAAAGAAAAAAGAAAAAAAAAAAAATTGTAAGTGGCCAGAGTCAAAGCCAATAAGCATCAACAGCATAAGATGTGGAGTTTTCTACAAAACCTGTTATCACCACAGAATTGAGCTCTGTTTCAAAAGTGGAGTTCTGAAAATATTCCTCTTCAAATCAGGTTTTTCTTCTTGTTTCTCAGACTTTGTCCTTCACCCTGTAATTATCTCACCACTAGAATTCTCTAAGAGAAAATGGTTAGAGACCTGATACTGAAATGCTGTTCTACAACAACAATATGAAGTCTTAGCAAACAATTGCTATTACTCATGTAACTGCCTGATATTGGTCAGAAGCTACCAAAACAGAAGTTCAATTTATTAGTCTGGGAACTAGCTTGATGAAAAGAACGTATGCCTTTAGAGCCTGGACCCCCAAAATGCTGCTGTTAAGTACTTCCTAGGGTGGGGAACAAAATCAAATGAACTTCCAGTAATTTGTTCCAGGATAGGACTGGAGACAGTGTCATCCCAAATCCTAAATAACTTCTAGTGAGCCATCAGCACAAGAATATCTTATGTATACAAACTGCTAGATAGTCAGGGTACATCCAAAAGGCATTTGTTCCCAGCTGTCTTCCAGTGTACTGGATAACACTGAATTACAAATAGCTCAACCCAAAACACACAGAAAACCACAGAACTTTTTCACTGTGCTTTTAGGTAAATTTTCAGATAATCTGGAGTGCTACATCAGGACACAGCAACCGTTATTCTTGTACAAAAAATATGCATTATTTAGCAGTGTACTATTCTTAAATCTATTGTGCTTATTTTACTCTAATGTAAGTAGCAACAGATACAAGTGTTTACAAACGAGACTGTGCCCACATATCCCTGTCAATGTCTTGCCAGCTTCCTGGAGGGAAACTCAGTGACGCAGATATTTATTCACTGGAAGGCCTGTATGTTTATTTGCTAACAAAACATTTGCATGTGATCTGAAGCCTGTGATTTGCCTACAGTATGTTGTCATCACAACCATGTTTGTTAACACCACACTGAACAAATTGAAGGGAGTACAAATGTCAAAAGTTCATTGGCAGATTGAAAGCCTGGGTGTGTCTACAGCATTCACTATTGTTTATCAACAAAGTCATGTATAATAGCATGACATCTTTTGTGCCTATATGGCAAATGAAGATGGAGAGTAAACCATAATTGCTCTACTTATACATGGTGAGCTTGTTAAGACTCTAGGGCATTTTTATTATTATTATTTTTTTTTTTCCTCTGTAATCCGAGAAGCTTTTGAAATGGCTTTTCTGATTGATTTGAATGCCTGCATTTTACTACTTAAACTTTATGCTGTGGAGTCACTCCTTGTTCAGTATTTGGGATTTTCCTCTCTTTCATCCTAATGAATAACTGGCAGCATCAGAGTGCAGTGCCTGAAGGGTCTTATGGATAAAAGCATTAGTTTTCTAAACCACTTTACCTGCTTCCTTCTTTCATTTAGTTCTTTTAAATGCCTCACTCCCCTCAGTCTAAGCATAATCCAGAAGATACATTTTACAACTGCCATTTCTCATCAATCAGTGCTCTTGCCATTTTACATTAGCATGACCTCTCTTACTGAACATTTAAGGTTCTCTCTTATAAGCAAATAACAATAAAAAAGGACTGTCAAAACTACAGCTCAGATTTTCAAAGAAACAGCCAGCTGACCCTGCCTGATGTAGAGCTTTTCTAGGGTAGCTCCTACCAGCCACAGTCCTATTGCTGACATAAGAAAATTACTGGGCATGAAAGGAAGGTAGCTTAATTTTCACAGTACCTTAGTATTCATGGCTGCTTTATAACTAACAGCTGTTTGGGAGCCTGAAGATCACTGTCAGTTATGTTGCAGTATATATACAGGGTCAGTAGACTGTATCAAAGCAGTATTGGCTTACATGTGAAACACCTAACTATGGTTATCTCTAAAGGTCTCCAGATGAAAGACTTCTTGCCAACAGAAGACATTGACCATAGTTTTATTTCAGGCAGGATTTGTGAAGCATCACATTTGGAATAAGTTTAACTCACAACTGGAAATATTGTCAAGTTATGTCTAGGAAGCAGTCAGCCTAAAATAATCTCCCCAGCTACTTAGCCATTTTAAGAAAAATCATGCAGCACAGCACTGCACTAGAATAGCTGTATTGCTCCTGGGGCCTTCTGCAGAGATCTGTACTATGTTGTAAAGACATAGCAGCTGCTTTAAAGTAGCTCAGGTATCTCTCATGCACTTATGCTTTCTGAGGCAGATTCCCAGACTACATACATGATAGATGATCCATACCACAATGAGATTTCTGGAAGCAATGAGATACAGTCAGTTAGAACTCTGCCATGAAAGAAAGCTCTTCAAAACCATGTTTTAAAAACTGAAATACCTCAGCAGTTTCAGCTCAGTAGCACACAGATATACTTGTGATTTTGGAAATATCCTGCATCTGTTCCTGCATTTAGAGCTAAAGTGGTAGTAATAAACAAAAGTAAAACCTATAATCAGTACCCTATGTATTCTGCAGACTTTGAAGTTTGTTTCCTCCTCCCTTGATGTTCTTTTGCTGAAGCATCACACTGCAGTACAGAACCCTGTATCTAACAAGTAAAAGCCATTCTAACAGATAAAATGGGAAGAAAGGATGAAATTGAGACAACTACTTCTTCTGAAACCTCCTGTTCTGTAACATTGCTCATATCAGATCTGTTAAACAAAGCTAACTAAAGAAATGGACTTGAAAGATGTGTTCTGCAAGGAGTGAAATATTTGTAACTGTAATCTTATATTACTTAAATTCGTAGTTTTGCATCTTCCTGAATGTTCAACAGAGAATGGAATGTATTTAATTTCTGGTGTGTTTATTCACAGGAAGAAAAAGGTTTTGACTCTAGAGTTTATAGACAGCTGGAAAAAAATAATAAAAATAAAAATAAAAATAAAAAAGGAGAATTTCAGATGTCTGTGGAAAAAGAAATTACAAGGATAAATGCAGAAAGCAGAAAAATCTTGAGATTGCAACTTAAGCAGAGGTTCTCGTTCCACAGATAGTCTAAAGAAATTCTACTGCTAGTATAAAGGAATGGAATTGTCAGGGTATCATTCCACCACCTCCTTTATCTGTCTTTTAAGACAATACAGAGGATGCAATTGCATGTTCAAGTTTTACTTTGACCACTGAGGTGTTACCATTCTAGGGGCAGATGTGTCTGATCAGGTCCTACTTAGTCTGAAATCCTTACCAGAGAAATACTGTTGGATTTAAGTCCAAAGCAGGAGCTAATCTTAGTTTTGTCCTTCCCAGTAACATTGTCATAATATCTTGGGAATCCAAGTTAAGAAAACAGTAAGACATCTACAGAGCATAGGTAACTGTGATGAGATAACAGATGACAAAGATTTGTGCAGCTGCCATTTGTAATTTGAGTGCTTGTTTCACCACTCCCCCCTGAAACTTTTAGGTTATTATTATATTGGATCTGGACCTACATTTTCAGATTCCTCTTCCACTTCTTTCTACTAATATGCTTTTTATGTTTTTCTTGTTTCTTGCTTCTTATTTCCTGGTCACCCTTTCTCTTCCACCCGCTTTATTAAATTTTCTACTGACAGAAAGATTTTCAGGTCTTGAAACCTGGTAGAGGTTTCTGAGGACTTGAAATGATCAACCTTCAATTTTACCAGGCAATGAAACTATAGAGACACACATGTGAAGAAGTGCTAGTTCCTCTTTTATCCTCTGAGTCAAGAAATAAATTTGTATAGGTCGGTCAGATCCTTTAGTAAATTATTGCTATGCTACGTGTCCTAATAAAAGTAAATTTATTCTTGTATACTCTGACAGGCTCTTCTGACAGGACTTCCTTTTATCTAGGTTGCCTATTTTAAAATAATTGCCTGAAAAATAATGTACTTTCCTTATAAAGTTAATAATTTTAACATTTCCAGAATGAATAACATATCTACTCTAAGTTCTTCTGTACTTGCCCACATTTGCTGTATGATTCAGATCAAATCAAAGGCAAGTCTAAGAATGAATTGAAAAACCTCTACATGTGTTTTTTGTTTAGATGGAATATGTAATAATTTCACATAAAGTCTACATTAGCTTCTACTGCTAGAGCCATTGAGTGAAAAAACATAAGAACAGAGAAATGGGTGTATAGTTTTGATTTTCCATTTATATATCCACTTACAATAAAATCAAATCATAAATTATATAAACATTTGACATGCTTGGTAAAATTTTAGTCTGAATCAATATATATATATATTATGTATTAATAGAAATATATCAAAGCAAGCTATTAATTTATTGTAAGCATTGGGCTACAGCAACTCTCCCACACCAGTAGAGTTACAGTCTCTACAACATGCAGAGACTGTATCCAGAGAAGGGAAGTTGGTGCAGCTCTCATTGTTTGTGTTTGTTTTTTTGTTTGTTTGTTTTCCTAAAATAGAGCAAACATGAAGGGAAAGTAAAATGGAAAGCAGTTGTAGATAGATGCTGATTTTAAATACCTAAGCAAGGCAAATGTTCCTGCGAGTATGCTGATGGCTGGACTATGCTCCAGTTTCATACCAAGAAATGTATAATTATATCTTGTACTTGCTTCCTTATTTTTATCATTGAATGATAGAATAGTTGAGTTGGAAAGACCTTAAAGATAACCTAATTCAACTCCCCTGTCATGGGCAGGAACACCTTTCACTAGATCATGTTGCTCCAAGCCCCATCCAACCTGACCTTGAACACTACCAGAGATGGGGCATCCACAACTCCTCTCTCTTAGCAACCTGTTCCAGTGCCTCATCACCCTCAGAGTAAATAATTTCTTCCTTATACCTAATCTAAATCTACCCTGTATTAGTTTAAAGCCATTATTCCTTTTCCTATCACTACACTCTCGGAAAAAAAAAAAAAAAAAAAAAAAAAATCCATCCCAAGCTTTCCAGTAGACCCCCTTTAGGAACTGGAAGGCCACTGTAAGGCCTCCCTGGAGCCTTCTCTTCTTCCTTCTCTTCATCTTTTCTTCACCGGAAAGTTGCTTCATCCCTTTCAGGGCCCTCTTTGTAGTCCTCCTCTGGACTCATTCTAATAAATCCATGACTTGTTCTAATATGTCCATGAATGTTATGCAAGAGGTTTCATGCAGTAGGCATTGGAAATGACAGCCTACTCTAATAGCTTCTTCTTAGTAACTTTAAGGGGAAGGCACTTTGATGAACGCAATATTTGTCATAATGGGTCTCTATTTTATGTCTTATAACTGGTACTGAAATATGAATGATGTAATGCAAATAAAAATGAGGGAAAAATCTAATTTATTTATTTATTTATTTATTTATTTATTTTCCACAGAACTGTAGTTATCCTAGCAGCTGACTCACACAGTATACTTACACTGTTGAGAGATCTAGTACAAACAGGGAACATATCCAGTACAAAGATACAGAATGTCAAAAGAAATCTGGATATGATCCTGGGCAAGCAACTCTAGGTGTCACTGCTTGAACAGATGATTTGGACCAGATGATCTCCAGTTATCAATTCCAACCTCAAACATTCTGTTATTCTGTGAAGTGGGATTTGATTCACTGCAGTCTGATGTGGATCTACAATGTCTCTTTCATGACTTTACTGGCAGTGAAGTTCCTATGAGCTGCTGGTACTAGGTTCTCAACTTGCATGCAAAGAACACCAACTGCAAAAGGACCTTGAATGTGTAGCATGGTTGATACTCTATGTGGTAACCTGCCCTGTTTACAGCCTTGGACCAAAAATGGAGGACAACTTTTGAGCATGGCAGTGGTGTCCTTGGGGACATATATCATGACTTGAGGTACAGACACAAAGCAAATTTGCACAGAATAGAGGGATCCCTTGTGTGCAGTGAACAGCTAATTTAGACTCACTCATATGCTATGCCTGCTACAGGTACTGTTTTTACCTGCACATACAGACAGACAAGTTTAGGTCTGGATGGAGATGCTTAGAAGGTACATTAACTGTAAGAAAGGCATGGCCTGAAAATGTTGTATGTGGTGGGAGTTAAATATTAATAACAATGTGTAAGTCTTTCTGGAAATCACAGTCACTAACTCATTTGTGTTGTTAAGAGGTCAGACTAAGATTCTTATGTTGGTTAAGATATAGCTGGAGATAGGGGTGTGCCTTAATGAAGGGGGTTGGACTTAAGCTCTGTAGAATCTCAAGTGCAGTGTGAATACATTCTGTCAGTCTCTATGTCCCCAGGGGAAATTTAGACATTAAACTGCAGTTGTTCGCTCACTGAAATTTCTCTCACAGTTACGTATGAAGCTTGTTGTAATAGGATGCTCAATAGAATCCATTCTCCTACCTACTGACTGACAAATTTTCAGTCAGGAAATATTCTCCCTATATTTTCTGAAACAGTTTTATCTCAGCCTTTTTTTTTTTTTTTTTAATATATTATTTTTCTAACCAATGTTAAATGTTCTAAATGGATTTTGTTTGCTTGCTTGTTTTCCCAAACACAACAAATAAGACTTATATCCTTTCTTTTTTTCTTTTTTCCTGCTCTCAATATATTCCAAGTTATTCTCAGCACCTTCACAGTGCCGTGTAATTTGAATCTTGTAGAAAATAAAGTGCCACTGGGTTTACACCATAACTGCATGTTTTGCTCATCAGAAAACAAGTCCAGCCCATCAATGATATATTTCACTACAATATGCAGTAGAATTATTTATGTATATTTAATTTTATTAATATTTAAACTATACCTGCATGCAAATATATAATTAATTCCCTGATTAAGTTATCTGATGAAAGTCAGAAGAGCTTTTTTGGAAGTTCACAGGCTGTTTCTTGTTTTCTTTTTTGTTGTTGTTGTTGTTGTTTTTTGTAGTTTTGTTGTTGTTGTTTGCTTGTTTGTTTGTTTTTATCCATGTCATTGGGATTACTTGCTCACTATAGTAAAATGCTCTGTGAATAATGGTAGCATGTTCAGGACATTGTAGATGGAATGTTTATATTTGAAAACTCTGATGATGTCACATGGAGTGAGAGCGCAGGTGATGTTTTCCTCAATCCCTTCAGTGGAAGGGAGGGATACTGAGCAGACCTGGAAAGCCCACCTGACAAATACATGGTGGAGAGGCTGGTGTCATCATTAAAGCTCAATAGAAACGGGCCTGGGGGAGCAGTGACAGGGTTGGGGGTTAGGGCAAAAGTGTAACTGAAGTGCATCTATACCAATTCATGCAGCATGGTCAACAAAGAAGAGGAGCGAGAGGCCATTGTGTGGCAGGAAGAATATAACATAGCCACCATCCCTGAAATGTGGTGGGACCACTCCCATGACTGGAATGTTACAATAGATGGCTACAAGCTCTTCAGAAGTGACAGGACACAAAGGAAGGGCAGTGGCATGGCTCTCAATATCAGAGAATGTTTTGATGTTGTAGAGCTAGAGGCTGGGAAAGGTAAGGTAGAGTCTCTATGGATAAAGACTGGGGGGATGGCCAATAAGGTGGACATCCTGGGGGGTCTGTTATAGACCACCAAATCAGGATGAAGAGATGGATGAGGCATTCTAAAGCAGCTGGCCGAAGTTGCTCAATCTCCAGTGCTTGTCCTCATTGGGGGGACTTTAACTTCCTGGACATATGCTGGAAATACAAAAATACAATACAGCCCTGAGGAAGCCATCTAGGAGGTTCCTGGAGCGTGTGGAAGATAACTTCCTGACTTGGCTGGTTAGTGAGTCTACCAGGAGGTGCCCTGATAGATCTGCTGCTGTTCATGAACAGAGAATGACTGGTGGGAGATGTGGTGGTCTGGAGCTGTCTTGGGCAGAGTGACCACAAAATGGTAGAGTTCTCTATTCTTGGTGAAGTCATGAGGGGGGATCAGTAAAACTGCTACCTTGGACTTCTGGAAGGCAAACATTGAACTGATCAGGATGTTCTTAAGGAAGGTCGCTTGGGAGATAGTCCTGAAAGGCAGAGGGGTCCAGGAAGGCTGGATGTTCCTCAAGAAAGAAGTCTTAAAGATGCAAGAGCGGACTGTCCCCATGTGCTGTAAAATGAGCCAGAGAGGAATAAGACTGGTGTGGCTGAACTGGGAACTTTTTCTGAGTCTCAGGGAGAAAAAAAAAATTATGTCCACTGGAAGAAGGGACAGGCAACTCGGGGAGAGTACATGGAAATTGCTAGCATATGCAAAGAGAAAATCAGGCAGGCTAAAGTCCAGCATGAGCTCAAACTGGCCACTATGGTTAAGGATAGCAAAATATGTTTTCACAAATATATTAACAGTTAGAGGAGGACTAAGGAGAATCTTCTTCCTTGACTGAACGTGGTAGGGAACATGACTGCTGAGGATAAGGAAAAGGCTGAGATTCTTAATACTTTCTTTGCATCTCTCTTTACTAACCAGACCACTTCTCCTTGGGGTACTCAGCCTCCTGAACTGCATGTTTGGGATTGGAATTAAAAGAAACCCTGCACAGTACAAGTGGAAACTCTTAAGAGACCTACTGCTCCACCTGGACTCTCACAAGTCCATTGGGCCAGATGGAATCCACCCAAGAGTGTTGAGGAAGCTGGCAAATATGATTGCTGGGCTGCTTTCCATCATCTATCAGAGGTCATGGTCATCCAGAGAAGTCCTGGATGACTGGAAACCTGCTAATGTGACACCCATCTATAAGAGGAGTCATAAAGAGGACCCAGGGAACTACAAGCCTGTCAGCCTGACCTCAGTGCCAGGAAAAGTAATGGAATAGGTCATCTTGAATGCAATCACACAGCATATGCAGGACAACCTGGGGATTGGGTCCAGCCAGTATGGATTCATGAAAGGCAAGTACTGCTTGACCAATTTCATGTTCTTCTATGACCAGGTGACCTGCCTTGTGGATGAAGGAAAGGCTGTTGATGTAGTCTAGCTAGACTTCAGCAAAGTCTTTGACATGGTCTCCCACAATATTCCCCTGGAGATGCTTGCAGCCCATGGCTTGGACAGGTACACTCTGCTGGGTTAAAAACTGGCTAGATGGCTGGGATCAGAGAGCAGTGGTGAATAAAGTGTAATCCATCTGGCAACTAACCAGTCATGAGAGGTGTTGCCTAGGGATAGTTCTTGGGGGCCATCCTCTTTAAAATCTTTATTGATGATTTGTATGAGGAAATTGAGTGCACCCTCAGTAAGTTTGCAGATGACACCAAGTTGTGGGGAAGTGTCAATCTGCCAGAGGGTAGGAAGACCTTGCAGAGGGACCTGGACAGGTTGGATTGATGGGCAGAGATCAATGGGACAAGGTTCAACATGACTAAGTGTCATGTCCTTCACTTTGATCACAACAACCCCATGCAATACTACAAGCTTGGGGCAGAGTGGCTGGAAAGCTGTGTAGAACAAAAGGATCTGGGGGTGCTGTTAGATGCTCACCTGAACATGAGCCAGCAGTATGGCCAAGAAGGCCAATGGCATCCTGGCTTGTATCAGGAATAGAGTAGCCAGCAGGACTAGGGAAGTGATTATCCCCCCTCTACTCCGTTCTGGTGAGGCTTTTCCTCGAGAACTGTGTTCAGTTTTCAGCCCCTCACTGCAAGAAGGACATTGACACCCTGGAATGTGTCCAGAGAAGGGCTGTGAAGCTGATGAAAGGTCTGGAACACAAGTCTTATGAGGAGCTGCTGAGGGAACTGGGGTCATTTAGTCTGGAGAAGAGGAGGCTCAGGGGAGACCTTATTGCTCTCTACAAGTACCTGAAAGGAAGTTGTGGGGAGCTGGGTTTCGGCCTCTTCTCTCAGATAACTACCAATAGAACAAGAGGGAATGACCTCAGGTTACACCAGGGGAGGTGCAGGTTGGAAATTAAGAGACATTTCTTCTCCGAAAGAGTAGTCAGGCATTGGAATGGGTTGCCCAGGGAGGTGATGGAGTCACCGTCCCTGGGGATGTTTAAGGAAAGGTTGAACCTGGTGCTTAGGGATGTGGTTTAGGGGGTGATATTGGTGGTAGTGAGATTGCTGGACCAGATGATCTTGGAGGTCTTTTCCAACCTTAATGATTCTACGTCACCCATTTATTTTTTAACTTTGCCACACCACTAACAGAATCAGAAGGACCACACCTGCACGAGCATGAAAGAAGAATATACCCTGAATTCTTATAGATGAAGTAAATTATACTTTTATGGTGTAATTACACTTTTTGTTTGTTTGTTTGTTTGTTTTCCCAGAGAGATCTGTTCTACTGATCTTGTTAGTGAACCCAACTAATGGAAAAACAAACAAACGAACAAAACAAAAAACAAAAAACACTTGATGTATAAACTATAATATTACTAATGTATTAAAAACATTTTTTAAATTGGAAAATCCCCACTTCAGGTCACTACAAACATGCTTTGCTCAGAGTAACTGTTCACTCACCGGGAACTCAGTCTTTTTTTTCTGTCTTTCCATAGTAGATTGGACATCATCATGGAAAATCCCTCTTACTTATTATTTTCATTACTCCTTCAATAAGACCACCTTCTGCTGGAAAACTGACAATTGGAGCAGTGGAGAGAACCAAGTAAGGAGTGAGAGTAGTAGAGACATCACTACAAGAAATCCTTGCAACAATGCAGAGGCTAATGCATTTTGAAAATAGCCACCCAAATTCTTCTCACTCTTTGCCTCAGTTTAATTATTTTGAAAATTAGTACAGAATGAAGAATTTTGATACTCAGTTGTGAGAAGCATTCATGAAAGCCTATATTCTCCCTTTCAATTGAATTTCCATTTCCTGCCAGACGAACCATGAAGTGGTAACAGCTTGGGGCAAAATTTTTGATATGAGATCTCTCTTAGAAACAGGTCTTTGAGAGGGAGAACCAGAGGGACCAAAAGAGAGGGGTATACAATGAGAATTGATAGAATAAAGGACATATTTTGTTAGGAGATTTTAAAAAATATTTAAAAGGAGTTAATATATTACACAAATAAAGCTGATTGATTGCTTTTGCAGTGAAGTTAAGTAAATTGAAGAGTGTCAGATCAGTATTCTCATGCTATAATGGCCATGATAACTCATCATATTTGCTTTCCTACGTGAAATCATATTTTATTTTCTTTACCAGAATTTTACAAGCAAGTGCTGGTGGCATATATACTAAGTCACAGATGTTAGAACAAAAGATAAAAAAAAGTATACTGAATGTACATTTCGCATTTACACCCATCAAAGGTTTTCAGCTGTTCCTTCCTTGCAGCTGCTTAAAGGTCTTGCTGTCTTCTTCAACTAGAACAACTATCTATTGAGAGATTGCAATGCAACAATGATCTTGTTAATTATTTCATTCTGTTAATTGTAGTTAACATCAAGCATAACAATCAGAAAATATGTGATATTAACTGTATAGAGTATTTTCTCCATGTGCAGTTTTCATGAGGCTGGCAAAAGACTTCTACATTATGCAAGGGTTATTTGAAAGACTGTTCTAACAAATGTCCCTTTAGCACATCAACCCATCAGATAACTTTAGTATCTACAGGGGGACAACATTAACTTATTCCTGTAATGACTAAAGTTAACTGAAGACTTTCCTTCCTATTTGTACCAAAGACAGATCAAAGAAGAAATTTGTAAAGCTGATTTAATGTTTTTAAATTTCTCTAATCATATATTGCTTCACTCAATTGTTCATAGTCATGAAACAATTCCAAATAAATGTCCCCAGGACATTCCCAAAGTAATTAAGCAGCAAAGCTTGGTCATTAATTTAATAGATACTGAGTTCTACAGAAACACTTCTGTTCAAATCCCTGACACTTTCTACATCAGTTGACTCTCCCAACAGAGCTCCCACTGACTCTATCCGGACCAGGATTTCTCACATAGTGTGTCAGCTGTGAAGGTGGCCTAATGCAGAGACCATCAAGCACAATCACAGAGTGGTCTTCAGACCCACACATCAGGTCCATATCCCTACTGTTCTGGCCTGGCTGACTCATCCTGGAAACAGCATAGCCAGCAGCTAAAGTAACCAGGCACGTGGGAGAATAGACCAACCCCCACCTCTCTACAGCCTCCTTTGAGGTACCTGTAGAGAGCGATAAGGTCGCCCCTGAGCCTCCTTTTCTCCAGGCTGAACAATCCCAGCTCCCTCAGTCGCTCCTCATAAGACTTGTTCTCCAGACCCTTCACCAGCTTCGTCGCCCTTCTCTGGACTCGCTCAAGAACCTCCATGTCCTTCTTGTAGCGAGGGGCCCAAAACTGAACACAGTATTCGAGGTGCAGCCTCACCAGAGCCGAGTACAGGGGGACGATCACCTCCCTAGCCCTGCTAGCCACACTGTTTCTTATGCAAGCCAGAATGCTTCTGGCCTTCTTGGCCGCCTGAGCACACTGCTGGCTCATATTCAGCCGACTATCAACCATCACTCCCAGGTCCTTCTCTGCCAGGCAGCTTTCTAACCACTCACCTCCCAGCCTGTAGCTCTGCTTGGGGTTGTTGTGCCCCAAGTGCAGGACCTGGCACTTGGCCTTGCTGAACTTCATACAGTTCACAGAATCACAGAATCACAGAATCACAGAATTTCTAGGTTGGAAGAGACCTCAAGATCATCAAGTCCAACCTCTGACCTAACACTAACAGTCCCCACTCAACCATATCCCTAAGCTCTACATCTAAACGTCTTTTAAAGACCTCCAGGGATGGTGACTCCACCACTTCCCTGGGCAGCCCGTTCCAGTGTCTAACAACCCTTTCGATAAAGAAGTTCTTCCTAAGATCCAACCTAAAACTCCCTTGGCGCAACTTAAGCCCATTGTCCCTTGTCCTGTCACCAGGCACGTGGGAGAACAGACCAACCCCCACCTCTCTACAGCCTCCTTTGAGGTACCTGTAGAGAGCGATAAGGTCGCCCCTGAGCCTCCTTTTCTCCAGGCTGAACAATCCCAGCTCCCTCAGTCGCTCCTCATAGGACTTGTTCTCCAGGCCCCTCACCAGCTTCGTCACCCTTCTCTGGACTCGCTCAAGCACCTCCATGTCCTTCTTGTAGCGAGGGGCCCAAAACTGAACACAGTATTCGAGGTGCAGCCTCACCAGAACTGAGTACAGGGGGACGATCACCTCCCTAGCCCTGCTGGTCACACTGTTTCTTATGCAAGCCAGAATGCTGTTGGCCTTCTTGGCCACCTGAGCACACTGCTGGCTCATATTCAGC
>CM021697.1:19578765-19596575 GCA_011074415.1 Stictonetta naevosa | reverse complement strand
CCTTCATAAACCCATGCCGACTGGGCCTGATTGCCTGCTTGCCCTGCAAGTGCTGCGTGATGACTCTCAAGATAATCTGCTCCATGAGCTTCCCTGGCACTGAGGTCAAACTGACAGGCCTGTAGTTTCCCGGGTCAGTCTTCCGGCCCTTCTTGTAGATTGGCGTCACGTTTGCTAGCTGCCAGTCAACTGGGATCTCCCCCAATAGCCAGGACTGTTGATAAATGATGGTAAGCGGCTTGGCCAGCTCCTCTGCCAATTCTCTCAGTACCCTTGGGTGGATCCCATCCGGCCCCATCGACTTGTGCACATCCAAGTGCCGTACCAGGTCACCAACCATTTCTTTGTGGATAGTGAGGGCCACATCCTGCTCCCCATCCCCTTCCACCAGTTCAGGGTACTGGGTATCCAGAGAACAACCGGTATTGCTGCTAAAGACTGAGGCGAAGAAGGCATTAAGCACCTCCACCTTTTCCTCATCTCTTGTAACTAAGTTTCCCCCCGCATCCAGTAAAGGATGGAGATTTTCCTTAGTCCTCCTTTTTGTGTTGATGTATTTATAAAAACATTTTTTGTTATCTTTAACAGCAGTAGCCAGATTGAGCTCCAGATGAGCTTTGGCTTTTCTAATTTTGTCCCTGCACAGCCACGCAATATCCTTATAGTCCTCCCTAGTGGCCTGCCCACTTTTCCAAAGATTATAAACCCTCTTTTTTCTCCTAAACTCAAGCCACAATTCTCTGTTCAGCCAGGCTGGTCTTCTTCCCCGCCAGCTCATCTTTGGGCACGTGGGGACAGACCGTTCCTGCGCCATTAAGATTTCCCTCTTAAAGAACGCCCAGCCTTCCTGGACTCCTCTGCCCTTCAGAACCGTCTCCCAAGGGACTCTACCAACCAGTGTCCTCAGCAGCACAAAGTCAGCCCTCCGGAAGTCCAATACAGCAGTTTTACTGGTCCCCTTCCTGGCCTCGCCAAGAATAGAGAACTCCACCATTTCGTGGTCACTCTGCCCAAGACAGATCCCGACAATCACATCCTCTACCAGTCCTTCTCTGTTTGTGAAGAGAAGGTCTAGCGGGGCGCCACCCCTGGTAGGCTCACAAACCAGCTGCATCAGGAAGCTATCTTCCACGCTCTCCAGAAACCTTCTAGACTGCTTTCTCTGGGCTGTGTTGTGCTTCCAGGATATGTCAGGGAAGTTGAAGTCCCCCATGAGAACAAGCGCTGAAGATTTTGCAACTTCTGTCAGCTGTCTGTAGAACTCCTCATCCGTCTCCTCATCCTGGTTCGGCGGTCTGTAACAGACCCCGACCAGGACGCTAGCCTTGTTGGCCCCGCCGATCTTAACCCAAAGGGACTCGACCTTGTCATTCCCAGCCTCGAGTTCTACAACATCAAAAGATTCTCTAATATAGAGAGCCACACCACCACGCCTTCTGTGCTGCCTGTCCCTTCTGAAGAGCTTATAGCCAGACATTGCAGCACTCCAGTCATGAGAGTGGTCCCACCACGTCTCCGTGATGGCAACCAAGTCGTAGCCTGCCTGCTGCACGATGGCTTCCAGCTCCTCCTGTTTGTTACCCATGCTGCGTGCATTGGTGTAGATGCACTTCAGCTGGGCCATTGCCTTATCCCCCAGCCTTGCTATTGTTCCCCCTGGCACAGCTCCAACAATCCTTGCTTCATCCCCGTTCCCCTTCTTACCTAGTTTAAAGCCCTCTCAATGAGCCCTGCCAGCTCCTGGCCCAGGATCTGTTTTCCCCTAAAAGATAGGGACCCGTCTGTGGCCATCAGGCCGGGTGTCGAGTAAAGTGCCCCATGGTCGAAAAACCCAAGATTTCTGTGTTGGCACCAGCCCCTGAGCCACGTGTTTAGCAGGTGGGCTTTCCGTGTCCTCTCTGTACCCCTCCCTGCCACCGTAGGGATGGACGAAAACACCACCTGCACTCCCGCTCCATCCACTAACGGTCCTAGTCCCGTAAAGTCTCTTTTGATAGCCCTCAGGCTTCTCTCTTCAATGTCATCACTACCTGCCTGGACTATCAAAAGAGGATAGTAGTCAGAGGGGTGAACCAGGTTGGGAAGCTTCCTGGCAACCTCCCTGACCCTGGCCCCAGGGAGGCAGCAGACTTCCCTACGGGTAGGGGCAGGCCGACAAATAGGGCCCTCTGTTCCCCTGTTGATCTCAGCCTATTGGTCCAGCCTATTCAGATCCTCCTGCAGAGCCTTCCTACCCTCGAGCAGATTGACACACGCACCTAACTTGGTGTCATCTGCAAACTTTTGAAGGTACACTTGATCTCCTCATCCAGATCATAGATAAAGATACTAAAGAGAACTGGCCCTAATGTTGAGCCCTGGGGAACTCCATGAGTGACCATCCTCCAACTAGGTTTAACTCCATTCACCACGATTCTTTGGGCCCAGCTATCCAACCAGTTTTTAACCCAATGAAACATACACCAGTCCAAGCCAATAAATATTCATTGGCGAAACTTCCCTCACTTTCCTTCATCTGGGGATGAAGTGACAACCAAAATTCATATGCAGTCTTGGCACTGCAGACATCCATTTAAATTAAGTCAATAGGAGATTTAACTATGACAGGACCTCAAGGCTGGACTCTTAAAGTATATGACAGGTAATTTAGAAATCAATCTTAGTTTACCTCTGAAAACTGTCACTTTAAAATCAACAGTCTCAAGTGAAGGATAGTTTTTTAAATGCAAAGTTTAATATAAACTTTCATAATAAAATACTAGACAGCTAGGCAGCAATGAACATTGATTTACAGTTTAATGAGAGCAACATTATCAGAATACTGAACTAAAGTCCTTTATACAATAGTCAATAATGTAATTGAGAATAGACCAAGCATTAAAAAAATGATATGATTATATGACATCCCAGACTACTTCTTCTGCTACAGGGATCCTGTAAATGAGTTTGCAGAGCCCTAAACTAGGAAATTCAATGTTTCCCTGATTCTTGATACAAACATTAATGGTCACAAGTTCCCAATCTTTCTCTCAGTCACTCAGTGACTCCTGCCATAATATGAAATGAATTGATTGATTGATGAGGTTTGCAAGGAAATCATATGTCATCAAAAGAGTAAAAGGCATATCTACACTAGAATTGAATACTGAGTAACTGTTTTCCAATGGTGCACTTATAGCATGACACAAATTACATCAATGTTTTTGCATTCATATAAACATGATTAAGAGGACTGAAGAACTCAAGAGAAAGTCCCTCTTGAAGGATCGGTAAAGTTGCGTGGTTAACTTCTCGATCAGATTTATAATTTTCTTTGAGGGTTTCTATTTTTATTTTTATTTTTTTTTTTACCCGCAAAGAATAACAGTAGTTTCCAGACTACATATGCATATTACTTTATGTGATGCTGTAGATTCTTATTCATACCTTACCTTCCTTCCCAGTATGCATGAGGTAGAAAATAAGTTATCCATGGGATGTTGGACAGTGTCACCCAAGCTCTGCTGAATTTCTGAACATGCTTAACCAGCAATAGATACTGATACTGCAGCTAGGGACCATAGTCCCACCATCAAAACAGGATGCCTCTGTTTTATTGTTTTACCCTTGTGTGGGATGTTATGTGTATTTGGTGGTGTGTTACATTTTATCCTCAATGCTCTTTTTTTTTTTTTTTCCCCTACCAGAAAAGCTAGTGAGCAGAAGAGCTAATCTCACAGCTCCAAATGTAGGTGTGAGAGCACCTTTTCTGATGGTAATATACTACTGAGACAATTTAAGGTGACCAAAGAGGGACATCTTATCTGACTAATAAAAGACTAATTCTATCTGTTTCAGATTGTTCCTAATAATAATAATAATAATAATAAAAAAATAGAAGATAAGATTTTAGGTAAGCATATATATCAAAATGATTTGCTTATCTGTTCTAATGGAAAGTGAGCATGAGGCATCAGTTACTCCTGGTAATACAAAAATGTGTCTTTGAAGGAACTTCACTGACTCCCCTTTTACCTTGTTACTATTATTTAATACTGTAATTTCTTTTATATATATATATATATATAACTATCAAGTCACAGTTTTTTTTTTTTTTCCCCCAAAGGCATCTCAATATTTAGAGACAAGTGTCAAAACAGACTAAACAGTTGAGATGGTTTAACAAGTGAACATGATCTTTCCTTCTTAATGTTCAGTTATTACAGAAAATAACCCAAACAATTATTTTGTTTGTTTTAGTTTTGATTTAGCACAAAGGCACTGTAGTCCTCAATAAATAAACTGGATAAAATAATGTAGCACATAAAATATGGGTAGGTAATGTTTGCATGGATATGTCAGGGCCCTTTTAAAAAATAACGAAAATTTAATCCTGGATCTCTAGGATCCTCAGATTTCATACTCTTCTGACCCTCAAAAGCTTTCTCTTGAGCCTGAATTTGGTAAAGCCTTTAAGCACTTCCTTTGTGCTTAATTTTTGTTTGGGTCACTTTTAACCCATAAAAGACAACAGATATAAAGCAAATCCTACAAGGTAAGGGAGTACCTAGATATTCTTTAGAATACATTAGAGAGCTGAAAAATCATCCTGATCAGAAGCACTCATAAAAGAAAAAGGCAAAAGTAAAGAGAACCTGGACTTCATTCTCATTTAGTCTAGACACCATCAGCTTCAGATACCACTGGATGACAATTCTTGTCGTATGTTTACCAATCCCAGAAGCAACAAGCCTATGTAACCCTATGGCTGTAACCACTTCGGGAATTCTCTATTCTCTTAACACCAAAGAACATTCCTGTAATTTCCACCACCAAGAAAAGGAGAAGGAAAGAGCATTCAGGATTTATTTTGTATGGGTGGTTTATATACAAAGAATATATTTTAGATATTCTCTAGATGACCGTTAAACTACAGAAACAAGACTATTAAATACATAAATTAGGGGAAAAAAAAATGTTTCTAGCCTCCTTCTCTGACCAGCATTACATTGCTTTCATTTCCTGCCTCATTTATTTAAATTCTTTTATAAAAGACGGAGTATAGCACTTGAGAATTCTCAGAGATAAAAAAAATAATAATAATAATAAAAAATATATATATTCACCTCTTTGCATAAAGGAGATTATTTCTTTTTGTCCCTTCTTCCTTCATACTTCCCTTCCTTACCCTCCTGGATAATATCTGTCTTTTTCACTCAACAAAAGTTAAATGGAAAGCTTGCATTTCAGGAGTATAGAATGGTGTCCTTGGATATTCTTATCATCGAACTCATGACTGCATACACAATAAACTTACAAAAACATCACTGATAAAAATGGTAGAGAAAAAAAAAAAAAAAAGCATAATTTGAAAACAAACAAAAAAACAAACAAACAAACAAACAGTTATAGAGCACAAAATCACTGGGGAAACATATATAAACACACATCATGATAATATATATCCCAAAGTAATCACAGAAAACTTTGGGGTATATAGAAGTTCTTCCTACTTATTCTAGACAACTGTAATGTTTTCTGAATTTCCATCCTATTCATGGATATGTATGAAAGGAAGGACAGATTTGTTCAGTCTCAGACTGTTTGGAGAGACCTGTATTGCTCTGAAAGTTCATTCTCCAGAACAAGTGTACATGCAGAACCCTGCACCTTTCACCCTCAGGCTTGCTTAAGAGAGCCTCCAGTCCACCTGCTGGCAATCTCCTAGGGTGTGATTCACATCATGTTCACATCCTACCAGTTTGGTTTTTCGGGTGGCCTCTGGGTCACTGTCAACAAGCAATTTGTACATTGCCTAAGCAAGCTTTTAAACCTGCTTTAAGGGAAAAACAAAACAAAACAAAACAACAAAAACAACAAAAATGAAACACAGTTGACTACTACAAGTGTTCATTAATAAAGGAATAAGGACCCAGGTGAAGCTTCAGAGTCACAATTTTGGAACACTAATATCTCCAAGATTAACTGTTGAGGACACAGCTGTAACCAAATACATAGTTCGTCATAAAGGAAAGAGGGAATTCCTCCTTCCACACCTTTCCCTCTGCATGCTCCTGCTGGTTGTGCTAAGCTCATCCAATCACACTATAAGCTAGTTAACTATAGTTGAGCAACAGCCAATAAGGGACAAGAACAGTGTGTGACTACATTTAAGTCAGAGCTGGAATAAAGTAAGAATGGACAACTGTACATGGCTGGAAGGGAAGAGCAGGGGAAAAAAATGGAGAAGATGAGAGGACAGTGGCTACAAACTGTATATGTAGTTCAACTGTCTCATGAAAATACACCTATAAGCCAATTCCTATTCTACGTCTTACTGCATCTTGGGCATGTTAATTCTAGACCTGTGGTAATTTTAGACCACAAGTATGTTCTAAAGCCCAAACATTTATCAATATTAGTCAACCTGACCTTTATTCTTTTGCTTTGGAAATAAAACCTAAAAGGTAAATAGAATTACTTTTTACCTTATTTCACATTTTCTCTAACTGCTTTCTTCCATGACCACTGAATTTTATTGCAGTACCAAGTGGTAGAGTCATGTAAATTTTATCTGGTATTTGCTTGCTTGTAATCACTGTGTTATTTTGATAACATCCCGCTACTTCTTCCCTGAACAACCAAGCAATTGTACTTGTGACACAAGCAAAGGTCAGGGCCATAACTTTCTACCCAACTGAACAGCAGTGTTTTCAAACCTCTCCCACCTATGATCCCAGTATCTGCAAAGAAGCCAGACCAACATATCTTTAGAATTGTCAAAAGAAGGATGTAAAATGAGCTTTTCTCATTCTCTTTCTCCTTCACTCAGATTTACATGACTTGGCTTTCTTCACTTTCCTCCTGATTTCTTCCTTACTTTATATTTGTCTTCCACATATGGAAACATTGACATAAAAGAAAAGCTGTTTAGTTCCCCATATTTTCTTCAACGTGTCTTCAGTTAACATAGAATATTTAGTGTTACACAGCTAAATCTGTTTCCTCATTCAATTGTATTAATACTGGCACTAATATAATGATGTAAAAGCAGTACAAAACATTCACAAATATGTATTCTTATTGTAAATATGAGCTAAGATCTACATTTGGGGTTTGTTAATGAAAGACTTGCTTGTACCATTACTATTACTACTGTGCATTCTTTGTTGTGTATGTATGTTTTTTTTTTTTTTTTAAGTGCCACTGTTTATCTTCAGCTAGTATTATTTTCTGTATTGTGAAAACATTGTAAAAAATACAGTTAGAATAATCTGTTTCAGCTCTTAATTTACTCTGTAGTCCCAGAGAAATAATCCCCAATTCACTGCATTAATCTAAACAAACAAGCATTCTCTGAACAAAGAAATCACAATCATGGAGATTTTTCCTTTTCCAGAAATCTCTGCTGAAATATCACTATCTGGTTTCTGGGAAACACCTCTGTGAAAGTGAGGAAGAAAAGGAACAAAGTAATTCTGTTAGGAGAAGGAAAGCTATTAACAACAGATTCCATGAAAGATCTAGCAGTGTAAAACTAAAAACAACTTTATCCATTTCCTCAAAGGTTACACTTGACTTCCGATTAAGAAAAACAGCTTGTAGCAACAATGTGAAGAGACTTCTAACATTTAAATATCATAGAAACATGAGGGTATGTGTTTGAGTAACAAAAACACTCCCAAACTAAGCAAACAGAATGGATTTTTTTTTCCTCCCCGTGGACTAATATTACCACTACTGGAGCAAAGTCTGAATAAAAAGTTGCCATTTGACCAGGGTTTTCTATAAGTGTCTATTACAGGGATTTTTTTCTCTATTTCAAAAGTTACTTATATCAGCCCCTGAAATGCCATTCCAAAGAAAATGGATCAGATGTAACAGACAAAAATATTATCTCTTTTTGTTGCAATGTTTTAATGTAAGTGCCTCATAAATATATGTTAACAGCTTCCATTGTTTTGTTATTATAGTAACAACAATTCTGATGTTATGATGTCATAGAAGTGGTATTTCTTTTCCTGTCATTCCAGGGAAGATTGTTGGTTCATTTTGGAGGTTTTATGTGCAAATGTAAGAAGTCAAATGTTAGCACGCTTTGGAATTGTTGACATTTCACTTCCTTTTATGATTTCATACCAACTGCAAGCTTTAATTATCCAATCAGAGTAAGTTGATTGAAATTTAATATTGTAAATTTATTGACATTATTTTCAATTTGTTTCCCTTTTTTATGCATTGTGGACAGCCTATCTGTGTTGAATTATTTATTTGTTATCAACAGTTGTTTGACATGGGAACAGTGTACCACCACTTTATCTAGTGGAACAATGAACAGATTGGTGAGGAAGTACATTTAAGTAATGAGCATTTAATCTATCTTCAAGAAATGTTTTAGGATTACTTTATCTAAAAAATACAGTGAGCATGACAATCAGGTGTGGGTGTTTGTTTTTTTTTTGTTTGTTTGTTTGTTTTCCTCTCTCTCTCTCTCTCTCTCTCCAAAGTCTGGGCTAAATTCTACATCACTTGCACTAAATTGAAAGCAAAATATTGACTTTTCTTCCTCTAGAATTTCCACAGGTGTTTTCCCTCATTCTTCTCTGTCACACAGAACCTACGTGCTTATTAGATTTGAAGCTTTATGTATTGTAGATAAACACTGAATTCCACTACAGGATAAAGTACTGGATTCAATACAAACAAACTCCTCTTTACAAGACAACAGTTTTATAATAGGTTGTTAACAGAGGTCATATTTCATTGCTGGACCTTTTCATTTAGTTTCAGAATGAATAACAACGTTTGTGGATTGTTATTCCATTTATTTATTTATCACATTTAGGCAACGATGATATCCCATAACAAAGAAAAAATATATATAAAAGGAGCTACTACACAGTAATCAAGTTACACCATAAAGAAAGATTCACTGAAAGACAAAACTAATATTCCTGTTGCAATTCAAATTCATACCAGCTTCAGTGGTAGTTTTACCTTTAAGGTTTAGCCAGATTAAAATGTCATGAACGAGCCATATGAAATATTACCTTTGGATGTTTAATTGTTTAAAGGATCCCTTCTTCATTTGAAGCTAATGTTCATTGTAGTGAAGAATGTTATGAGACAGATACTATACAAAAAAATATGTTTAAGATGTGGCTAGGGATTTACTATGTGTTACATTGAATCCTAGGTGCAAACCAGCCCATGGGATTTGCAGATGCTAGGAAAACAGAAGCAGAAAGCTGCCCTCATCTGTGCCTGCCCTGCACTAGGATGACAGCAGTCCCGATCGGGGAAACAAGAAAGGACCCTCTGAAAGAAGCATTGGCGGGATGTTTAGAACATTAATTCAGGATGCAGCTGAACTAGGGGCCTGACTTCCTCAATCAAGTGAAAAGGGTACTAGGACATGGAGAATAGCATTCTACCAAACCACTTTTCAAGACCTCTCCTCTCTGGGGTTCAATTTGTTCTAAGTACAGATCTAAAATAAGGGAAGCATATTGCTTGCTCATAGTGGCTATTTCCATCTATTGGGCATTCAAGATGACCTCAGTTTCAAGTGCAGATATTGTAGACTCCTATGTGTGGTATTACAAATCCAATATAAAGTCTTCCTCTATGAAGAAACTGTTATTGTGCAGTTCAAGTCATTTATGGCTTTCCTTATGTTCTTCATCTCTTCTTGACTCTGAACAGTAGCCAATCCACTTGTAGTAGTGAAGGTATCTTGAATTTATGAGAAAATATAAGCATCCAAAAGTCACATCTGCCTACAATATCTTCCAAGTCTTTCTATGACCTATTCTCATAAATGGGCTTGTCATTTTCATCATTTCCTAATAGGACACCAAATTGTCACAATAATATATTACTCATAGCTCAAATTTATAACCTGACATTATCATTAACAATAATCTCAATTTTGCTTTTTTAGTTCTAAAGGTCATATTTTTCAAGGTTTATTTTTTATTTTTCAAGGTATGTATTTTACCAATAGCATACACTTTATTTTTGAGTAAGAGCTGAAGAATTGACAGCTGCAATCACATTAAACTCTGGATCTATGTGCATGCAGGCACATAACCTCAAAGCTATTAACAAACTTTTTTTTTTTACAAAAACAACAACAACAACAACAACCTGTGTAGAAATTAATTCCTTCAGAAGACTGTCTCCTTTTCATTATTCACTGTAGGAAAACATGTTTTTCTTGTCAATTGAACTGTCTTAATATTATCCAAGAGAATTCAGTCAGATTGCAACTTGTACTGTAGGTGTACATTTTTTCCTTGGCTTCACAGTGTTTAGCATAAGTTTTGCAATTAGTCTAGCAGTGCCTAAAGAAGCACTGAAGGATGAAATAACCACTCCCAGATGTTCTACCTACCCATATTATTTGCACTATTAATTTTTGCAGCAAAATGAATCACATATAATACAAAAGATAGCATCATATGTTCATCCCAAAATATATATTTTTTCAAAGCTAGAAAGAGTAAACATAGCATATATATATTTTTTTCCACATGGTGTTTTTCTAGCTGCTAACTGTCTGCAAACTTTATTTTAAAGATAAATTTCTAAATAGCTGTCAAACAGATAATAAGTGCATAACTTGTCTTAATAGAAAACTATTTAAAATAAATTAGTGCAGATGTTGACAAGCAACTTCATCATTTGTAACCATAAACAGTGAATGAATACAACACATTTTACTGAAGCGTTCATAATCATCCATGGCACATACCATATACACCTGTAACTTACTTGAGACAGCTATTAATAATTAATGAGCTCTAAATAAATTATTTATAAATTTACCTTTAGTGTAAAGTACAACCCTGAGGCTGATGATTACCATGAAGTATCAAGAATGAACCCTGCAACAGATTTTTCTCTGCTAATCCAAATTTGCTATTAAGAAAATGGCTATTTTTAATTGCAAGTTAGGAGAAACAATTGTAAACCTTTATTATTTCAACAATGTTTCCTTCAGGACTTGAAGATAATGATCATATTCTCATTTGCAGCCAGCTGCTTCCCTGAGATTGCTGTGGTAGAAAATTTGCTTTTTTATGCAGGTGAGCATTTGTAAGCAACAATAGCAGCCTGTAGATGCCATACTGAGCTTAAATAATTCTCAACATTAATGTTTAGGAATTGCAGCTGCATATTTTTATAATTTATCCCATAAAAGAATAGTGAAGCAGATTGTTATAATTGAAGATACTTCATTAAAAATAAATAAATAAATAAATAAATAATAAAAAACTCAAGGCTCTTTACCAAATAGCTTTATGTTTCATGTGAAAAATAAATCCTAGGTACCTAAACTAAAATAGTTTTCTCCCTTCAGAGACTGGTGTCACCTGTCTTGAGGATCTGAGTGTCCTATAGTCTCATTTTCTGATGCTTGACTTTACAGGCCCATCTGCCACACCACACCTCATTCGTTTTAAGAAATACGACACCTTGGTGGTACCTAACTGCTTCATATTAAACCAGGGTTCAGGATCTTGCCACTTTTCCAACAAAGGTCAGTTTGGAACTCAATTTTCCTAATATTCTTGTGTATCTAAATAATAAACCGTTTCTCAAGCTCTCACTGTGAACAGTCCTATACCATGGAGTAATAGTATTAATCCAGACTCACCCTCAAGGCTTTTACCATGGTGATGAAAACCAGCTGTTCAACTCCTGAAGTCTCTAGAGGCAAGCATATTTATTTATTTAAAAGGTATCTTGATTACAGAAGATTCAGAAAGGCTGTTATAGCAGATCAAATAAAGCAAAAAGTGATTTGTTGAATAATTTATTTGACAAATATGGGCAAAATCTGGCAAATATATTGTTCATCAAATACTGCTTGCACAACTGAATTAAAAAACAAAAGCAAACAAACAAAACAACAACAACAAAAAAAACAGTCATGTGACACCATATATAAAATCTGTTCCTGGATCAAACTGAAAAGGACTTAAAGGAATTTTCTTGAAGGAACCAAGGGACAAGTTCACATAATTTAGGCATTTAACAGTTCCATCTTCAAATTGTCTCTCAAAATATCTAGGTTGTGAAAGTTCATAAGTATCCTAGCTTTCACCTGTAAATTCCGTGAGCAACTAACCTTCTCCTACATATGTCCAGAATTAATCCACTTTTATCAGATTTGAACAACTCTGTGCATATTTCACATCTCACAGGATGCACAGACTAGGTTTTCCATGCTTATTTATGCTGAGGATCCTGCTCTTAGGACATACATAATGAATTCTTGCAGGGGGAGAGTCCAAATATCTTGAGAACCTCCACTTTTATTCAAAGCTCAGGGTAATGTACACTAGGTTATACAACAGCCTTTTAGCTTAAGGATGAAGGATAGAAAACTTCAGTTCTTTCTTTTGGGGGGAGTTAAGGCAAATACTTCCCAGGAAAAGTCTTTAACTACTCTTGACTTTGCCACATTAGCAATAAAACGAATGACAGCAAATCCATACAATTGTTAAAATACCTCCTCAGTCTCGGTTTCCCTCATTATGAATAGGTTGAAAAACTACATTATAGACACACTGCTATGGTCCGAGAGAGAGGCAGAAGGCAGTGTGACAACTGTCATGTAGAAATAGCATGTGAAAAAAGCATTACACACTTGTGTTTATGTTTCTCTCTCGCTCTTTCCAACATTGTTCTCCTCCCTCCCAAGTAAATCCATGACTGGTTAAGATTGCTTCTTTGTCAGAACAGGTAAAACCAGACTAGCTTTTCACCTGTGGTGAAATTACATACTTTTTATTGACAATCCATCTTAAAAGTTGAAAGATCAGATGAAAAGCCTGCGTTTGTTGGCACTGGACTGGGTGTCTCATGTGTCTGATGAAGGAAAAATTAAAAACTATGATCTATTTTCATCCAAAATTCAACAAAATTATAATCCTGTTTATTAAAGTTCATTGTTTTAGATAGAGCTTGGCCATATGGTGTACTTTGAATAGTACAGGGAAAGAAGATCTATTTTTTTTTTTTTGTGGTCCAAGTGTCTTTTGGGGGGAACATTTTGTGGAACATAATCTTGCCTTGGGTTGCTTTTGGTTATACATAGGAGAATACCATGCAAAGCTGCACTTTTCTGTATTCACTGACTCTCCTGTCTTACAGGAGTAAAAGGTTTTGTTTGGCTGTAGTGCACAACTATGTTATTAAGACCAGAAGAACAAGATGAATCCATAATGTAATCTATCTGAAGCATCAGTCTAATTTTTAGAGGGAAGCCAATCTTTGTTTCAAGCAGCATGCAGGCATTTACTGTTGAATTCCTTCACTTTTTTTTTTTTTTTTCATCAATTGAGATAAAAGTGTTACTGTTCCACAGCACTGAGCTTCAAAACCTATGTAGTATAAACTACTCTATGTAAACACATAATTTTTCTATTCTTGCCTCTGAGATGTAGATGAATTTCCCAGAAAATTTAATGGAATAAGTGACACAATAGGTTACTTTCAGCTCAGGACTCTCAACATAAGTAGTATAAGGAAGGGAAGAAGAATTGGACTTACCTACCTCAGAGCAAACATCTGTACAGTCATCAGGAGGCCATATTTACAGACACATCTGGTAGCAGATTTTCTTATAAAGGAATATATATCAGGCAATGACAGATTGCTTTCTGAAAGTAACCTCCTGAGCAATGTTTGGCTTCTCAACATCTGTGTTTAGTTGAGGATTACAGCTGAAGATACATTTACAGTCACTAGAGACTGAAAATTGGGATTAAATGATTAACAGCTTTCTTTCATTACTCATCTAGATGATTCATATCAGTTGCACTAATGCAGATTTGCATACAGCCCAGGTTTACATACTTATTTGATAAAGGTATAGCAAGTATTTACTTTCAGGGAGGACTGTAGCACGTGTAGCTGTGCATTCTCCTTTTTCTTTCCTTCTTCCTACCATTCATTTCCTCATCTTTCCACACACATGATGTATTTTTCAGTTCCATTTCCTCTATTAAATATACTTCTATGCACTATTAACTAAACACATGCACTTCCAAAACAAGCTCCAGCATCTGCTGTGTTTTAATTAACTATTCACTTTAATATCTAATATAACATGGACCAAGAGCAGGGAACAGGGAAAATGTGAATACTATTGGCAGAGATGGTCAATTATTCATTGTGAATAATTAATACAATGAATTTGTTCAAATAAATTATTTGCCTTTTTTGTTGTTGTTGTTCATTATGCCACAAGCTCCTAGCATGAGGCATGAAATATTAAAACACAGCAGGAAAGCTACCATGTAAAGCTATAAAAAGTGAAACCATAGATAGACATTAAACAGACCTTATAACCCAGCTGGGGGAGAAAAATATATATATATATCTTAGGAATGACTATAATAAAACTCTTCCACTTGCTCTCCCTTTAGTCAAATGGAACTTTTTGGCCTGACCCCAAGACTGAAGATAGCCCTGTTTGTGTTATCCTGAGCACTGGTGAAAAACTTCTCCTGGGTTCAGTGAAAAGAATCATATGCATAAATGTTATTCATATTTGAAGTTCTTTTCAATCAGAATCAGGAGTGTTGCCTACAGAATTGACAATTGCATCTCAAATACAAGCACTACTTGATCACAGCAGTTAAGACTGTACACAGCTCTTAACATAACAGTCTTCCTGCACACTGTTTATTTTGAGACCATTGTACCAAAACAATGATGTACCAAAACAGAGGCCCAGACTCAGGCTCTCTAGTGATTTCTCCTGTCTAATCTGACTCTTACCCTAGTAAAAATATATTCAACTCTCTTTTAGCTGTGTCTGTATGGTATCTTGCAGGTAGTTGAAAAAAAAGTTAATGTGATAAAGGCTATCACAGCATCAATATATTGCTGAACCTGAAATAACGTACCCTGAGAAGACCCAGAGATATTTGCTTGTGTTACTGCAGAAAAATGTCTAAGTGATTTTTTTTTTTTTTTTAGATTTGTGTCACATTATGCAAATCCTGCTGGCTCAAAGCCTGAGTAAAATGAGGTTCTGTCTGACTACAATATCCCATGCAGACATGCCTTTTGACTGATTTTTTCCCCAGACTAACTTCAGTGTAATTTCTTCTACATCACAGGCTTCAGTGGGCTGGAGTTTTCAGGGTATCTGTTACACTTTCTTCCTAGCTCTTCTAAAATCTGATTATGCATACCAGACACTCATCTACTCATGTTTTTTCTACTTTTAATTCCAATATAAGGATTTTTAAGGGAAACGTCTCTAAATTTTAGTTATGGCACTGCTTATGTGACATACGTAGCCTCCATATGTATTCTATATTTTTTTTTTGACTAAAGTGTACATGGTACACACAAGTATCATATACCATTTTTACCATGAAACATAGCTCTTTTTGCATGTCATACTTTCTTGCATTTTTCCTCAGCCATTAATGCAACTACAGAAGTGATTCGGTACATGGGATAGAAACCTGTACTCCTTCAGCCCTCTCCTACCTATCAGCAGAGCTTATGATACAGTTATCTTTTTTAAGTAACTGAAGCACTCTAGCATTATTAAGCTTTTAACCTCTGTTTTCAAGTGTAGTGGTTTTACTCGGGTGGGTGGCCGAGCTCCATCACAACCGCTCTCTGACTCCCCCTCCTCAAAAAGGAGCGGAGAGAAAATATGATGAAAAGGTCTCAAGGGTTGAGATAAGGACAAGGAGATTGCACAGTAATTATTGTGATGGGTAAAACAGACTCAGCATAGGGAGATAGTAAGATTTATTGCTTATTACTAACAAGCTAGAGAAGTGAGAAACAAAGGAAAGAAAGCAAAAGCACCTTCCCCCCCATCCACCCTCTCTTCCACCTCCTCCCCCCGAGCGGCGCAGGGGAGTGGGAGAATGGGGATTATGGTCAGTCTATAGCGCTTCTTCTCTGCCGCACATTCTCAGTCACTCTCGTCCCCTGTGCTGTGGGGTCCCTGCCACAGGTTGCAGTCCTTGCTAAACTGATCTGGCATGGGCTTCCCACAGGCAGCAGCTCTTCAAGAACTGTTCCAGATATGGGTCCATAGCATGGGGTCCATCCCTTAGGAGCAAACTGCTCCAAACTGGATCCCTCATGGGCAGCAGCTCCTGCCAGGTCACCTGCTCCTGCATGGTCTGCTCTCCACGGGCTGCAGCTCCGGCCTGGAATCTGCTCCGGCAGGGTTCTTCCACAGGCCACAGTTTCCTTTGGTGCAGGTCCACCTGCTCCACCATGGTCTCGTCCACGGGCTGCAGGGGGAAAGCCTGCTTCACCATGGTCCTCACCACAGGCGGCAGAGGACTTCTGCTCCAGCGCCTGGAGCACCTCTCCCCCTCCTTCACTGACCTTGGTGCCTGCAAATCTGTTCCTCACTCCTCTCACTCTCCCAGTTGCTGTGTGGCACAGCATTTTTTTTTCCCTGTCTTAAATATGCTCTCACACAGGCGCAAACAACATCACTTATTGGCTTGGCTCTGGTCAGCAGTGGGTCCCTTACCAGACATGGGGCAGCTTCTAGATTCTTCTCACAGAAGCCACCCCTACGGCCCCTTGCTACCAACACCTTGCCACATAAACCCACTACATCAAGTTTCCAGGCTTCTCTTTTTCCTCAGTTTTTACCACCTCTTATCTTCAACAGACACGGCATTGAATAAAATTGAAGTTCTTGCCTCATGTGCCATAGCAAGAATTCTCACAGGCCAGCTGGGGCTGGTAGCAGAGTTTAAACTACTAAGCAAGGAAAATGTTTGTGTGAGTATGCTGATGGCTGGACTACACTCCAGTTTCATACCAAGAAAGGTATGATTATATCCTGTATTACCTTCTTTTTCTTATCATAGAATCATATAATCATCAAATGGTTTGGGCTGGAAGGAACCTTAAAGATCATCTAATTCCAATCCACTGCCATAGGCAGGGACACCTCCCACTAGACCACGTTGCTCCAAGCCCCATGTAACCTGGCCTTGAACAATTCCAGGAATGGAACATCCACAGCTTCTCTGGGCAACCTGTTCCAGTGCCTCACCACCCTCATAATAAAGAATTTCTTCCTTATATCTAATCTAAATCTACCTTTATTTAGCTTAAAACCTTTCTTATAATATCCCATGAAAACAGGGAATAAATTTAAAGTCACTAATAGTTCACTTAATCATACAGCATGAGCAGCTATTTGCCAAATCAAACAGCCTGATGAAATAAGTGCTGTATGTTTACTCAGGACATTAATTTTTCAGATCCTGCCAGAGAAGAAAGTTCAAAAAGTCATATTCCCTTCAAGGAGTTCAATAACTTTATGCAAAGCTATAGAAAAGCTTTGACCCATTGAGATCCATATTGTGTTATAGCTGTGCATATAACTCTGAGTCTCTCTGGCTGTAGCAAAATATACCTGTTGAGATATGCTTCCAACCTGGAATTCCCTTCTGTGGAGACAAAGAAATTGGTATGGGAAATTCTATATTTTGAGGTACTCCCTTGGCATGGAACTGACGTGTTATTTGTTTTTGCGACATAAGTATGTTTCATGGTTTTTCAACTATGTTTTCATTTCCTGCATCTTCATTGGAATCCAAATTCATTACACATTTCTTACTACAGACACTACTTTCTACCCTTTATTTGAAATGTTTGTGTAGTGGCAATTACAAAGAAATTTTTAATATTGGACAAAAGTAGATTTATTTATTTATTTTTATTATTTTATTGTTTTATTTTATTGTTTTATTGTTTTATTGTTTTATTTTATTTTATTTTATTTTATTTTATTTTATTTTATTTTATTTTAT